>JARLTB010000017.1:10195000-10810000 GCA_030141615.1 Unio pictorum | reverse complement strand
ATTCGCAAATTGGACATGGTGGCCATCATATCACTCGTCTTAAATGGATGACCCTGTTTATACAAGTTTTCACCAAGAGACCTAAACGAAAAGGGTGTGAATATTGAATCTAATACAAAAACTATAGTGGCCATGTTGAACGTTTTATCCTTGCTACTCCAACTTTATGGATATTTATTTGGACTTAGGTAATCCAAGAATATCAGAGATGTTTCAAAACTAAGTAGTGAAAAGTAGTAAGGGTTTTATGTTGGATTCCTTGAATATTTGTTTACCAGTAGAACATGCGCTATTTTGGGACAATCATTTATATTTTAGGTAGACAACTATTTCCTTGCCCCCTGTATGCTTAAAGAAAAGACACCAGAAAACGTCATGTTTCCTAAGCCAGATCCAGAAATGAAGAGCAGCTCCTCAGTCCTTTGTTACAATTTTGTGGAAAAATTTCTGCCTTCTCCCATCTTCCATCGCCTGCTTGCCACCTGTGTGTCTCGGTGGCCCATTGCCAAAAGAAAGTCAGAAAATCAGATCTTCTGTGGCTGTTGTATCTTCAGCCTTGATAGTCATCATGAACTGACTGTGTTATTCAGGGAATACATCATATTTGTACAAGTTATCAGATTCGGAACCACTGAGCAGACACCATCTTCTAAACTGTGTATTGAAGTTCAAGAGTTCATCACCAAGACTCTCACCAATATTATTGGTTACCTGGGACATAGTCTGAAATTTGAGATGTCCGTACGATGTCCAAAATTTGTTGGGTACAGAGTAGACTGCCTGATCCCTCTTACAGATATTCAAGGGAATGAAGATGTTCTATGCCATTTCCATGATGACATTCATGTGATTAGGTCCCAAGATGTACTCAGATTCTGGTTTCAGGAAGAGGTAAGTCAGAACAAATATATTCATTTGGAGTTACAGTACAAATAAAGTGTAATGTTTTTGGATAGCATCTGTTACAGTAAAATTAAAGTTTAAATGCTTGTGGATAACATGTGTTACAGTAAAATTAAAGTTTAAATGCTTGTGGATAACATGTGTTACAGTAAAACTAAAGTTTAAATGCTGGTAGATAACATCTGTTACAGTAAAACTAAAGTTTAAATGCCTGTGGATAACATGTGTTACAGTTTAAATGCTTGTGGATAACATGTTTTACAGTAAAACTAAAGTTTAAATGTTCTGGAAGCATACCGAACATGACATATTCATTTAAGACCTTCAATATATGTAAGCACGATTTCATATACAATAGGATGCAAATAAAACAAATTAATATTAAGAGTGAATGATAAATATGAACATGGTATTTACTTTTCAGGAACCATCTGATGCAGGATGTAAGTATATGTTTTTCTCATTACATGCTTTACCTAGGCAATAATTTGTGAGAATCCATTTCAGAATACATGTAATCGTTCATCTGTTGGTTGTCAAACTTCATTTTGTTTTGAAGATCATATAGTTTTACAGTTAACTGAACTCAAGGAAGGGTCAAGCATTGAACTTGCATTGATGATTGAACTCATCGAAGGGTCATGTGTCAAACATGCCCAATGGACTGAATGCATTAAAGGGTCATGAATGAAACTAGCATTTATCAATGAACTCATTGAAGTGGCATGTATCAATCTTGCATTTATGACTGAACTTCTGGATGGGTCATGTATTGAACTTGCATTTAACAAGGAATTCATGTAAGGGTCAAGTATTGAACTTACATGTATGAAGGAACTCTTGGAAGTACAATGCATTGAACTTGAATTTATGACTGAACTCATGTATGAGTCATGCTTTGAACTTGCATTTATGAATGAACTCATGCGATGAGTCATGTTTCACACTTCCATGTATGACTAAACTCATTGAAGGGTCGTGTATTGAACTTGCATTTATGAATGAACTCATGGAATTGTCAAGCATTGATCTTGCATTTATGACTAAACTTATGAAAGGGTCATGCATTGAACTTGAATTTATGACGGAACTCATTGAAGTGGCATGTATCAAACTTGAATTTATGTCTGAACTTATGGAAGGATCATGTATTGAACTTACATTTAACAAGGAATTCATGGAAGGGTCAAGTATTGAACTTACAGGTATGAAGGAACTCTTGGAAGTGCCATGCATTCAACTTGAATTTATGACTGAACTCATTGAAGGGTCATGTATTGAACTTGCATTTATGAATGAACTCATGGAATTGTCAAGTATTGATCTTGCATTTATGACTAAACTTATGAAAGGGTCATGCATTGAACTTAAATTTATAACTGAACTTATGGAAGGGCCATGTATCAAACTTGAATTTATGTCTGAACTTATGGAAGGGTCATGTGTCAAACTTGAATTTATGTCTGAACTTATGGAAGGGTCATGCATTAAACTTGAATTTATGTCCGAACTCATTGAAGGGTCATGTATCGAACTTGCATATGTGCCAAGTCATCCCTCGCCATTTGCTTTTCTCAACTTACAACTAACTGGGAAAATTGAAAGCCAGCATTGATGGTAAGCAGATTGCCTTTAAATATAAATGATAAGGATAAAAAGGAAAACTTTTTTAATCTCTTATTGCTGAAAACTGTTACAAAGATTTTATCTAAACTTGACAGGTAGTATCAGATTTTACAAATGATTACCAGTAACCACCCAGTGTTGTGTACATTATTAAAAATATTTTATTTTTTTTTTAAATTCTTTAAAACATCTCACGAAAAGATAACCACATTTAAGGAATGTGTCTGTGCATGAAGATCTCTCAAGTTTTCTTCAATAAAAAACACCTCATTTTTTGGTTTTACTAAAAATAGGAAAATCTTTGAACAGCTTTTTTTTAAAAGAAACAATTGCTTGCCATAATTTTACTAAATTTAATAGAAAGCTTCCTGGCATCAAGTTATTAAAGTTTATACAATGTTGCTGATCTGCCATCCAGTTTGACTGCTATTACAAAGGTATAGAAAACCCTTATAAACAAGTCTAAAAATTCTTCAAGCAGTTTGAATTTTTTTATTAGAGTATCCTAGCTTAAAGTGCTGTATCAAATGTGTACAACTTATTCTAATTCATTATCATCAATAGTTATTGTTAATAGAAAATAAAAATCTTTGAAGATTTTGAAACAAATATTCCTAAGCAGAATTTGAATAAATTTGGCTGAACACATGCTGGCATATGTGTTCTTTAAGTTTATGTGCGAAATTCGCGCCAACCTTCAGATCTGGTTGTCTTTACTAAATAAAGTTAAAAATCTTGGGGAATATTTCACTAAACTACTGAGAAGAATTTGACATGTATGCGAAAATTCTTAATGACATTTGCCTTAAATGTTGACTTTTAAGTCATCGTTTGGGACACATACTTTCTGATTATCTTTCTGGTATCTTCTCCCACGCTCTTGCTTTTTTGTGAATGTTCCCTTAGATGTTAAAGGTATTTTGCACTTTGCATATCAAAGAGTTGCTTCGGTAACTTTTTTTCTATTCTTAACATCTGTCAAAAGAAATAAAAACATTGTGCATGGTTCATATCAGTTTTGTCTTTTCTTCTGGCTGATAATTATGCTGCAATGCGGTGATAAATATGGACATAAAAAGCCCCATTGGACACTTGCCTCACGAATTTATCTTGTACTATGTGTACACATATTGATAGTTGTCTGCAGACATGTAGCATGGTGTCCCACCCAGCTACATTATCCTGACACCATGCTGACCAGGCGTAATCTTAACCTGTTAATGCTGAGTGCCAAGTGAGGCTGCTGTTAGTATCATTTTTAAACGTCTTTGATATGACTCAGCCGTGGATTTAACCTACAAACTCCAGCATCCGAGACTGACGATCTAACCATCATGCCACCGAAGTGGTCAACACTCTAGAATGTAAGGAGATTAGATTAATACGGTATATAGTGACAGACAATGCCTAGCATGCAAGGAGATTAGATAAATATGGTACATGTATATAGTGTCATTGTCTAGACTGCAAGGGGATTAGATTAATACGGTATATAGTGACAGACAATGCCTAGCATGCAAGGAGATTAGATAAATATGGTACATGTATATAGTGTCATTGTCTAGACTGCAAGGGGATTAGATTAGTATGGTATATAGTGACAGAAACTGTCTAGAATTCAAGAGGATTAGATCAATATGTTATATAGTAACAGACAATCTCTAGAATGCAAGAGGACTGGATTAATATGGTATATAGTGACAATCTCTAGATTGCATTAGATTAATATGGTAAATAGTGACAGACAATTTTTAGAATGCAAGTGGATTAGATTAATATGGTATATAGTGACAGACAATCCCTATAATGCAAGATTAGATTAATATGGTTTAAAATGACAGACAAGGTCCAGAATGCAAGATTAGATTAATATAGTGTATAGTGACAGACAATGTCTAGAATGCAAAGGGATTAGATTAATATGGTATAAAGTGACAGACAATTCCTAGAATGCAAGCAGATTAGATCAATATGGTATATAGTGACAGAAAATCCCTAGAATTGCAAGGGGATTACATTGCTATGGTATACAGTGACAATGTCCTGAATTCAAGGAGATTAGATTAATATTTTTTATAGTGACAGACAATCTTGATGCACAGCATTAAGAGAATAGCGCTAGGACTGGTCAGCCTGGTGTCAGGATAACGTGACTGGGTGGGACATAGTGCTACATGTCTGGCATATGATGTCCCAGTGCTAGACATCACTATAAACTGCCCAACTGCATACATAATAGCGATATGACGAAAACATTGTTAATTCTACATTAACAATCCAAATCACACACACACACACACACACTGACAGGCATGTTATTTCCAAAAGTGCTATGCCATTGATTCACATGTGTATTTCAAAAATTGACATTAATGTGTTCTTCATTGCTAGGTTTAAATTTGATACAATACACAATTCATAAAGTGTTATGTCTGTATTGAGTTAATTTGAATAAATGCAACATTAATCAACAAATGTTTTATCATATGTAGTTCATAGTTTAGTTTGTGCAAGCTGTATCAATACAATTATAATCAGTTTATTTGATATGAAAAGAGTATCAACACAATTATAATCAGTTTATTTGATATGGAAAATGTATCAGTACAATTATAATCAGTTTATTTGATATGGAAAAAGTATCAATACAATTAAAATCAGTTTATTTGATATGGAAAAAGTATCAATACAATTATAATCAGTTTATTTGATATGGAAAAAGTATCAATACAATTATAATCAGTTTATTTGATATGGAAAAAGTATCAATACAATTATAATCAGTTTATTTGATATGGAAAAAGTATCAATACAATTATAATCAGTTTATTTGATATGGAAAAAGTATCAATACAATTATAATCAGTTTATTTGATATGAAAAAAGTATCAATATAATTATAATCAGTTTATTTGATATGGAAAAAGTTGTAATCAGTTTTGTTGATATGGAAAGATGTATAATACAATTATAATCAAGTCTTGTAATTGATATGGAAAGATGTATCGTGTTGTTATTCTATATATTAATTAGGTGATTTTGTATCTAATTGACTGAGCTATATTCTACTGTGGAAGCCATATTTTTGGTTAGATTTTAAGCAAACCTGGATTGTGTATGTGTGTGTATGGAGTTTCAACCCAAATCTCAAACCCTTTCGATCTCTATTAAATTGGAAATAAGTCAGTCCTTTGTGTCATTAAGCTGTACACTAATCATAAGTAGCTAATGAATGAGATCCATGAATAAAAGAGATTTTATGTAAAATACAGTGTCAGTACATTCCGTACAACTCCAAGTCTGTGTCATAGCATTTATGAATAATATGTTTAATTTCAGAACATGTTTCCATGTACTTAATTTTTTCTACAATTATTTGTGTCTTTTAGCATCTGCTGGTGCCATGTCATCACCAACCAGTGACACTGATAGATTCATGTGCATCGCATATCTTCTGGTTGATGTCGGATCCAGGGTACTGAGACAACTTTTAACTCATCACACAGTCACTTCCACCTGCACTCTGGACCAATATCTGGCCAAAAACATGAATACTATCAACAGTCTTAGAAGGGTATTCAACCAATCCCAGATGGACATCATGTTTCCACCAAATGGTGATGATACAAACCTAGATAACTATGACATCACCCTGCTGTCCGCCCTTTTTCAGAACATTGTACCAGCTCTGAGTCAGCCAGAAAAGGACATGATCAAAAGACTACGAGAAGAGAGAAACAAACTGTATGGTCATGCTAAGTCATGTCAGATTAGTGCCAATGAATTCCAGACTGATTGGAATGACATCAGCTCAACATTGACAACCCTCAGTCAACATTGCATGGACACTGCTTTTGAGGCTAAAATATTACAGGAAATTCAACGCACTAAAGTTTCAGCAATCCCTGCTGGATCCTACCTAGATATACTCAAAACTTGGTTTGACATGATAGAATCAGTTAAGGATGAGTTAGAATCAGTTAAGGATGAGTTAGAATCAGTTAAGGATGAGTTACAGAATGTGACAACAAAACTACAAGCACAGGAGTCAAATGAAAAGTGATCAGCAAGTGAGTCATAAACATGGATGTCCCTCTGTACAAGGATCAGTCTGAAGAAGAAAAAACCCAGGGTCATAATGTAATCACACTTAAAGGAAGAGTCCCAGACAATATGAGGCATTGACTTGTGTTGAATTATTATCCCACCACAGTAATGGCATTTACAAACTGCATTTGACAAAAAACATATTTGTCAGCACAATTAAATCATTAACATGTATGCCATTAAACTGAAAAGAATTTCAGGTATGCAAGTTACAAATATACCTACCTTTCAGCTAAAGAAACAGTAACAGGATAGCAAATCAAAACATACATGTGCATGCAATTTTGAAAGGAAAATCAGAACACCTGAGATTATGTGTTCGATTATTGACTTTGGAATGAACTGTGTGTATAAGATTCCTAACATTATGTGTCTGATTATTGAGTTTGAAATGAAGTTTGTGTATAAGATTCCTAGCATTATGTGTTTGATAATTGAGTTTGGAATTAACTGTGTGTATATAATCCCTATCATAATGTGTTTGATTATTGAGTTTGAAATGAACTTTTTGTATAAGATTCCTAGCATTATGTGTTTGATAACTGAGTTTGGAATTAACTGTGTATATATTCCCTATCATAATGTGTTTGATGATTGAGTTTGGAATTAACTGTGTGTATATAATCCCTATCATAATGTGTTTGATTATTGAGTTTGGAATTAACTGTGTGTATATAATCCCTATCATAATGTGTTTGATTATTGAGTTTGGAATTAACTGTGTGTATATAATCCCTATCATAATGTGTTTGATTATTGAGTTTGGAAATAACTGACACTATCAGTACTAATTTGTTATAGTTGCTGTCTTATATACAGTGTATATAAATATGTTAGACATACTTTGGCTTTCCAGGTCAATGTTGAGTGTATATACATATGCTAGACATAGTAGCAGTTCATGGTTATAGTTATATAGTGTATATTAATATTCTAGACATAATGGCAGTTCATGGTTATTGCTATAGTGTGTTTAAATATGCTAGACATAGTGTCAGTTCAGGGTTATAGTTAAATAGAGTATAGATATCTGCTAGAAATAATAACAGTTCAGGGTTATATTTAAATAGTGTTTAAAAATATGCTAGACATAGTGGCAGTTCAGGGTTATAGTTAAATAGTGTATAGAACTATGCTAGACATAGTGGCAAGGGTTATAGTTAAAAAGAGTTTTTAAATATGCTATACATATTGGCAGTTCATGGTTATAGTTCAAAAGAGTGTATAGAAATATCCTAGGCAATGGCACTTCAATGATATTGTTATATAGGGATATGGAAATATGCTAGACATAATGGCAGTTCAGTGTTATTGCTATAGTGGATATATAAATATGCTAGACATACTGTGGCAGTTCTGTTATGGTTTTATATGGCGCACAGACTAGACATACTGTACTATCATAGTTCAGTGTTATATAATGTGTATAGAAATATGCCTGACATGATGGCAGTTCAGTGTTACAGTTACCTAGAGTGTAGATAAATATGCTAGACATAGTAGCAGTTCAGTGTTATAGTTATATATGGTGTATAAAAATATGCTAGATATACTACTACATTTTTGAGTTTTGCATTATGACCATGAAGATTTATATTTTTTTGTCTGAGATCCTTTGCAGTATTTGAAATTGACAGTCATCTATGCCTACTAGTGTCTACATAGAAACAGTTCAACAAAGGTAAGGATTATGTAAAATTGTCAGGCATCCAGGCCCTACTAGTGTCTACATAGAAGACATTCAACATGGGTATGGTGTCTGTGAAATTGACAGGCATCAATGGACTAATATTTTTTTAATAGGATCCATTCAACATGGGTCTGGTGAATGGGAAATTGACAGTCATCCAGGCCCCACCATTGTCTATATATAAGACATTCAACATGTGTCTGGTGTATGTGAAATTGACAGTCATCTATGCTCTACTAGTGTCTATATAGAAGACATTCGACATGGGTCTAGTGTATATGAAATTGACCGGCATCAATGTACTAATAGTTTCTTAATAAAATACATTCAACATGGGTCTGGTTTATGTGAAATTGACAGTCATCTATGCCCTACTAGTGTCTATATAGAAGACATTGAACATGGGTATGGTTTCTGTAAACTCGACAGGCATCAATGGACTCATATTTTCTTTATAGAATCCATTCAACATAGGTCTTGTGTATGTGAAATTGACAGTCATCTATGCCCATAACTAGTCTCTATATAGAAGACATTTAACATGGGTATGGTGTATTTGAAATTGACAGGCATCAATGGACTAATATTTTCTTAACAGAATCCATTCAACATGGGTCTGGTGTATGGGAAATTGACATTCATCCAGGCCCTACTAGTGTCTATAGAAGACATTCAACATGGGTCTGTTGTATATGAAATTGACAGGCATCCAGTCCCACCATTGTCTATATATAAGACATTTAACATGGGTCTGATGTATGTGAAATTGGCAGGCATCCAGGTCCCACCATTGTCTATATATAAGACATTCAACATGGGTATGTTGTATATGAAATTGACAGGCATCCAGGTCCCACCATTGTCTATATATAAGACATTCAACATGGGTCTGGTGTAAGTGAAATTGACAGTCATGTACGCTCTGGTAGTGTCTATATAGAAGGCATTCAACATGCCAGTCTGGTGTGTGTGATCTGTATAATAGTTTGTTTTCAAGTGTAAAGTAATAGATAGTTATAGTGTCACTACTTACATTGATATTGAGTTTAGTTTAGGTACTAATTAGTCTGCTGATGCATATACCCACATTCATGATAATTGTATATATGCATTCATGATAATTGTATATACCCACAATTTCATGATTCTTGCATATGCTCATATTCATGATATATGTATATGCCCAAAATAATGAGAACTCCATATACCCACATTCCTGATAATTGTAGATATCAACATTCATGATAATTTCATATATTACCCAGATTCACGACCACATTCATGATAATTTGATATAACCACATTCATAATAATGTGGAATTATTATTTGAATTCACTTGCCAGTAAGAGAACTGTACAGTAAAGGAAAATATTATTATTTGTGTATATATTTATTCATGTTATAAAATATTTTACCTGTTTATGTTACAGATAAGTTGTGATTTGTGCTGAAGAATAAAATGACATGACTTGCAAGCTGTATTTTTGTTCTTTTTTATAATTCCTTTAAAACCCTAAAACCCAGCCTTGGCAGGAAATATTTAGAACAGGGCTGAGAAACACAATGAATAAAAATGAGCCTTGGCAGGAGTAAAAAATATATCCCACATTGGCAGAAGCATCTTAAGGCCCAGTCTAGGGAGGAAAGGTCTAAAAATATTCTTGGCAGAAACAATGAAAACCCAGCCTTCACAGGAGAATTTTTAAACTTTGCCTTGACAGGAAGATTTTAAACAAGCCCTTGGCGGGGATATTCAATGTTTTGTCAGTGTTTATGCAACATGCTAAAGCAGGTTTTATAGGATGTAAAAATTGTTCCATTCTCCCTTAGATATATTTATTTATACAATCTATATATTGATTTGTGTTATTTTGACTTCTGTTTATCTGTGTCAGTTCTTCCTCTCATTTGTCTCTCCATCGAACCATTAACATATTGTTTTGTCTTATTTTGACTTATGTTTGTCTGTGTCAGTCCTTCCTTATATTTATTTCTCTCCATCCATCCATCCATCCATCAACATATTTTGATCTTTCTGTATGTATACTTTTCTTTCTGCATTGAATTAAATATATACATTGAGCTTTTTCTCTATTGATGAATGTATGTATGTATGTATGTATGTATGTATGTATGTATGTATGTATGTATGTATGTATGTATGTATGCATGTATGATACTATATCTAGCATTTCTGCTTGCAGTTAGTTATCTCTCCATCAATTCATACAGTACAGAGACAGCTTTATATGCATCCTATTATGTTTTTGCTATCAAATTATAAATCTCTGGAAGGCATTATCCTCTAAATTTCTATGTGATTAAAGTTTTCATCTTTTGAATTTAATCATATGTTGCCACTGTTTAGACATTTTTGTGATGAGATGCAGTAAGAACTGCATATATTCATACATCCAAAATAGGCATGCATGCATACATACATACATACATACATACATACATACATACATACATACATACATACATACATACATACATACATACATACATACATACATATATACATACATACATAGAGCAGTTTTGAACTCATTCAATACTTCTTGTGAAGTATCATGGAAACACTAAATGAATCAAATTTGTTTCCAGACTTTGGATTCCTGAAACTTATTTACTACTTGTAGCTAAGTAAATTCAATATATGGAATCTGGAATGAAAACGACTTGGACCTAGGAATTTGGATAAAATATATGAAACTCAAGATTTAGACCATATCTACCACAGTGAACATAATGCTGGGTCAAGACAGAGATCATTTCTCTAGCTGAGAGGAGAGATTTTCAATACTTTTGGTGAAATATCATGGAAACTTTAAAGGAATGGAACTTATTCAATACATACATGCATACATACATACATACATACATACATACATACATACATACATACATACATATATGTCTTATAAGCATAAGGTATTCACTAAAAGACTTGGTAGGAACAGGTGTGCACTGGGTTAACCTCAGCGGGGAGTAGAGATATAATCCCAATATGTACAGAGTGAAAGAACACATACATACATACATACATACATACATACATACATACATACATACATACGTACATACATACATACATATACAGGGAGAAAGGTTTTATATTAGTTTGTGGGTTGAGGCAACGAAAACAAATCTTTTCGAGATCTATGAGTGACTTTGAAAAGAGCCTTTGGGTTCTTCTTCTATTTTCTCCCATTGTTCCACCACCTCTTGTTTTTTCCAATCATTCCTTTTTCTTCTTTTACTTTTCATCTTCAGGAATCCAATCAGGATGTCCCATGACTCTAAGCTATTACTGAACATTTATCCAGATGGTATATTTAGTTTCTCAAATCTTCTTTCTTCTTTTTGTTTTCATCATTCTTTCTTTCATTACCTCATGTATATTTTATCTTCTTTACCTCCTTTTTCAGTACATTGCTGATCTTGTCTTCAGCTTCTTTATCTTGTCTAACCCCCACTTTACAAAAGACCACTCTGTCCAAAACAACACATCTTCCAGAAAGTACCTGACATGAAAGACATTGACAAGTGCCTCCTTTAAACTTTGCACTCTCACATATTTTGGTGTAATACATCATGCATAACTTTAATGTAATACATTTTCTTAACATTCCCACTTAATGCTCTAGCATACCTTTTAGTAGATTTCTTGCCACTTTGGGACTGTTCACAAAGTCTATTCTAAATATATTTCGATTGGTCAAGCTTTTCCACTACATCAGTCACATCCTTTAACCAAAACCAACTGTGTCTGAGTTCGTTAAATAACTCTATGGCCATCTTCATGTATTCAAAGTTGAATGGCATGAATTATGGACAATTTAGTACATGTCTCTCAAGCAAAGACATGAAGGAAAACACCTATTAAAATCACTTCACATATGATCTACCATCCACACAGATGGGAAAGAAAAAACAAACCACACATATACTATCAAAACCCATACAATCTACTATTCACACAAAAGGGAGGGAAAACAAACCATGCATATACTATCAAAAATTGTATATGATCTATCCACACAGAAGTGAGGTAATAAAAACCACACAATCTACTATCGACACAGAAGTGAGGTAAAACAAACCACACATTTGCTATCAAAACCCATACAATCTTCTATCCACACAGAATGTAGGAAAAATAACCCACACAATCTGCTATTCACACACTAAAGTCTGGTTAAACAAACCACACAATCTAATATCCACACAGAAATGATGTAAAATAAACCGCATATATATACTATCGAAAATCACATATCTACTATTCACACTCGATTCTCGAGGTTAAACAAAATACACAATCGACTATCCACACAGAAGTGAGGTAACACAAACCACACATATACTATCAAAACTCAGACCACACAATCTACTATCCACACAGAAGGGAAAGAGACAACAAATCACACGTACACTATCAAACACCATACAATCTACTCCACACATGAATACGTAGAAGCAAAATCACACACACATACACAGACGACTACATCACTAAAATTTTCTGTTTTTAATTGCACTTCTCATTTATATACCAACTGGCATTTTTAACAGTCTCTTTTCTAAAGATCTGGTTAGCCTGAGAAGGGCTGTATTGTATTTTGAACTCCAAATACACCTGGCTAATGCTGGCAACTCCGAGGTCTAGCCCCTCACACACAACGACGGCTCCAGTCATTGTCCCAATCCACCGTTGTTCTTGGGAGTGCAGACCTAAACCAAAATTGCAAGCTTGTTTTAAAGCTTGCTGCAAGCTTGTATTTGGAACGTTGCAGCAAACTTGCGCATGATTATTTTTGCAAGCTTGCGTATGCTTATTTTTGCAAGCTTGCAGCAAGTTTGTATTTGGAACATTGCAGCAAACTTGAGTTGATTCACTATACCAATCTTCCATTTGAGGAATAGTGAAAGCCTGTTCTTCCATTCTTCCTATATACCACAACCGTGGATGAACTTGTGATTGTTGTGGCTGTGGTTGTGGATGTCTTACTGGGTATAGTGGTCTCATTCTCCTCCTTTTCTACCCTGTCCTGTTCGGCTATGGACTCCATAACCAGCTCGTGCAGGAGTCGCCCATCATGTTACAGGTTCATTTGGAGTTTAATCAACTTTTCTAGTCTGCTCATCTTCTGGGTGATGCGCCAACGATAGGTGGCCACACTGACGAACGTTTCTCTTTATATACTATAAAGCGGACACAATAGAAAACATCCCTAGATTTGATTGTTGGGTCAGAAATGTTAAGTTTAGTGTGAGTGATAGAAAGAAATCAAATAGTAAAAATATTGATGAATCTTTGAAAACCAACGACAGAGACGTTTAGTTTCAAAACCCAACTTCTTTTATTTCAAAGAACAATCAGCTAACCATTAACTATGAACAAGGAACACAATTTCTTCAATACGTTATTTTTTTACATGGTTGTCAACGTTGTGAAGACCTGAAGCTAGATTGCTATGAATAGAAGTCATTCGGTCATTGATGTACACTAAGGTGCCTAGCTAAAGACCACAGATAAGCATAATGGTCACAAAACCATCGATCTACTTTGTCATTGTTTCTAGAAGAATGACGATCAAAATAAATCACTAAATGTTCTAAAGAGTATCTAAGACTACGACGATAAAGCAAATAGACACACTTTTGTCCACACATCATATAAGCTGTGCCTTGTAATTTCACATTATTGCATTGTGTCGTCTGAGCATTTCTTCGCATAAAGTCAATGCTGTCGTCTTATATAGGTGGCAATCCATGAGAATCAAAATACTCCACACATCCCTCTTTAGGAACGTAGACAGTGGGTTCCTGGAAGATGACTGTCGTTCGTATTGATGACATAAGCTTGATGGTCTTGGGGTTTGCGATCAGTTCATCTTAGCACACCACATGAACTGTGTTTTAAAAGGAATAAAGTTCCCAGGTATACATTTTGTGGTCTTGTTTTTTCCCCACATGTTATGATAGGTACTAAGATGCAAAATGTCCGCGGACAAAATACCATGTGGACAACATGTCAGTGGAGATAATGGCACGGACAAATTGTCACGCGGTAAATGTCCGCGGTCCAAATATTTGCGGGAAAAAAAATAAGATGGAAAAACTAATGAAAAAATTCACTAATCTATTTATTCAAATTTAGTCTAACTTTATTATAATAATTATATCTAGCTTAATTAATAAAAAATGAAGTCAAACAACATTAATGTTTAAAACACGTGCAATGTCTCATAAATATGTGATTGGATCTCGGTTGTTGTAGTCGGTCACCATCCGATTTTAAATTACCGTTAACTGATTTTAAATCGCGTATCAAAGAGTACCTACGCCAGAAGTGGCACTCATCGTAGAACGATGCAATAAATAAAAAATTTCTCGCCACCAAACCAACCATTGGAGAATGGACTCCTTCCTACAGTACCATCCGTAGGGAGGAGGTAATCATTGCAAGAATCAGAATTGGTCATACATACATATACCACTCCTACATACTAAAAGGTGAAGCTTCACCAGAGTGCGTTACTTGCAATGAACCATTCACTGTTAAGCATTTTATGACCGAGTGTTCATACCTGCAACCTACTCGTGATAAGTAGTATAATGTGCAAGACATGAAGGAACTTTTTGATACTATAAATATCACTTGTATTTTAGATTTCCTGAAGGAAATAAAACTTTATTTTAAACTATAACTTGTATGCCATCACCTAGAGCATTTATATCTAATGTAAATACCGCCTCTTATTTTCAACATCTTTTCATCTGTACTCATTAACATACACCATATACATAACCCATTGATTGGGAAGTTTCATATTTTACTGTTACTAACATCTTATCATTTTAATTTAAAATATTTGGTTTTTGATATCACTGGTCGGAATCAAACCTTTTTGGTATTTTTAAACATGTATACATACAATTTATTGTTTGGCACTAAATGGCCTAAATGTGCTGGTGGGCCCTTAAAAATCAAACAAACAAACTTTTCATCTTGTATATTTTATAATTTGATATTTGCATGCATGGTAGATTTTTAATTACTTGCAATACTTCTGAAGCAAATAACGAGCAAATATCTTACCTGAGCAACGTTAGGGGTCGACAGGTGAGTATTTGGTTAGAAACGTTAACATCTGTCATTTGTTTAGTAAGCTGAGACAAATTATCACTTATTGTTAGTATGATAATAACATGGCTACTGAAAGACAGATGGTTAAGGAGCACTGTTCCATGGGGGCGGCAGAACGCGGCTACGAGGGCTGGAAAAGCCTCCAAAAAAGAAAGAGAAACCCAGATCGCTGACTACCCGATTCTAAAAGTAACCATCACTGGTAAGAACCAAATGATACAACAAATGTTATGCCAACAAGGGATCATAAAGACTATATATGAGAGAGAGAGAGAGAGAGAGAGAGAGAGAGAGAGAGAGAGAGAGAGAGAGAGAGAGAGTTATAAATATACACCAAACAGAACGGAAAGTGTTATCCCTGGATTCTATAGAAGTATGAGGATATAATATTGACAATAGTAGGCGGATATAATATTAAATACAACTAGTGCAATCATGCAGGTTACATAATTTTCAATTCGTAGCAGGGTTTGAATCGTCAGAGAATCGAGTTAAAATTAGCTCTTTCCGTTCTGTTAAGTGTATATTTATAAATCTCTCTAATTATTTATCTATGTCTTGATTTATTTCTAGGGAATCCGGATTGACTGTGCAGATATAGAATATTTAATTACTATGTCATCATTGCGAGTGTGTCTGCTGAGGTGTGCTTAGTCGTGAGGGAATATAATTTCGTGTGTGTAGGCAAGGCGATGGGTGCCGTTTTAACCACAAACCTGGGTTCGAATATCCGTATAGTACGAATTAAAATTTCTCTAACCTGTATATTTTGGGCATTCCACCCATTAAATGATGTTAAAATTTCACTTCGAATACAACTGAAAGCTTAAGAGACAAAGCAAGTTGACTGTCTTACAAAACATTCACATTTGCCATGATCAAGAATTCTGGCAAGAAAGGATGCACTTATGTATATAGCAATGCTTATTGACACTTTTGGCACTCATCTCTCCAATTTTGTCTATATGAGAAGAAGGGATCAAAGACCAAAGTAAGTTTGATTAGAACAAAACAAAATGAGACAATCATAATATGAGCTCCCGACACTTTATTTGTTTCAGAAAGAAACAAAAAAAAGGAAATACATGTTTTAATAATGTGTAAAAGCCTTAAATAACATTACAAGTAAGAAATATGTAGAGTGGAGTTATGCGAATGTTTCATTCTTATGTGAACTATAGGTAGAAATGTCAGAGAAACGATCTGAAAAAGAAGAAAGATGACGTATTACCTTGAAAATTTGGCTGTCTTCACAGCGAATAATAATGAAAATTAGACATCTGACAATACCTAAATAGCGGTGTGATTGATCATTGCAGCTGATGTTGGTAATAATTTTACCGAATAAAATTTTAATCATTTTTTTGAAAACAAATTGCATAAACGTTTCAGTTTAAAGAAATTTCACTAAAACTTTGTTTTCCAGTAAGTTTGCTTGCATTTGCCCCACAGATTTAGCGTATTGTATTACGAATTCTTAGCTTTGCCAAGCAACATAAAGCAGTTTATAATCATTAGTTCTGAAGGCAGCAGTACTGCATCTTCTTTAAAATGTATCGAGCGTGGAGTACTTTCAAGGCTCTCTTCTTGGTCCAATGCTCTTTCTTCTTTTCGTTAATGATTCACATCTCTTGTGAAAAGCCACAGAAACTAATCTTATAGTGAATGACGCAACCTTGAATGGCATGAGTGATACAATTCATTACCCATAACCAAATTTACAAGAGGGCGATGAGTATGTTATACTTGAGGTACGCAATTAACACAATGCAATTAAGAATGGAAATCCAAAATGCATGAAAATATTATGAAGGCAATGAATAAATAAATTTAAATACATCATATATTTGTTCAGGAAATAACATAGACAATCAAAAACTTTGTGATTTTTAAAAGGCTTTTACCACAGAAAATGAAATAAATCTTACAGAATAGCTTTATTAAAAATAATTCCCAGTATGTGCCAGAAACGTAGTTTAAAATATTTTATAATGAATATCAATTATTGTTAGCTGGTTATAGTTGCATAATATGGTTGAATTACTACAATACTAATCTTAAAAATATACTGAAACACTAACCCAACGAGCCACAAAAATTATTACAAGCAAAGCCCATCCATCCTAACGTTTATTTCTAATTTACAGTTGTTATATGATGGTTACAGTATCAGTTTAAGATAGAAATCCTTTCATAACATGGCTCCACGATACGTGAACGATTTGATTCCAGCTGCACAAATCCAAGTATACAATGTGCATACTCTTTCAATCTCTAATCTTCTTCTTAGATATATTCAAAACGATGCATCTAATGCATTTGCTGCAGCAGTTCTTGCAAATCAAGTACAACTATTTATGTCAAAATACTTTATGATATCATAGGTTTGTAAGTATTGATAGCTCTTTTAAAACGTTCCTTTTCACTTCATTAACGGTTGCAACACAAATACAAAAATTATAAAACGTCCTGCCGGTTTTCAATTAAGAGTTAATTACATGAAACGGATCGCGTATAAAGTATGCATCGATACATATTACATGCCTCAGAAAATAACCCTGCTAAACACAAATCAACAGAATACACACAAAACATATTGCTTCCAAGATGTTGCTTTGACTTCTTCTAAGATTGTATTGTGCCTTCCGTCGAAACTCCAATGCCGTCGCATGTTGTATCCTGCAAGAACCTTGGAAACACATCTTTTCTTGTTTTAAAGAGTTCCCCAAAAAAAACATTATAATAAAAAACAAAGAAATAAATGAAATATAAACTGGCAGTAAAGGAAAACCAGGCTCACCCAGATTAGTGTAGGCAGATGGGAGCTTTTTAGATCGAGAAAATATTTTAGACATGTAGAAAAACGTGGAGTTCAAACCATGATAATCTTCATTAGATGCAAAAAGAAAATTAGTATTAGTACTTACATGATTACGTCATTTCCTGAAGTGGTAGGAGTTCTATATTTCCCAATGATTCTAGTGAGGACAAGGAAGAGCACCAGGACAAGTACTGACAAACATAAACAATTCCAAAAAAGATTATCAGTAAATAAATGGTTGGAATCGTGACCAGAGGTTTAAGATTGAATTCCCATAATTGAATCTGCATGATTTTATTTCCTTAATGTGTCACTGAAGAAGGCAGATTACTTTATTTGCCTAAGATATGGCTCAACAGTGTTGCTCTGTTGTTAAACACACACACACACACACACACACACACACATACACACACAATATTAGTTACTTTCGACCCTGAATGTATAGACTGATACCCAGACAATGAGTACTGTTGTTAATTTGACGTTATGAGATCGAATCACGGTAAAAGCACGGTATAAGTACGGTATAAGCACGGTATAATCACGGTATAAGCACGGTATAATCACGGTAAAAGCACGGTATAATCACGGTATAATCACGCCTCGATAGTGCATCACGCTTTAATATCATTTGGAAGTATAGGATAACAAAGAATGGAAAGCACTAAGTATCTTCTCCAGCAAATAGTTTAATAGGGGTGGGGTGGGGGTGGGGGTGGGGTGGCATCGGTCAGTTAATTTCCCCTGATGTTGAAGGATGAGCTTTAGTCAAGTTGGTTCCATTGAATGTCCGCTTTACTTCGTCTATATTCAAGCGATAGTTATGACTTTCTGAAAACTAGATGGTCAAATGCGCCAGTCACAGTGTGAATGCAGTTTTTAAATGTGTTAAAATGACTATATTTGTCGGTATAATATCTTGCCAAGAGATAGTGTTTTATACTTTCCAGACCACAGCCATTAAATAAAATTTATTGTATCTTTGTATATCGATGTTCAATTGTTTGCAAAAATTATAACACTGTCGATTCATCTTACTTTCTGTAGCATACTTTAGGTATACATGTATCATCTATACCACAAATCACTTTAAAGTTATGATATTGAAATATATCATTTGAAATTGCATTCTTGTGTCATTTTGTAATATTTGTACCAAACACAAACCATTACGTTGATATTGAAATTTTCAAGTACAATTTTTTATTATTATTATTATTTTTCTTCTTCTTCTTCTTCTTCTTCTTCTTCTTCTTCTTCTTCTTCTTCTTCTTCTTATTATTATTATTATATTATATTTTTGTAGTAGTAGTAGTGGTAGCAGCAGTAGTAGTAGTAGTAGTAGTGGTAATGTTAATGCTCTTCCGGTGCTTCTATCCACGCAGTGAGATGTCTTTATATTTAGGAAACATGCCCACCCTTCTACGAAACGTTTGGTACGACACATGTTATTTCAGACATGAGCATTTCTCTTTCAGAAAAGAAACGCTTATTGCGCTTATTGCGCGTCAATGGACCCAACGATAACAAAGAACAACCACAACAAGGACAAGGGTTCCAGACGAAGTAAGTTTATAGTGATGTCTAGCACTGGGGTAATATGCCGCAGACATGTAGCATGATGTCCCACCCAGTCACATTATCCTGACACCAGGCCGACCAGTCCTAACACTAACCTCTTAATGTTGAGCGTCAAGCGAGGTAGCTGTCAGTACCATTTTTGTTAAGTCTTTGGTATGACTCGGCCGGGGATCGAACCCACGACCTTCCGCTTCCGCGGCGGACGCTCTAACCACTAGGCCACCGGAGCGGTTAACTCCTGGCCTGCATCGGCATCTAAAAATATCGATTGGGAAGACAGCCTGCCGATGTCCCTCATTATGAAAGAGAAAATAAGTTTGTACGGTATTGTCTAACTTATGGGGGAAAAAAATCATTATTTTAGAAAGCTTATTTTAAAACATAGATTTACCTTGGAATGGATCGCAATAGTATCGTAATATTCAAGCTCAAACCTTTCATTATATTGTCAACAAAATATTGCTGTCATTACCCTGAATGACACGTTCGGATCATGGCAGGGTCGTAGTTCAATCATTACATTCATGGAAATATATTGCAACAAAAGATGAAATACTCTTTTCGACTGATAAGGAGAGAGAGAGAGAGAGAGAGAGAGAGAGAGAGAGAGAGAGAGAGAGAGAGAGAGAGAGAGAGAGAGAGAGAGAGAGAGAGAGAGAGAGAGTTAACAATCTCCGTAAATCCAAACGGACGCAATATTACAAAGAAATTAACATATAAAACAATGAAACATCTATTAGAGATAAAAAAGAAACCGAAAGACTTATATGTAGATAGAGACAAAGTGATACTCACTCAATCCCCCATTCCCAACCCACGCAAACAGAGGTGAGATGGCAGTGATCCGTAACGAACAGCGCTTTAGATCACTCGGCCACTCGGGGCCCCAACATAGAATGGAAAAGATCTTTGTGTAATAGTGAATGTCCAATTTCATCTGTGTATGTAGGGCACTATTTTAGACCTTGTGTGTTTGATGCAGTTGCAGCTTTGGCAATATGACGAATTTAAAGATCACTCAGATGAAATTAATGTAATAAGTTCTGAATAAAGGTGAGTACCTGGCAACTATTTTCAGGTTGTTGAATACACATTTTCTGTAAAACTTAATCTGTAATTGGCAACAACGTATGAGCGACACTTATTTAGTGCATATAAAATTGTGGTAACAATACTGACGATGATCTCAGTCTTCACCATTATATTTCAGGTTCTTGCAGATTATGTTTATAGATCGGAAATCATGAGCTAAATTAGAGTATATTTTATTGTGGGAGACTTGTTACGCGCACCATAAACTCTTCTCAGTATTTATTGGAGGAAGACCATCGGCAGTACTCGATTGAGTACGTTGCTTCCAGTGGTGTTGGTCCTATTAATCCGAATTATTCCAAATACATTGTTCTTTTCAACAAGCCGCAATACCAGTTCACAAAATCTAGGCTCCATATCCACCAACATTTCGCTGCAACATTTCAGCCTATATGAATTGGTCTTATGAATGTTTGCTTGCTTTTTTCTTGCCTGTTTGTTTCCATTCTTTGACTGTCTCAGCGATTTATGAATCAACTGGTTTGGTTCTAATATACAGTACACCTTCAATTTTTTAAAATATTTTTATTATTAGGCGGTGCAAGTTCAATATACGTTTAATGATATTATTTTCATAATACACGTTCGTTGTAACTGTATAATAACTGTAATTACAAGTCGCACCGATGCGCGTGCGAATTTCCTCTCTCAAACTCCTTAATGAAGACAGTACAAATAAGGAACGTATGTGCAATGACAACATATTTGCTATTGGTGAAAACAGAAAAATAACTTAGCGAGTGTTTCACAAGCTCTTTATTTCTTTGAATTTCTTATTAATATAAAAGCATACTTGAGTTTATTATTTAGTTTTTTTTTTCTTACAGTAAATAATTAGTAACATATTGTAAGGTATCTCTGGATACTTTTGAACCCCAAGATATTTCAGATAGAAGGCAAACAATGAAGAAATATGGGCCATGTGTTTATACTAAATATGAAATTTGCTTTACAGTTACTACTATGTTATAATTATTATTCCTCACATCCATATAAACAGTTGAAAATTATGAGTTTGGGGGGAATATTCTCAAGGGAGATCACCCCGAAAGTTGAACTAATGAAGGCTAAAACTTACTTAGCAGCTCAGCTAAAGATGCAACCTTATCTTAAATGGACATGTCTTGGTGAAGCACAGACACCATTTGCAGATCACGCCGTATAAGTCATGTGACAATATCACCTTGTCGTTCAAAATTTCAAATCAATCAGTCAATGTCTAATACACAAGTCCAAATCACGACTTTGTCAACACATGAACGAAATCTCTGATTGATAGAAAGGCCACTGGGTTAAATCCAGTGGCAGCTAGTAACACAACGTTGGAAGGCATAGCTTGCTTAAGAAATTACTACAATGTACCCACTACAAGTAATAGGAACAAACAAATTCTGGTTTGGAAGAAAATTTAAGATCCCATACAACCTGCCAATGTAATGGCTAATATATTAGCAACCAGTTTTTAGTTTTCGAAAAATACAGGTATAGCAGAAATGTTAAAACTCTTGCCAAGTTGTCACTTCATAAACTCTTGCAGGAGAGATAATAAATGAATAATGTATGATATCGTACATGTCATGTCTCACTTTCTATGAAGCACCTAGAAGTTAGAACTATATACGTATTTTAGTCTCTTTTACAAATATATGTATGCAAAGAATTCTTTAGATCCCAAATTTGTGCGAAATATAATTCATGGATAATTAGTTTGAAATAGAAGTTTTCTCTCTTATATTTTATGCAGTATTTATCCAATACCGCTATAACCCGCATGCTGACAAACTTGATAAAAATTCCAATACAACGGTGGTTAAATTGCAAATGCTCAAAGCACCAAGGACCTCACACCACTGGCTCAAGGACTAATATTACAAGTTTGCAGAATAAACCATCTCAAAGTTTACAATTTTGAAGACATTATCAAAACAGTGATATCTGACACACTGTCTAAGATTTATAAACAGAACACTCTAATCAAATTATATGCCCATCTCGTTCTTAAATCAATGATTTTAGAACTACACACCTGTTAGATGAAAAGGTGTGGAGCAATTTCATCATAATATATATGTTCGTAGGCAGTGACAGACTATAAATAGAAACAGGACTGTGGTCTCCAGTGATTTTTACTTTAAATTTGGTGCAGCGGGTACGATTATGAATACGTCAGTCCCTATACAGTTTGAATATAGGGTAGGTTAAAGTTGCATTGAATTACCTACATTCGTTCAAATAATATACCGGTCCATGGATAGAGATCGCTGATATATTTCTGTCCTGGTCGTGACCTTAATTTTGAGATATGTATTAAAAATCTGTAACTGTTTCAATTTTTATTAATAGCTTAAACGTTATCGGCCAGAAAATGTACAAAAGTACATTAATCCATGATTTGCAATGACCTTAACATTGTGGCGGTGTGGGTGTGTCTATGTAGCACGTGACACAATCTGACCTTGTTGATACACTGTACACTGTAACCCTCCAGCTATACATTGGTCGGGGGAAAAATTTCATAAAATGATCTTTAATAAGATTTTTTTTTTAATAACAAGGTCTGCTTTAAGGACGTACAGATCTTCAGCTGTAGTGGTATGTGAGTTTTAATGTATTGTGTATAAGTTATAACTATTATACTATAACGTTTATCTTTGTATATTTTCTATGTAGCTTTGGACTACGTGGTAAATTGCAAATATTGTATATTCATGTCTGTGACTTTGAAAGAGAGTTAAATAGCAATATAATATTGCATTTTTAAGAAACGTTTAATACTGTAGGATTCTTATCGGGCACGGTTTAGTTCGTCTCTGAACTTGTGTATTGTTTTACAAGTATTGTGCCGATGATGTAATCTGTATAGCTTACCGTATGTAACGTCATTACGTTTTATCATATATGCCCGTGTCATGCATAGTACACGGCGTTAGATATATTTTCAGAAGAACAGTTCGGAGTGATATCTGACTGAACTGATCAGCTGTAGAGCTGATCAGAGTGATCGCAGTGATCAGAGTTTATCAGAGTGATCGGAGTCAATGTGGTATCAGCTGCAGAGCTAACCATATAATTCGACCATAGCAGCTATGAAGCTGAACCATACCAGCAGTAGAGTTAAATAAACAGTGTTGCTGGTCGAATAGGTGATTGCGCGTTGCTGACCGCGATAGGTGGGTACTGATTGCTTGATTGACCAACCTGGAATACTGACGGCTTTAGTGTCATTGGTAGCCGAGTGTTCTGGTTACGGAGTGTGTAAATCCATACGTGTAATCTTTAAGCCCTGTGCTAATTTTTGGGTTTCGTAAAACTCAGTATTTTTTGGGACTGTAAAGATAATTTGTATATCTGTCACTTTTGTTTACTAAATTTCACTATTTGAGTAAATACATTTTATTGTTGAGTAAAATGCTACATGTTTGACTCTTTGAGTAAAACGCATCATTGTTGTCGTGGTGAAATCACTGTGAATTATTTACCCATTGTCTTTGTCCTGTGTCAGGTCATTTAATTGTATTTTCATTAAGACCGTGCATTTTATGTTAATTGATCCAATATTTGCATCATATACACGCACATATTAATCATAATTAATTTTTCATTCAAATCATATTGTCATTAAATATTGTATTTGTATTTGTATCACCATCAATTGTGTTATGTTGTAAATCCGAAATCCCACCCGGTTATCTTTTTACAAAGGGTGTCAGAAGTGGGATCATTTCGGATTTAACGGACGACTGCAATTGTTTAATTAGTCTTGTATGATCGGTTTGCGTGTTTCAGACGGTCTTGACAAGACTGTGAGTTTAAGTAAGCGTATAACATTACATTACTTTTAAATAGAGTGAATGCACTGTGTCATCCAATAGATTATACTGAGATAAAGTTATACATACCGGTAGAAGAATTCAAATTCTCTCAATTGAAGCTAAGATCAAACTTAGCCCAAACGGATTAAAGTGTTTTGGATTCTAATATACGAGAGTCACTGCAAGACATCTGCAATGATCTCTTTACTAGTTATGTTAAGCTGTGGTGTGGGTGGTTCTTGATGTGATAGGTTAACTGATAAAATGAATAAGAAATATAAACTAAAACGAATCGTGAAGTATGATCTACCGCTAAAAAACATCTGGAGTAAACGCAATGCGCAAAGTCCAAAGAAAGAGTGCTGATTTAGCAAATGAAATGGAAATTAGTAGTTGGAATCTTCTGAATAAAACAGAATATCAATATCATAGTTTATGTATATGATGACATTTCAAGTGAATTGTTGTATCCACATATACCGACTGGTTTAGACTGGTTTAGACCGTTTGTTTATACTGCATACTCTATGTCCTAAACTATCCTAAACTAGATGCCAGTTACTCTTTAGCCTTTTGTTTGATTTTTAATTGCCTATTCTAACAGTTTTCATAACTTCTCCGTAGCTTCTTTATGTACGTGTTCACGTATGTTACATACATATATTTTATTATCATTATTTATTATCATTATTTATTATTATTATTATTATTATTATTATTATTATTATTATTATTGTTATTATTATTATTATTAATTTTAGAATATAGTATAATCGTCTGAGTTGTTTTGCGCAATTCTTGTCTTGATTGTATTTTGTTCAATATTTTTCTTTTTTCTGAATTCTACACAGTAGCTTCAAACTAATGATATACGTTACATAGTCTTTCTTTACTGATTATAATTGTTTTCCCATCGACTTTTGACTTTTTAAACGAAATGAACAAACAAAAAAGACACATCAAAACATGTTTAAACAAAATTCTCCATTTATTATATTCAGACACCCTATCAAGTCCAAAGACACGTAGCTAAGTTAGACAAATTAAAGATGGACTAATTTTCATGTCCAGAAATGTATCATTTACTGCAGATGCGAACTCTTGGCAAATTTTAACTCGAAGAAAAACTTGTTCCCTAATGATTGCCTTATTTTCATTAATCTACCGTGCGTCAGGTTCTCTCTTCGGTTTGATTGAGTGATACAACTATACTACAACTACTACTACTTCTACTACTGCTACTACTACTGCTAATTATTATTATTATTATTATTATTATTATTATTATTATTATTATTATATTGATTATTATTATTATTACATCTTTCTAGCCATTATCCTTGGAATGCAAATTTTGTATGCAGTTGTTTCCCTTTGCTCCAATTATATTCAGAACGTCAAGACTAGAAGCGAACACGATGGTACAGCTTGAATAGGGCACGTAAAGTCAAAGTCCCCAAACACTGACAAGTGAGCAGTATATCGTTATTGTGCTTCTAGCGTGTATCCAACAGAGGCGTAGCTATAGTGTTTGGCTCTCGGGGACAATATTCATTCGCCCCCCCCCCCTACCTCAACTCTGAAACCCATTATTTTCATCAATAAAATCACCATTACCCGTTACAACCTATTTCAAAGCCTATTTTGGCGCCCCCACTAGTATGGCGCCCGGGGACATATTTACCCCACTGCCCCTCCCCCCCAGCTACGCCTCTGGTATCCAAAACGTTTTCTTCTCATTTGTTCGTAGATACTTGGTCCTATTTTAACCATACAGTTTATTTCATTATTATGTAACGTTGCTCGTTTCTTTAGCTTTAACCTATAATTATTTTCATAGGATATCTTTACTATGCCATATTGTCATCTATTAATGGATGGTCAACGTGTGTGATTATTTTCATAGGATATCTTTACTATGTCATATTGTCAACTATTAATGGATGGTCAACGTGTGTGATTATTTTCATTCGTGCGCGTCTTAGTGTGCGTTTTATTTTTCTCCCCGATAAAGACAATCAAAGATCGAAACGTAGTGAATTTTATATTTCCACCAACGTTAGTACCATTGTCTGTCTTTGTGTGTGTGTGTGCGTGTGTGTGTTCGTATGTATGTATGTATGTATGTATGTATGTATGTATGTATGTATGTATGTATGTATGTATGTATGTATGTATGTATACGACAGAGAACATGATAAATGACACAAATGATGACAAAGCGCTATGTAAACTGAACTCCTTACAAAGAAGACAAGTCTTTCATAAAATTATATATACTCGAAATAGATATTAACAGCATGTTTTTTCTTCTTTTCAGATATAAGGACTACTACAAGGTTGACTTTTAAGGATATATTGAAATTTTGTATACAAAGGGACAAACATGTACACTGGGAGATTTACTGACTGTTTTGAGTATTTGTGTTTGTTTCCGTTTCTGTGTGGTTATAAGACGGACATAAGCTGGCACATTCCTTGATCTGTATAACCTAGAGATTGATGTACAAGCCAAACAGATAAGAAATAAGGCACGTGACCATCGTATATATATATATATATATATATATATATATATATATATATATATATATATATATATATATATATATTACATGCAGCGTTTCTTCTGAATTAAAGATAAGGTTAGCTACAACTCACCCAGTACTGTTGTAATCATGGAAAATGAGACCAGGAATACTGTATCCGTGGGTTGTACTCGTCTTCTGTAAGTACATGACAAACCTTCCATTGTCATCAATAAATATGGACAGTTAGTCTCAAATCATGGTCATTGAAATGCAAAATAAATAAGCTCTTTATTCGAATGTTTCATTACGTTGGTGTATATATCCAGACATATTGATTCAATACTGTTCCGATTGACAAGAAACCGTACCAAACTATTAAATAAGTGTGTTTAACTGAGATCAGTATATGGTGGTAGTCGGTTTATTACTTGAACTTAATAGTTTATTTTCTACTGCGATAAGTAGGGTAATCAATAATATAGTAAAACCAAAAATTAGCTCCATTGGAACAATCAATTACTGGTTCTGGTCTAAGAAGATTATGATTTAGATCGATAACTATATAAAAAAATGTTTAAATATGAGATAGATGAAGCCTTTGATAATAGATGATCCTGTACGAAAAAATGATTCTGTACGCGATTATCAATATTTTTCGTATAACGCGGCAAAGCCAAATACGAGATCACGAATTGACCTTCGATTTGATGATACATCCAAATACTTCTTGCCATGTGAGGCTTACACCGAGGTAGAGGGACAACTATTACAAGATAATGGTACACCATATGCTAATCTTGAAACACTCCAAATCGGGTTTGTCAACAACGGTATAATGGCGCTATTTAGTGGTGTTCAGTATATAATTAATTCTAATAGAATTGAATCCATCGATAACGATATTGATGTTGCAACCACAATACTAGGTCTAGCTAGATACTCTGATGATTTTATTAAGTCTGCAGGTCATTCAGTGATGTTCGCGAAAGATCTCACTGATCGCGCTAATCATATTGAATTTGATGTAAGACGACCACAGGATCATGGTAAAACTGCTGATGTTGATGTCGAGGATATGATTATTAAAAATATGATACTTACAATCCAGGATTTGCAGCTCGTAAAAAGATGACAAATGCCCAAGGTAGATTTTCGTGTACGATTCCGTTGTCTCATATATTTGGATTTTGTAGAGATGTCAGAAAAGTTATCTTTGGAGCTAGTCATACTGTAGTGCTTATGAGAAAACCTAATGATGATGATGCTCTTTGGCGCTCTGCTGGTATTGCTAATGGTAGTGTAAGACTATCAAAATTATCTCTATGGATGCCAATTATGACTCCATCGCTACCCGTAGAAAAACGGTTGCTATCTTTTATGGATCTCGGGGGAAAATCATTGTTGTCATGGACGGATGTTACAACAGCTACCAAATCAGATACTCTTGGTGTTACTTTTACTTGACAGATCGCGCTGACAAAAAAATGTTTCTGCACCAAGACATATCTTCGTTGCGTTGCAAGCAAAAAACAGAACATAGGAAATTGATAAACAAGAACGTAGCCATATGATATTTGATAAAATGGATGTCAGCGAGGTATCATTGCGAGTATGCAATCAGCAAGAGCCCGCGGAAAATCTTATTTTCGACTATGGTAATAATCAAATAGGTCGTGTGTATCATCGTTTATGGTCTTATATGGGTCGTCATCAAAATGTTGATACTGGGCTACAAATATCACAATGGGATTTCAAAATCTATATACGATCTACTACTTTTCATTGAAACATCTCGACTTGTATAAGCACTCAGTCGTCGACGTAAAATTTCAAGCTCGTATAAGGGATCTTACCGTTGGAGGATTTAAAGCAATTGCTGTTCTTCTCAGTGATAAATCGATGAAACTCGAAGGTGGTGGTGGAAAGATGCGAATAGTTGACGCACCCATAGAAAACATGTAACAATTAGATGATGTGTTAACTAAATAAAATATCGTATACTCAAGTTAATATCACATTGACACCTGGGCAAGTAAAGGAAGTTCAATCGAAAAATTCTACTACGTGTGGCGCAAAGATAACTCTGAAGCGTGAACATATGACAGGTGGACCAAATACATTGTCGCTGACAAAAACTCAACTTAATCATTTCAATGAAGTTAAGGCTACAGGTACAGGAGTTCAGTTGAGTGTTTCACCAGCCGCGATTCAAAATATGAATAAAACCGGTGGAATATTTCCTCTTCTCGCCGCGATTTCAGCACTAATCGCTGCGGCCGCTCCCGCTGTTGCTAAAGCTGCCGAGTTAAGAGCCGTTGGTACCGCCGCTGGGATGGCACTAAAATGGCGACTGGACAAGGATACAGAAAAGGGAAAAGGGTTCAGACTACCGGGAAGCAGATTCACAAGACACTATGGAACCACCCAGTAACATAGATATCCTCGATGACTAATTTTAATTTTAACCAGCGCGGTAAAACAACTCCCAATAAAACATTACAGAGGTGTATTCATGAAGGATCAATTACCAAATCAACCACATATCCCAAAAACTGGTATAACTAATCTCGATGATAACACTGGACCTGGAACTCATTGGGTCGGGTAAGCAATTCATCCTAAATCAATTATTTATTTTGACTCGTATGGACTAGCCCCGCCGAAGGAATTTTTTAATTATATATCCGAGTTAAAGATACCTATTTGGTATTCAATGTTGCCCAAGGAGACATTAATTGACCCTCCGATATGCGGACGAGAGATTCTTAACGTGTTAACAGCTATCTCAACATCATCCAAACTACCTCAAAAAACTATACACGAATACACGAGCAATAACTTTTTTTTAGGAAACATATATAACATAACATGGTAGATATTTGGGGGAGATCATTACCGCGTATAAAACAACCCGAAGAAGGGGTTTCCATCGAACAAGTAAGGAGTCTTATATCGAGAGATATCACAGATTTGAAATCAGTAAAAAAAACTTAGTGATCAAATAAATCAATTTGCAGGTTTACAAAAATCTGTCACCAAGTTTTTGGGTGATCCACCGGCAACAACAAAACAACTCACAACGATATAAACCTCTGTTGATGATCTAAAAAAAAACTACGTGAAGAATATAACACCCATATAAATCAATTTACAGGATTACAAAAAAATATTGATGATGTTCAAACCTCCGTTGATAATATTTTTGGTGATCCATCAGTGACCATACCACCGCTCACAACGATTAAAACGTCCATCGATGAACTAAATGAACTACGTGAAGAATATAACGCCTTTTTAAAACAATTTAAAACTTTTTGTAAAAATCTCGTTGAAATATTCTTTGGGGTCTCAATAAATAACGTCGATGTAAAACTCCCAGATATTAACAAATCCATCGAAGAGATTAAAAAAAAATAACGATGCAATCAAGGATGATTTACCGAGGGTGATAGTCGTAGTTGAAGAAACAAAAATTCCTCATGCGAGAACCAACAACATGGTATATACCATCCAACATGGATCAATTACGTGGAGGCCACAAAATAATATATTAAATATCACCGCGACCATCAAGGGTATTTACAGATTAACACTGGTGTCACCAACTCGGTTTGATATTTCATCGTCGAGTACAACCGCGGTCGACAATATGATATGAACGATCATCGATAAGGATTCAACTAAACAATTTACGATAACAACCACCGATGGTAATTTGGCTAGGACACCAATAACATGGTATGTAGAATTTGTGGCAGATCTAAGTAAACAATTTAATTGAAATTGCTTTGCTGTAATACATAAAATGACATCAATTACAACGTCACAGCAATATCGTTATGATCAAGTCCGAGAATTTCAACAAAAACTTTAAAGCGCTCACTGAAGAGTACCAAATTAAAAAAAATATCGACGAAGGATTACCGTCGTTGACGTTACGGTGTACTCGGTATCTGTTGTAATTACCGAAGCTGGTATAATACTATCTTCGGTGATAATGATTGCCCCGATAGCTGTTCCAATTTGTATATCAGCGGCGACAACAATCGCTGGAGTAATAACAATAATAACAAAAATATATCATCGTGTAGCCAGCGTAAACTTCAAGATTACATAGTTCAGTTCCATATTGTGTCAAACGCGTACCCACAATTGTAAATTTATATCCGACGATGAGTTCTCGAAAATGGTCCACGTTTATGATTCCGCGATGTCAAAATTAGAAAAACACATAGAAGATAATTGCGGCATCGCAAGAACTACTTCAACGAATAGTGGAAAATACGTCTCCTGGAAAAACCAAGTTGATATCACTGGAATCGAAAAATCCAGAATTCAGCACTGAATTTTCAACTCCGATCCCAGCAAAAGAGATCGCGTTAACTCAACTTCGATGTTATTATAGTTGGCCCAATGTCAGATCTGCACGATTTGAGGGTAAACCACCCAAGAATAGTTTTGTGTTCGCGTACAAGAATAAACCCGGTGCCGATGGCACTGCGGATTAACCAGATTGGCAAACAATATATCTTCCAAAGGGTGCTTATGAAATCGAAGATATCAACGCTGAGATTAAGAATAGAATAGAATCAATCACAGGAAAAAATACGATAAAAAGCGACGATAAGGAGATTTCTCCCATCGAGATACGTGGACATGAACCGTTGTTGTCAACAACCATCGAGATAAATTCACCTGAATACGCCGTAGACATATATAACAGCTCAAACAGAACCCTATTAGGGTGGCATGAATGCCTACCGGGAACAGTTGATGTAAAAGATTTACCACCAGAGCCCATAAAATCTGAATTTACCTCAGATAAAGAGGATTATCATAAGTCAAGGTTATCATATGCTACAGCATGGGGACCGATGGCTTTTTTATTTGGAGACAAAGTGGAAATGAATACTGGATCATATTAGACCAAAAACATTTTGAAATACAATTCAAAGATATGAATAACGATTTCGAAAGATATAAATATATACTGATAGCGGCAATTAATATATTCCCCACCCCCAACCGAAATGAAGTCATCAAACACATAGAGATATGCAATACAATATTGACGACATGGACAAATTCAATTTCGAGTTATTCAAGAAGTATTAGATGCCAATAATCCTAGATCAAGAAAAGAATTTGCAGCAACGCATAATATACGTGTAGAAGATTATCCCCACATTTAAATTACTTTGGTATAATGTACCATGGTTAAAGGGAATACTCAGCGATTTCATAGATGAATTTTACCCACGGATTCATGAAGCATGGTTTAAAAATCTACCTGCTGTTCATTCACAATTATCTGAACCTAAATAATCTGACTTTTTCACATTTGATAAGCCCACCCCGGAAATTAAATTCAATAACGGATTTGATTTTGATTTTCTAAGCACCAATAATACTAATTTGAAGTACACATATGATGTTTATGATGGTCAAGAAACTGATGTACTCGGAAAATATGAATATAACACGTATGGTAATATAATATGGCGTTTTGATCTATTTGTTCAAGGTAATGTTATTATTACATCAAAAAGTTTAGTTGATATTTTTAACAACATGAAACAACAATTTTCAAACAAAATTGCATCAACTAAGAGAATCTCTTCAACGATCTCTCGTTGTTGATTTAACAACTCCACGTGATAAAATTAGAAAACAAGAAGAACAACTAAATCAAATTATCGCCGACATGAACTATATCAATGATAGATTACTCTCGTTGATATATGAAGATAATAGTCCTAAAAAGGAAAAAAAAGAATTATATTCGTTGATAAATACAACACTAGTTTATTAAAAATTTCCAGGATATGTCGTACCTGATTTAAATAAATCGCTCAGCGATCTCATCGACGAATATTTTCCATAGATCCACGCGCTATGGTTTAAAATAAATCCTCCGACGTAAATTCTTCGATGAAATAACTCAGTATATAAAAACAACAAGCATACATCACCTGATAACGTTGATATATCATCAACAATCGCGATACATATCATTTGTGATGCCCTAGTAGGTAGTTATAGCGTTAATGCATCACTGTCAACGAAGGCGGATCAAGGTTACATCCTGTATACGTTTTCCCCTAAAGTTTCTCCGGAAAGTTTTATCGTGATGAATCCGCCCCATGTAACATACATGGAAACAACTAATAATTTGATATAAGGAATGAATTTTAGATTAGTTGATCAAAGTTTTAACTTGATTGATTTATCAGGGGAACAGCTACAAATTACCCTTGATGTGAAATCGTGAAAATCGCGGACTTTTAAATTGGAAAAAAAAATATATTACAATAATGTATCAACATGCACGAGTATTTGTTTACGACAAAGATAAAGCTGAAGACGCTATTCGAAGATCTTTCAAGGAGCCAATAATTTGCAACTTTGAACTCGTCATAGATAACCACGGCAATGAAAAGTTTTTGTTGACGGATCATTAAGTGCAACAATTACAACGAGATATTATAATGATGATTAGTTGTAACCGCGATCAGATAGTGAATTATGCTCATTTTCGTCTATCTTTCGAACAACTAAAAAAAATAGATTCTACCACTATTGAAACCACAATGTGAAATTGCTAGCAATTTTCATTCATATATTTTTTTTATTATTACGATAACTATAATAAGTAAACATATGGGTAATTATGACAACAGTAATTATGATCGGGAACAATGCCGGTAATATTGTTAAAAAATCGATCGTTTACAAGTATGTGTTTGGTCACCTGAACATTGCTATAATTATCCAAGGTCGTAGTCATAATAGTTACCGTTGCATATTTACTCGTCATTGTTACCCATATGTTTACAGAAGCGATATTTATATATACCAAACAAAATATAATATTTGCCTCTGATATATATAAATATGTAATTACCGATAATCGTTACTCATCATCGTTATCAAAATATATTTATCGATCATAATTACCATTTATAATTACTCATGCGATTTATGTGCACGATATATATGCCAAACCGAGCACAATATTTGTCACCCGATGATATCGCAACGATAATTAAATTACGATGAGCGGAGCATCCGAAAAATATCGCTAACAAATTCAGCATTTGATTAAAATATGGACTGATGCGTCAGCGAATAAAAAGTTTCCAGGAGGATTAGCTGGTACAGAATCCGGTAAACACCTAACGACGATGATTAAAAAAATAAATGATGACATCAGTCAACAAAAACGCGAACATAATAATCTAAAAATGTTATATGGTAAAAACATCAACGTGATAAAAGAGACAAGTGAAAGGATACGACGACAACAAGACAAATTAACAGCAATGACAGATTTTTTAAACAAATGTAACAACTATGAAATACTCCTAGAAGAAATTATTAAACAACATCAACAACGCGATGAAACAATCAAACAACTTACTGCAACGATAGCACAACAAGAACAAACAATACAACGACAAACTGCTGGAAAATAACAAAATTTAAAAAAAAACATTGAAGACAACAAGCGAGCACATCAACAACTAAAAGAGAACGCAGAGGAGCAAAAAATTGTATCTACGAAGATGATATCCTTGATGATAAACTTACATAGATATTTGATGAAAAATCTCACAAAATGTCCACTGAACAAAAATTGGCTGCAGCGTTACTTAATCATCCAACAACATCTTCTCAAGCTCATCAATGACAATCTTTCTTCGATTTTCTTCAGCGAAGATTTCTTTGATGTCGGTTTCAATCTTTTTAATTATTTTAGAAGCGCCTACAAACAATTTTAGTTTATCACGATTGCTAACAATGATATTATTTCTTGCTTCGATGATTGTTTTAATGATTCGATACTCATTTTTATGTGATAGGATCCCCTTGTCTCGCATTAATTTAACACCCGCGTATTCATTAGCGATATATTCACTAGTAAATATTTTATTATCACCGATGTGATCCTTTACTTGGTCATGTTCAATCATCAACATGTTAGTATTCTCGTCGTTCATATACCTATATGCAATCTTTTGTTTAATTGATTGTGTGTCTAAACAATTTAATTATCATATAAAAAGAGACCCAACAATGAAATCTTTATGAGTACGCTACTAAATATATATCATCTGCTACATGTTGTATAGATTGGGAGTAAATATCATAGTATCTACCAGCAGAATATATTGATGGAAAATATTGTGTTTGTTTATCAATGATTGCTATAACAGGCCTTTTTGGTTGTGATTTAATTTTTTTATCTGAATGAAGACAATTTTCTTTTTGAGTTACTGCAGATTTTCTATTCGATTATCCAAGAGATCTCTGTTGATGTGATCAATATCTAAATTCGCTACGATTATCATATTGTAACACTCATAAATAAATCTATGAGCTCGATATATTTTTACTTTTCCACAATACTTGATACTAGTCACAATATAACCTCTATTACTAATCCGACCAATCTTTTTCATTAATCGTCAATGTCTAACAATTCCACATCTAGAAGCCTCATAATTACTATAAATCGGATGAGAAGTGAATTCAATCTGATCCATATTTATATTAAGTAAATTAACTATCAAATACTTTTTTCTGATAATCTCCCGTAATATAACTTAATTCATCGAGGACGATGTTATATTTTCGTTGATAATATCTAGCTAGTTCACGAAAATTCTTACCACCACAATCAAAACATAATTTAGTTTTTCCTCGAACTCAATATCCACATTTGATACATTTTACGAGACCAGGAGAACCATTTCTAATCTGCTGATTATGAAATGCGCAGTACTCTCCAACACATCGTCGATCGCATAAACCATTATTACCTTCCACAGCCACTTACATCTGTATTGTGCCATTGCTATATTATACATATAACAATGTAAAATCTAATTGAAGATATATATATATATATATATATATATATATATATATATATATATATATATATATATATATATATATATATATATATATATATATATATATATATATATATATGGAACATATTAATTCCATCGAGGATATAAAAATATACCCAGAACGACAAAGAAGGCGATTCGACCTCGATGATAAAATAAAACCACAACAATGGAAATCAAGAATCATAAATAATATCAAGGCAGGAAAACATGAATTTTTCAGAGATGGTGCCGATGTTACCTTTTCAACGTATCGAACATCATACGATGATAAAACTATGACGATGAAGCTCGCCAAGAAAATATTATCGATGATAGATTTCAACGATGATAAAAAATACTTCGGGTTCGTCATGTATACAAAATTTAAATTTCAAGAAGGTCAACAAACATGGAAAATATTTGATCATCGTAAACGCATACTTGATTCAATGGAAAAACCTGTAATTGTGACCAATAAAACCAAACCAGGTACATTGGTCGGAATTGATAGCCAATATTACAATCAATCGTATCCATTTAACACTGCAATATAGGGACTCTTTTTAGTAAAAAAAACCCTGACGTAAACAAATTACCTCGGATGAAGGTTTCAACGGTGTTGAATTATGCTGCTGAAAGAGTAATAGAACATTTCAAAAACACCAAACGAGGTAATGGATTAACCAAGTTAAGAAAATATAAAATAGTTGAGTGGGCTGAATCCGTTAAACAAACGGGAGCGTCGGTAGAAGATATTGCAACGTTGGAGAAGAAATTAAGATTTCCAATTACTGTAAAAACGATTACAGGAGAAGTTTTATACGCGGAAAAATATAAAAGGAATGATGCTCCAATCGAAATCAAAGATCACAATTCTCATGCATGGAGTAATTCCGTAAAAATATTTCTGTTATCACGAACAATAAAATATTATCGTGATGATATATTTGATGCTATTTACGAAATAAGTAAAACAGATCCTGTTTCTGTGTGGTTGTTTAAGAGTGATGAAAAGGGAGGATACGATCAATTTGTCAGGACTAATGGAGATTTATATAGAATAGAATCTCTCCAGATGGAAATGAATAATCTTGGTACGAAGTATACCAATGAAATTCAGGAAATTTCCGCCGATGAAATTACAAAACATTGTTTTACGGTGCCATCAGATGCATCTCACTTTGCCAGAGAAAAGAATTCATGGATGCCAACTAGATACGATTTTCTCAAAGATGTTCAACATAGTTGCGTAGATATGGCCATAGTGGATTATGGAATACAAAATATGATATACAGGGAATAATATATGTTGATATGGCAGCGTGTTACCCAGGAAGGTTTCTCGGGTATGGTGAGTGTCATGAATACTTTGTTCAGTTTGGTCATCCTACACATGATATGGCAAGGAGAGCGATTAATGGACCATTACCAGAATTTGATCTTACTGGATTTGCCAAGATAACATCGTTTAAGCTAGCAGAAGGTCTTCACCCGGTAACTTATGTGTGGTTCAGAAAACACTTCTCTGTGAAAAAGTGGTCCCCAATACCACTATTTAGATTTATGTTAGATAAAGCGATGTTAACATCGCTGACTGTGTCCACGGCGATATTTTCATATAGGTCGCAGAAAGATGTATGGCTACTAACACCCGAAAAATGTGATTACTGGGATATGAACAAATATCTAGAACGACAAGCAAAGGATCTAGGAATAAAAATAATTGGAAAATTTACTCAAGGTGGATCGTGTAATCATAAACGGAGATGTACTAGACTATTTTTCGAAGATGCTGAACGAGATTTTATCATCGAGGATACAATACAAAAAGACATTTACGAAAATGAATACCGCGTACTTATCAAATAGAGAAAAACTCAGAACCATTGTTGAATACTTTGAAGGGGAATCGCCACAGTATACTCATCTAAGATCATCTATGCTCGGTTATGTTTCGATAAATTTATTATCGATGATCAATAGATTTCCTGACATCGCGGTTAGAGTCGCCACGGACTCATTTTATTTTAACAAAATTTATCGAAAACTTTTATTATATTATATTCATGATATTTTAGGACATAACACCATACTGTATGTAGCATGCTATTAGGACATAATAACATATTATATGCAGAATAATATTAGGACTTAATAACACCATTTTTTATCCAGGATATTATTAGGACATAATAACATCATATTATATCCATGATATTTTAGGACAGAACACCATATTATATCTAGCATGCTATTAGGACAAATTAATATAATATTATTTCTATGATATTATTAGGACATAATAACACCATATTATATCCATGATATTATTATGACATAATAACGCCATATGATATCCATGATATTATTAGGACATAATAACACCATATGATATCCATGATATTATTAGGACATGATAACACCATATTATATCCATGATATTATTAGGACATAATAACACCATATGATATCCATGATATTATTAGGACATAATAACACCATATGATATCCATGATATTATTAGGACATAATAACACCATATTATATCCAGGATATTATTAGGACATAATAACACCATATTATATCCAGGATATTATTAGGACATAATAACACCATATTATATCCAGGATATTATTATGACATAATAACACGATATTATATCCATGATATTATTAGAACATAATAACACCATACTATATCCAGGATATTATAAGAACATAATAACACCATGTTATATCCATGATATTATTAGGACATAATAACACGATATTATATCCATGATATTATTAGAACATAATAACACCATACTATATCCAGGATATTATAAGAACATAATAACACCATGTTATATCCATGATATTATTAGGACATAATAACACCATATTATATCCATGATATTATTAGAACATAATAACACCATACTATATCCAGGATATTATAAGAACATAATAACACCATGTTATATCCATGATATTATTAGGACATAATAACACCATATTATATACAGCTTATTATTAGGATAATAACCGCATATTATATCCGGGATATTATTAGAACATAATAAGACCATATTATGTCCATGATATTATTATGACATAATAACATGATATTATATCCATGATATTATTAGGACATAATAAAACCATATTACATGCAGGATATTATTACGACATATAACTTCATACTGTTATGTCTCTGATTTATTGATATCATCAAAGCCAATATATGATATCATACATTTGTTTAATGAACGAAGTCAATTCCTTATATGGTACACTGCATTACATGAGCCTAGAACGTGAGATAACAACGTCTAAATTTATTGAATTGTTTTAGATGCAAGCGATGCGTCACTATATTTAAAAGAGAATTCAGTTGTGAGAATATTCTTGCAACTGCAACTTAAATATGCGACATTCCTGTATGGTGTAACTATCTGTAGAAAGAAAAAGATATCTTAAAGTACTATTCACTATATCATTGATACCCTGTTGGATTCTGGGTAAGGGCAAAGACACACACCAACATATGTAATACCCTGTAGGGGGATGGGTAAGGGAAAGGTACACATGAACATACTTAATATCTTATAGGGTAAGTTAATATGAACATACGTTGGGGATGACATCCCCACGTAATAACCAGGTTCAAGATAGATATGTATGCACTTTGCACATTTAAATCATATTAAGAGGATCGATAATAGTTGAATTTATTTATTACACATATATATGGTTAAAGAGGTTACAGTGTGAGTTAATATATCATTTATTGGTCAGCGGGATACATTAAAGTTTTAATTGTGGATAATATAATAAACATTTGATATAAAATAATGCTGAACAATGTATAAATTCACGCATTCAACAAATATATTATCATTTTCTTAGATCAAATATTACACCAATGTGTACAGCCATTTTGTGAAAGAATTATTTTCAGACGTTTGCACGAACAAACCTACTTTTCAGAAGAAATTTTAAATCACCATTGTAGAATGAGTGAAGACATCAAGGTGTAACAATAGTTTGCCAAATTCATCCCAATATCAAACTAAATTTGACCAACAGAAAAAAGGCCCTTATCTGGCAAAGCAGCTTTTGTTACATTAGTACCGTCATGGGATCCTTAGATGTGTGATCGTTTTTGAAGATAAATTTGCCAAATTCTATAGCGGATTTACTGAGATGGAGAAGACAGCTCAGAATCATATCCTTCTTCACCCCCACCCCTAGACCCCCTTGGTCCTCTACAGTCTTACGTATCACCAAAAATCAGGCAAAACATGAAGATATTATTGGTACCATACAATCTTTAATGAAATGAGACTCTTGCAGTAATGTATTTGTATCATCCAGGTAATTATAAACAGGGCTTAAATTGCCACCGAATTATTTATTATGTAATCTCTCTCAATATATCGTTGTTTTCAGGTACATTCATGAATAAATCCATCCATCCATCCACCGTAACGATGTCTTTTAGACATAAATTTTGTTTTGCATATGTTAGATTATGGTAAGACATTATAAACATTTTGCGGAAGTTACAAAGTCGATGTTATTAACCATGATCAGGCAATTGTTTTAGCACTTACAACTAAAATGACACGTATTAGTGTTTGCAGGCGAGACAAGAAAGAGAATCCATGAATGACCTACATTTTGTATAATTTCTTTCTCATCTCTCTCTCTCTCAACTTCTTCTTCGAAATGGTTCAAGTATATTTATAGTGAAGTACATATATGTACCAATTTATAATATGTACATTCGTAGTGAAGTACATGCAGGTATGTTTTTATTACCGTTATAGTGAAGTGCATGGATGTACGATTTATCACAGGTATATTCATAGTGAAGTACATGCATGTACGATTTTCTGACAGGTAAAGACCTATCCAGTGGCCGACTGGTTAGAGCGTCCGCCGCGGAAGCGGGAGGTCGTGGGTTCGATCCCCGGCCGAGTCATACAAAAGACTTGCACAAATGGTACGAACAGCTGCCTCGCTTGGCGCTCAGCATTAATAGGTTAGTGTTAGGACTGGTCGGCCTCGTGTCAGGATAATGTGACTGGGTGGAACATGATGCTACATGTCTGCGGCAGGATGCCCCAGTGCTAGACATCACTATCAACTGCCTGACTGCAGACATCGTAGTGAAGCGATATGACTGAAACATTGTTAAAGCTACGTTAACAAAATCCTAATCACACACACACACTGACAGGTTCATTCATACAGATATACATTCATGTACGATTATATGACAGGTATATTCTTATATATAAAGGTATAGGTATATTTTTCATTTTAAAAAAAGCAATCTAGGAAGCTGCAGATTTTCAGTCTAACTTTTACCATCATTATCCCCGCCGTGTCATTTTAAACTACATTATGAATGTATCATTTAAATGGCCTCTCTATGGTACGTACGCGGAATCTTTTATTTACCACAAGATAAATATATTTTTCATTCAAATGAAAATTGTTTTACTCACTGCTTCCACCGATATCTTTGCTGGTGGGTCATCGGTCAATTTTACAATTATGAATCCAATACATCATTGCATGACAAGCACCAAACTCAGTGATGCTCCTTTTTGTGTGTGGGTATTTATCAGTTTCTTTTTTTATTGTTTTCTTTTATGGTTTAACGCCATTTTTCAGCACAATATAGGCTATACATGGCAGCCAGTATTAATGGTGGAGGAAGAACCCGGAAAATCCCCGGAAAGAACCACCGACACACGAGAAGCTACTGGCAAGCTTTCTCACATAACTACATTAGCCGAATCTTAGACTCGAACTCACGCAGAGGTGATATGGCAGTGATCCGTAACGGGCAGCGCTTTAGACCACTAGGTCACTCGGGGCCCCTTCATTATCTTTTAAAACTATGGTTACGACAGAGATAGAGAGGTCCGGGGGGGGGGGGGAGAGACTTACTGTTTCCTGGGATAATTACAACTTATTGTTATCATGAAAAACTGTAGAAAAATAAAAACAAACTATTGTTATCACTTAGATTATTATATGTTACTTTCTTTAGGCATTGGTTAATTTTCAAAGTTTTCATCCAGCTGTACTCCACGTATTTCCTTTATGGCTAAATACAAAGGTAGACAAATTTGAATATAGTTATTGTTTATGCAAATGAACAATGGAGAGTCTATGCCGCATACAAACTAAATTCTTTGTCTCCATCATCACTGTCATTTACAGAACAGCTTTCTTTTTTGTAAGAGATGAAATGTTTTATGGTTAATGTTATATCTGTCTTCGGTAACATTATTATCAAAATGATTTTAGCACAGTATACATAAAAACTTTTCATATGCATTGTTATGTCCTTGTCACTACCTTTGACTTGTACTGTGTTCTACATCTCACTACCTTTCCTATCTACTGTGATATACGTGTCTCTACCTTTCCCATGCACTATGATCTACGTATCTATGCCTTTCTTAAGCACCGTGATCTACATGTCACTACCTTTCCTATTTACTGTGATCTACTACGTCTCACTATCTTTTCTATCCACTGCGATCTACTACGTATCACTACCTTTCCTATCTACATGTCTCTACCTTTCCCATGCACTATGATCTACATGTCTCTACCTTTCTTAAGCACCGTGATCTACATGACACTACCTTTCCTATTTACTGTGATCTACTACGTTGCACTACCTTTTGTCCTTTTGTATCCACTGTAATCTACTACATATCACTACATTTCGTATCTACTGTGACATACGTGTATCTACATTACGTATGCACAGTGATCTACGTGTTACTACCTTTTATATTCACTGTGATATACGTGTCACTACCTTTCATATGCACTGTGATGTACGTGTCACTACCTTTCATATGCACTGTGATGTACGTGTCACTACCTTTCATATGCACTGTGATCTACCGGTCTCTACCTTTCATATACACCATGAGCTATGTGTCAAAACCTTTCCTATGCACTGTCATTTACGTGTTGCTAGCGACCTTTCCTATGCACTGTGATCTACGTGTCACTGCCATTCATACGCACTGTGAGTTACGTGTTAATACCACCTTTTTTATGCACTGTGATCTACATGTCAATACCTTTCGTATGCACTGTGATTTAACGGTCTCTACCTTTCATATGCACTGTGAGCTACGTGTCAAAAACATTTCCTATGCACTGTGATATACGTTTAACTACCTTTTCTATGCACTGTGATCTGTGTGTCACTACCTTTCCTATGCACTGTGATCTGGGTGTCACTACCTTTCCTATGCACTGTGATCTACCGGTCTCTACCTTTTCTATGCACTGTAATCTACTTGTCAATAGCTGTCATATGTACTGTGATAAAAGTGTCTCTTCCTTTGCTATGCAATGTGATCTACGTGTCACTACATTTTTTATGCTCTGTGTTCTACTTGTCATTACCTTTCCTATGCACTGAGATCTGTGTCTTTGATCGCGGCCGCAGAGAGAATGATCTGAACACCTTTTTGTATCTTTGATAGCATCATTGAAGTGTTTTATCTGACGAGGTGTCAGTGATAGTTTATTCTGACCACCAGACATCTGACTGTGTTTCAGGGATATCGTAGTTCCACATTTGTAGCGGATTCCGATTGCAATTTTTTTAATTTGACTAGGAGTTAACGTAACACTAACATTACTATATAACATTTTATTTAATAACAGATTGATCTAATTGTTACATTACGTGTTTTCCACTGGTGGGTGCATCAACTACTCTCATTCGTCCACCAACGCCTTCGAGTAACATTGATTTATAACTGAGAATGACAGCAACTGCTCTGTAACCACTAGCAGGAGAAGCGGTTACACGAGCTCTGAAATGTATGGCAACGACGGATTGTCTGGTTAGGTCGAGATGTTTCAACGAAAAGTAGTAGATGGGATATAGTTTTCTAAAATCCAATTGTGATATTCGCATACCAGTATTTACATTATTATCGCGTCCCATAAATGTTAGCAGGCGATGATACGAGCGTGCTATTTGGTTTTGATCGTAATTAAGTAAAATATCCTCGGATGGTTCCTGTTGACCATTTATCCTCAGCGAAACAAAATTTAACACCCAATTGATCAAATACCATATGGCTGTGCTCTTGAGAATTTAATCGCACCTTATCCTGTAACGCAATAAATATATGTCGTGGCGCTGAAACTCCTTGTTTTGATGTCATATGCCATGTAAATATACCATTAACATTATCCTCCTCAATATCCGTCGTTGTTGTTAACCATGATAGTAATGATTTTCCTCCATGATCCATAAATGGTAGTAATTTTTCCTCTGTGGTGATTGATGGAGTCATTACTGCATCCACAGTGAGAGTTTTGTTTTATTTTCTCTACCATCATCAAGACAATCGCCACGCCAGATTGCATTATTATCATCACTCCTTCGTACGAGTACTACTGTATGATGTTTCGCTCCACAGATAACCTTCTAACATTTCTGCAAAATCCAAAAATATGAGACAGTGGAATCGCGCATGAAAATAATCTACGCTGTCATTGCAACATTAATACACGTGTTGAAAACCCTAGGTTGTAATCAGGATAAGTATTTATAATCATATCCTCGATAGCAGCAGGAGCTGGAGGAACAGCATGATTAACACCAGCAGCAGGGGTACCACGATCCATTGGCTGTCTTATAATATACTGAATGTGTCCAGCGCGATCATTAGTATCCTTAGAGATCATCATAGATGGACCTGCCGATCTTGTAAAATCATCGAAATATCTTGCTAACCCCACTATTGATGTGGCAACATCAACATCACGCTCTATAGATTCAACCTCTCATCCATCAATTATATATCTAGCACTCTCAAATAGCGCCATGATACCATTATTGACAAAACCAACTCGGAAATTTGGGTTGTTTGCATATGGTGGATCAATAGCAGCAGGATTATTTTGTTACAATTTCCCTTTCTACTTCGATAAACGCTTCAGCGGGTAGAAAGTACTTGCTGGTATCCTGGACTTGAAGTTCGATTCTTGATCGACTACTTGGTTGCATTGCGTTATAGGAATAATACTGATAATCGCGTACAGGATCATTCTTGGGTACTGGGGCATCTAAATCGAACGCTGTGTCAAGGGACGATTTGAGCATATTATATATTTCTTGATCTAAATCGTGATCTCGCTCGCGATTTCAAACCACTTCCCGCTATCATATTTGCAGTAATATTTCCCTGAGTGTCGAATTATTCATTTATCCGTGATGCTATAATCTGCTCCGCCGCGTTGTTTATTATTGTGCTAGTACTTGGAGGCATAATCTCCGTAGATGATAGTGGACCCGATGACTTCGTCATTGGTTTCTTTCTTGGCCAAACTAACGCCAGTAGTTTTTGTTTGGCGGCGAAAAAATGCTTTCCCGGCAACATCACCTACAGCGCTAATACCCTTATCACGAATAACATCAATAGCTTTCATTGATAACTGTTTTGCGATTGGTGCTATTTTTGGAGCCATTCTTGCAAATAACCCTGCAATGGTATTGCCGAGACGATCTCCATAGTACGCTCTATAAACAGGCAACTGTGAGTTTACTACGTAAGTCATGGTTGGTTTATTGTGGTTGTAGTGTATGATCATCTTATTTAAATGATATTTATCTAATCGCTAAATTCTTTTGATTTTCAATAAAATGTCACAGACAAAGTCATTAAATTAATCACTGTGGTAACCGTCTGCTAGCTCATCAATAAACTCTCGGTATACACCAATATCCATGATACCACCCTTAAATAATCGTCTGCAGATATCAGTGACCTCATTAATTATTTCCGGTGAGTTATTTCCGGCTCGTTTCCCTTCTACGAGAATTTCTAATCGTGATATGTCCCCGATAATATTGCTAGGACAACGAACTAGACCACTACCTTAAACCCCTCTTGGAGCTCCACTTTGAGAAAAACCATCCACACTATAACCGGTTGCACCTTCTTCTTTTCGATCAGATGGTGATTGTTTTTTTTTTTGTATCCATGCTTGACGTTTTTCTTTGATTTGTTTTTTCATTTCTTCTCTTTGTTGTTTTCGTTCTTCGATTTGTTGTTGTTGTTGAATATCATAATTATCAATCCTTTTTTAAAACCCTTTATAGCCTATTTTTTTGTATTTATACGACCAATCCCCTTGTTCAATTTATATAGCCAATTAACACATTCATTGCGAGTTATTATATTATCTTTATACTTGTCTTTTAAAAAATATATTCTTGAATGATAGATGTTAGCAGCGAAATTACCAAAAGCTTGATAATCGCTGGATTTTAATAACTGAAATTGTTTTATTGTGTTTTTAGCCCCTTCGGGGAATTTGTCTATAAAGGGAACACCTCTTTGAGTTTTACCAATATCACCTTTTTCTTCTTCAAGTTGTTCATCATCCTCTTGTTATTGTTCAGGTGGGTCGTCAACAAATTCAGGTGGTGGTGGGATAGTATCAATATTACCTTGTTGTTATACAGCGGATTTTATATCACCAGGAAGTGTTTTTAAAGATTCTTTTGTTTTCTTGGATCTTTTTGCTATTTTTTCAAGTACAGGAAGAAGGGCCGTTTTTCTCCCTCGTTGTTCCTCAGGAATATCTTCTCATATGGCTTTTTCAGTGGTCGATACGACTTTCCCGGTTGCTGTAGTAACGGGTTTGAATAACTGTTCAGTACCTGTTGTGAAGACGGTTTGAAATTCTTGTCTTGCTTTTAACTTATTTCGAATGGAATCACGAACCGGAATAAATCTCTTAATCGCAGTTAATCTCTCGCGCGCTGATCTAGTTGTTAGGGCTTCACCTACCATTATAAATTAATATACGATCTAAATTGTAAACGCAAATTCACAGATAGCTACACGATTCATTTTTTTCTTAAAAATCGAAGGCAAAACCCCATGAATTCATTTAGAGAAAATCGATTTTCATGAAATTATGTCGAAGGATTAGCCAAAAACAGTACAAAATCAATGAAAAAAGCATCGACGATTCGACGATAACGATGAAAAACACCATAGAATTTGCCTCACAAGGATATATATTCATCAAAATCGATTTTCTCTAAATGAATTTCTGGGTTTTTCACCCTTGATTTTCATAAAATCTTGTCGACGGATTTCATAAAAACAACACAAAAACGACCAAAAATGACCAAAAATCAATTAAAAAAATTAAATATTTCAGCAATTAGCAAATAAAATAAAATCCGTGAATTCCCACCCACTCCGAAATTCTTTCGAATTTCACTTCAGTGTTTCACTACTCCGCGTTGGTGATAAATCACCGCGCATAAAAGAAACACAACATGGAAAGGTATTATAGAATTTCTTTCCTGCATGAGAAAGCATACCTGACTATATAATTATTTATCTCGGTGATTTAATTACTGGGCCTATAGAATTGTTGATTACTCATACTTGCAAACAGGTATGGGTATTGTACATGTTTGTGTTTCGAGTGTCAATTAATCCATGGAGATATTTTTCACTGTGTTGAGGTAACCCAAATGGGGGAAGTGATTTCACTCTGTCTGATGATTTCTCTTATTGTTTTGATTTTCGAGTTTATTGTGCATTTGATTTCATATTGTTGCTCCCAATTCACCTCTGACCTTTTCAACCGCAGTGAACAGCGGGATAAATTTGTTGATGTCGTTACAAAATGCAAGTGAGTCGTTTACCGTGTGCTGAATTCGTTTGATCAACCCATACTGCCATGGAAGGACATACCTATTATTTCGGGCGCTATCATCAAAATCATGAAATTCAGAGAGAATCTGATTACAATCTAATTTATCTGATAATTGTATTCCTTGATTCATATTTTCGAAATTCATTATATGAAATATTATATATCTAATATATTTTATATATCTAAGAATAAAATTAGGGGTCATTTTTGACCCGTTTTCGTATGATATGATGAACTCCATTCGCTCTAAGGTGTATCAAATACTTCAGTATAAGGAAACCTCACAAATATCGTCATCCAATCAACACAAACAACATATAGTTATAGTCACCACACTTCTTTAAAAAAATATCATTAATTACATAAGTGAAATAGCAAATATCTGACCCACATACCCTTTCTCCTTTCTAAATTCTAACATGTACAGTTTCTCACCTTTCTTTTGTGTTGTATGTCTCATCAGTTTTAATCAGTTAGGTTTACCACGCTGTTATGATACAGTTTCCTTAAGACAAATTCCATAAAATGTTTTAATCTACATCCAACAGCTTTCAACAAACTCTTTGATCCCAAAACACACCACACATCAAATAGTTCTATCCAACATTAATGCAAGGATCAGTCTTATTTTGTCATGAACCGATCTTGTTGGCTAATTTAAAATTCTCAACATGGAGTGCAATCCACTTGAAATTCACCATCCAAATTAAATCCAATGCTTCATCTGACTTGTAAGTATTGATATGGTACCACAGTTAACCAAATGAATATTGATGTTTATTGGGTAACCAAATGAAAAATGATGTATATTGGGTAACCAAATGAATAGTGGTGTATATTGGGTAACCAAATGAATAGTGGTGTATATTGGGTAACCAAATAAATAGTGATGTATATTGGGTAACCAAATGAATAGTGATGTATATTGGGTAACCAAATGAATAGTGATGTATATTGGGTAACCAAATGAATAGTGATGTATATTGGGTAACCAAATGAATAGTGGTGTATATTGGGTAACCAAATGAATAGTGATGTATATTGGGTAACCAGATGAATAGTGATGTATATTGGGTAACCAAATGAATAGTGATGTATATTGGGTAACCAAGTGAATAGTGGTGTATATTGGGTAACCAAATGAATAGTGGTGTATATTGGGTAACCAAGTGAATAGTGATGTATATTGGGTAACCAAATGAATAGTGGTGTATATTGGGTAACCAAATGAATAGTGATGTATATTGGGTAAACATTCCAGGCCTTAAGTGAAAACTATCAGTTGACCTATTTCTGATACCTTTGATACACATTTAATAAAATAAGATTTGACTTCTCACCTTGCTGACACAAATCAACTTAAAGTTAAGCCAAAGTTGCCCCCAAGGGCTCTTCAACACTCTCACACTCTCTTTATACACACATATATATATATATATATATATATATATATATATATATATATATATATATATATAGAGAGAGAGAGAGAGAGAGAGGCACAAACACACACATAAACACACACATAGTTACTCCATGAAACATAATTGGTGTAAGTGTAAACACTAATTTCATTTTAACTTTTGTATTTTATGTAAATTTCCATGATCTGATAGAATGTTAAAAGTGCATAAATCCTTAATTAATTTAAAAAAAAACAAAACAACTTTTATTGCCAAAAATGTTGATGTCAGTGTTGTCAGCCTTGTGTTAAGTTCTAAGGTCAGTTGATTGAGGATTCGTTTGGTTTATCATACTGGCTGTAGATGATTAGCATGTGTAAAGAAAGACAACTCAATATGTATAAAGAAAGACAACTCAATATTACTAACTAAACTGACCACAATCTGTGCTTTGTTTTTCACACTTTTTGTTACATAGTAAGTAGAGTTTGCCTATAGTATGTGCAGTTTATATTTTAATATAATACCACATGATATTACCACATGTTAAAATATCACTTTATGTGATTCTGATTGGTCCAAAATAAGCTCATGAAATTATTGTGCAATATCATCTTTACTGATTGGCTGGAATTGTGGGATAACGTTTTTAACACCGCCTTCTAGAATGTTTGTTTTCTATTGAACCTTTTTAGCAGCCATTTTTTAATTCGACCTGCGAAAGAAAATTAAGAAAAAATTATCATGGCTGTCTGATTGTGGGGTTTATTATGTCATACATTTACAAAAAAGAGAAAAATGGCATAAAACTACAAGAAAAGAACAACAATAAGAAGTAAAAAAGGGTATTGCTTATTTGATGGTGATGTGAGGCAGGAGGTAAAAGGATCAGTATATTTGTGACATAGATATAGAATCCATCATATATACAAGCATGGTTTAAATATTAACTTACAGAAGTAAATAAACTCACCTCTGTTCACAGAAGAGTTTGGACATAAATGGGTCTCCTAACTGACAGAACTTTATCCAACCACAGCATCTTTATACAGTTCAGGTCTGCGATTTAAAATTATTGTGCAGAAACAGTTTTTCTTCTTTCAGTTGCAGTGACCTTGTTATTTTATGATATTATTCCAAATGAAAAGTTTGACAACTGTAGATGGTGAAGTCAAGTTACGGCGCAGAAACCAAAATTTGGAACAAAGACAACCAAATGAATTTTATGATGGGCATTATAACACAATGCACTCTTTTTCATCATCTATTATTATTATTATTATTATTATTATTATTATTATTATTATTATTATTATTATTTGTTATCATCCTCCTCATTGACATCAATCTTTTTACATTAACTTTCATTACTTTCTGATTATTTCTTTACTTTCAACCAATCATAAAGGTTACTGATACACAGGCTCTTTTCAGGGTTTCTTAAATCCAAAAATCCTGATAAATTAAATCTGTTATGCAACCACCTGACTTAAGGAAATCATTTCTATCAAATCCTTAAGTTTGACCGTATGTGATAAGTAGCTATGACATTATTGTGTGTGTCCGCAGATGAAGAGGTATAACATAGTTCTGATTTATCTTACAAAATTATATAGATCTTAGCAATTAATGTATCCCATACCCTTGCACATGCCAATACACATTGGTCACTATCTGATTCTGTGTCTAGCAAAGGTGTAAGAAAAGGTGTAAGGTATAAGGTCATATAATTTACAGGTACATTGGCTGCTTGACAGAATTTTAGGCCTAATGTCCATGACCTATCCAACTGTCACTATATATCATGTACAAAACCAGATTCATTGTAGCTATAACAGTTTTAAAATAATTTTTCATAACCTTTCCAATTAGCACTAAAATATTAACATTAACTGATACTGGGTAAGTTGTAATATAAAATACATTTTATTTTGTATTATTTCCTATGTTGATGAGTAAGACAGGCCAATTGCAGTTGTCATTATGATAAAACTTAATTTAATTTAGTTTAAAGGCATACAACCTAAGTAAAAACGAATGAAATTATATATTTGTTTTTTCAGTCCACGATTACTTAATTAGATGAATAATTACGATTCAGGCTGTTTCTGAGGCCGAAATCAGGCTAGTATTGGAAATTTTGTGATAAAAAACGCAATTCTGAATTATTGTCTGCAGACAAAAAATCGCTGTTTGCCACGTCTATATTCATGTAACCTCTGTGTTGACCTCTCCCGAAGATTAAGAATTTTAGCCATGCGCAAACACATGTTTACAAAAATAATGGCGTGTTCACAACTAGATCGAAAACCAAAACATAAGATTCTGAAAGGAGGGGGCGGGGGAAAGCTCTTTGGGCAAATTATGGCAGCAAACGCATATGTATTGGTGACCAGCATGAACGATGGAATAAAAAGAAGTCCACTTTGAGCCTGGAAACTAATCCCGAGGTTGCCAAATTCTTGCTGGATACTGGTGAGATTCAATTTTGCAATGAACAGTCAAGTTTTTATACCGCTATTTTATATCTGTATTGTTAACTCTTTATCAAAACTCTTAAAATAACATATTTTATATAAACTGGCATTATTCCATTTAGCTTGAAATAAAATGTCACAGCCCTGCAAAACTATCGCTGAAAACCGCATGTACGTACACCACTGCTGCTATTTTTGAGGCTATCAAAGGGGCATTAATGATCATCATTTTCGCTCGCAACCATAAGACTTTATTTAGAGGCAAGCAGTCACTTCTGTTTTATTTTTGTTTTTAAATTAAAAAAAATTATATATAATGTAAATGGTGATGGCTGTAAATGAAAGTAATGCAATACAGTTAAGTATATATTCTGCATACTATTATTTGTAAAGTATATAATATTATTGTGTCCAATAAAACATTTGTATTTGCCCTTGCTATATTAGGTAATGAATTGAATGGCAGTGCAAGGAAAACATCAGAAAAATGTCACAGAAGACATGGCCACAACTTCTACACCTGGGCCAACAATTCATATGATACAAATTCCTGCTGTGTCTAATATAACCACATCATAATCAAATATGGCATCTGTGTAAGTATTACTACATTTTTTAAAAATTTTATGTATATTTACTTGTTTACAAATATTTTGGTAGATGCACATCTAAGGATTTACCTGGAAATGTATCATTCTATATTAGTTTAATATTTTGCAGTTGGTAAAGATTGTACATTTTGTTAAAATCTGGTTTGTTTTATTTAGAATAATATTTTGTTGTAAATTGTTTGTTGGCATATGTCTATTTTTTGTTATTGATATGTTCCTCATCATGCTGTATGTATTTTAGTTAAAGGGCCTCAAGGGAGAATAGTCTTTGACTAAATTAGTCACCCCTTTAAATAAGCTATTATTATTATTATTTCTTGAAGCATTATCATTCAGGTCATAATAACCAAGATAAATGATAATTTCTTTTGATACAAAACTAAAGATTCCCAAGTTCAACATTAGTATTTAGACATTTCAAAATTTTATTTTAAGGGATTCAGTCTTGTCTGAAGTTGATGGAAAAGTCTAAAAGTTTAATCAACCCATTTGAGAAAGTATACTAACAAAAAAGTTTGTGATAAAAGGGAATATTTGAGTTAAGTATACTAAAAAAAACAAGCATTATGATACATGCATGATATATGTAACTAAACTAAAAGTTATGTATAGTATTGTATTGGTATTTGTGGATGGTATTTGTGTATGAAACAGAAAGTTGCTCCCACAAAAGCTTTCTTTTCTGTGTATTATCAAAAAAGTAAAAATTGTGTATTTACAATTTATCTTAAATATAGTATCAATGCATAATTGAAATAATGAAGATATACTGGTTATCACAGAAAGAAAATGAATGCATTGTATTATAAATACAAACCACACTGAGGCCATAGTTATGGTTTGTCCATTTAATACACATGGAGAGGGCAAGGGGGGTTTACCCAAATGCATATGCATGTGTATGGGGGTGGGTGGTCTACTGATAATATACGTACACATATACCTCAATAGTAATTTGTCTAATATGTAACCTGCTTGACTGGGTTCAGTTGGTGTTTGAGTTTTAGTGGACAATAGATAAACTTTTTAAAGTTATGCTGCTTATTTCTTTGATGCAGCCAGACATTCAACATTGGTGAACTATCTGTTACATTAAATACATATTATTGTTAATCCTTGATCTTTTCTGTGTGGATTAAATATAGGCTGTTCTACAGAATGGGGAGGGCAATCGCATGTATGCAGATGGTGTGTGTGTAAATAAAAAGTATGCATGTGTACAGGGAGGGAGGGGTCAAGCTTTGCCTGATTTTTGCACACATGTCCATAGTTGGAATCAGATTTTGTTTCTGGACTTTTTACTTTTTTGTTTGCAATCTAATTCACACCGGTCTGAGCTATACACATACAGGTGAACAATTGGAAAGTGGGATAAATTGGGGATGGAAGTAAAAGTGGCCAGGAGGAAAATGATGGGTCAGAAGAAGAAAAAGACTCCCACTTTTACCCTTATGCCGAATGATGTTTCTAGCACACCTAGGTGTATATTTAATCAACTCTCTTGGAAACAGATGTATTTCAATGTATTCAAAATTAGCCCACAAATGTGCTCCCTACCCCCATGTGACAAGGAAAAGAAAATAGTATGGGTGGAATGAGTTGATTAATCTCTGCCTGTATAATGCTACTGTACATTAGCATTTTCATCGAAACAGATTAATGGGGATTTATAAATGTTAATAGTTCTCTGCATCTGAATCAATTATTTATTTAGTCATTTTACTTTGTTTCAGAAGTACAGCAGAACTGGAGAATTTCCAGAAGTTTGATTTTATTGTATGCCTCCAAAAGACATTCATATAAGCCATCAGCTTTCAGAGCTAGGAATCTGTTGGCAGCTCTTGATTATAACAATCATATTGACAGAGATGTGATTGTAAACACAGATGGAACAATAAGGTAATAAACTTTATTCTTGTTAACGTAATAATTCATCTTTGTTAAAATATTAATGCTTTACCTGAAAGTTGATAAACCATCTGTTTGTGGTACAATTTTATCTTTTACAGAAGACATTTTTAAAAATAAATTTCAAAACCCAATTTTGGTTAGAATTAGTCTAATGTAATTAGAAAATTCTGTAAAGAATCTAAACATTTTTATCATATATGGGTAAGATACAGATTTGCTATTTTGACATTTTCATCTGTAGCAAAATGATTTGTTACATGTAATTGTGTGCAGTTTTTATTTGGACTTTAGAGAATTAAAAAAATATAAAATGACATTGTCAGTGAAATGTTTGCATTTTCTTGTCAGATACCAAAGGTCATTCAACAAAAAGTGAGAGATGGTCTGCATACCCAAAGAAAGATGATCAACAGTACCTGTATATTCCAGAAATAAATATGAAAATATTGAAATGAGGTTAGATGATAGAGTTGGCATGAACCAGCCAGTTGTTTTGGACATATGTGATCCTAGGTGAATATCTGATGTACTTGCTCCAATACCACCACCACCTACAGAAGAGATTGTTACAAAGCAGAAATCTCATTTTAAGTTAAAATGATTTAGGCCTTTTAGTCAGGTAACACCTGTTGATATCAAATTGTTATGGAGAGACTATTCTAGTGATTGTATGGTAAGAAATGATCCCTACCATGGACCCATATAGACTTTGACTAAGTCTTTCTTGAAGTGCCTACCATGAGCTGAAGTCCAGCATCTGTTTGATTTCCAAGTAGCAGTATATCTTCAGACCACTGTTGATTATGTTCTAAAAGCTTTTAAAAACATGCATTTGAACAAAAATATGAAGACCTTTTCTAACGTTTCATACCCATTGCATTTATACTTGTCTTATATGTATGTTTAGATTGAGGTAAATGCAGTGTATTTGGCCATATGATGTATAAAAAAAGCACAGCAGAGGTTATACATTGTAAATCATTTAATCTTATAGAAGTAAGAAGATTAAAATCATGTAATTACAAGTCTGTATTATTGCATAATAAAGTACTTTTTAATAATTTTATTTTCTAAATGTTTTGTGTAAAATTGCAGTCAGAAAGATTTCTAGTATACTTTGAAAAAGAATGTACATTGGAGCAAATGACTTCAATCCATACTCTTCATCTTGATTTAATTGCTCCCGCTAAACATGCCATTAAAGGTTCACATACAGTTTTAAACTGATTTTATAAAGAAAATAATGCTGTTAACTTCTGTCTTTTTTTAATTTAAAAAAAAAAAAAATAGAAATGATATTCACCGACTATATTTGTTAACAAATTACTATTTACATACTGGTGTTGACCGTTCCAGTGGCCTAGTGTTAAGAGCATCCACCTCATATGCAAGAGGTTGGGGTCCTTGATCCCTGGCCAAGTCATACCAAACACATAAAAATGGTATTAACAGCTGCCTCATTTGGTGCTCAGCATTAAGAGGTTAGTGTATGGACTGGTCGTCCTACTGTCAGGATAATGTAACTGGGTGTGATGTCATGCTACATATCTGCGGCATGATGCCTCAGTGTTAGACATCACTATAAACTGCCACACTTCAAACATCATAGCAATATGACTCAAAAATTGTTCGAGGTATGTTAAAAATCCAAATCACACACACTGTTACATTTTTGAAACAGAATTTGGCATATTTTCATCACTGTATAGTAGGCCCAATTTCATGAACTTGAGCAGTGATATATTGTTGCAAACAGGGTTAATGGTCAATTAGCAATTAAAACACCCCTGTGAATGTGTAAGAGTTTGTTTGTCTGTGTAGGCTAATTAGTATCAACACTGGTAGCATGACCCCTGCATTCCTAATTTGATATGTATATCTGAGCCAGTTTTGCATTGTACTTCGTACATTATATATACTACTCAGTATATATATATATATATATATATATATATATATATATATATATATATATATATATATATATATATATATGTGTGTGTGTGTGTGTGTGTGTGTGTGTGTGTGTGTGTGTGTGTGTGCCTAGCTACCCTAATTTTAAAAGAAATGCAATAGGAAACATACATGGGGGTGAGGGCATGGGCTTAATTTCAATATTTGTTTCTCTGCAGTCGTTTGTTTAGGTGATGTACTAAAGTTTGGCATTGAGTAAATGGTAATCACTTTTGTCAAAAGTATAAAAAAACAAGCACAAGATACTAAAACATCAATGTAATTTCTATAGAACTGTCTAGTATTTTGGAATGGGATGTCTGTAATCAATCTGTTATAGTAATGGTACACTAGTTTCTCATATAAAATGTCTCTGAGAGACGAAGAGAAAGGAAGAATGGAGGCAGACATCAGAACAGTCCAGGGAAAGATCATACAGATGAGTAGGAACACAGGACAGGAGGAAAATCAAATACAGTCAGATAATAAAATAGGCCATAACTTGGTTGAGTTAAAGACGAGTGATAGGGTTTTAATTTGAGTTTCATTTGAGAGATGACTGTTATTTAATGATATTAAATTGTTGTTTATTTGACTTTCACATTTTGTGTATTCATTAATTTAACTGTCGGCACCACTGACAGGGAGCTCTGAGCATTGCATCTCTCTATCACTACTTCAATTCCTCATAAAAACAAGCCGGGAGGTCTTTTGTAATAATTTAAATAATATTGGGAGCACCCCACCCAACCTAAATAACACGGAAAATCTCTATATATTATATGCCATAATAATTCTTAGATGATATCCTTCTTTTTTATGCCTGACTGTACTCTTGAATTAAAGTTATGTCTGTACATGCACATTTGTACATATATAAGTTTAGTACATTTCATAATATATAACAGTTTTACAGTGTATGCAGTTGTGTACATTCATCTGGGTATTTATATAAAGGGTATAATTATTTCTATGGTAAATGAACACATTTAAAAAACTGAAAATTTGATGCATTTAATCGTGTCAAGTATATTTTATTTAGTTATAATAAGACGGCTGATGATGCACATATTATGTGATATAAGCATTCAATGTTGCTTTTGATGAACTAGTATTTAAGTCTTAAAAACCTTATTCTGTTTCCAGAGCCAATTTTTTTCACATGTAATTGAAATTAATGAGCAGTATCTGGATAGAATAGTATCCTAGTGTTTGTAGTTCTGTTGATGTTTATAAGCCAATCTTTATTCATGAAACACTGCAACAAGTTTTGCTTTCTCAACTCATGACTATGCGTTATTTATCATTTAAAATCATGTTCAGCAGTGTACTTTTGTTGTTTACATCCTTTGCATCTCAAGACAATGCTAGTCAACTTCAATTCATGTTTTTAATAAGCAGTCTCCTCACAGTTGCTTTCAAAACATAGCCATACATATAATCATTCTTTAGTGGGTAGGTAGCTAAAACAATGTTTAACAAAACTTGTTCATGCAAAATAAAAATTGCATACTACAAAAGAAATGCTTTATACAACTTAAAATAAACATAAATTTCATTATTCACACATCATATTATTGGATAGATCACCCAAGTCTTCCTTGAGTAAATCCAAAATGGTACTGGCCAAAATTATTTATCCATTATATGCCATACACGACAGCTTGGAATGTCATGTCTGTTGCCAGTACTTAGGTATCCATTAAGTCCATAAAATAAATTGCCTATTAGCAGTATGCCATTTCCCCCGGTGGTATTATCTTCTTCTGCTGCCTTTTAATAGTGGTTCTGATTACAATGATACAAATTATCACATTTTTAGTTGGTTTATCTTACAACGTAACACAATCTCACAAACACGACAAGTAAACACTTTCAAGAATCGCCCCTTAAAGGAACCTCTTATTGTCAGGATTTTCCATCATATTGACTTTTTTGCCTACTTCTTGTAATTTATCATATATAATGAGAAATCTATAAGCAATACATATATTGTGGGTGACTATAAAGAACTAAGGAGAAGGACAGATGAAAAATAGGGCAATAATTACTCTAAAGCGAAACATATGCTTACCTCGACTTCACGTGACACTGGGACTACGGAGAATATCGGTAAATTCCGTTTCTGCATAATTAATTAGCAATCCGTACAGAAAATCGTTATATTTTCATTGTTTAAAGTTACAGATGTACATTTTTTGAAACTGAATGACCTGTAATTACTCATTATTTCTACTATACTTTTCATAATATCATGCATTTGCAAGAACAAAAAAGTCGAAAATCTTAGGTTATATGCCTTTAATTTACAGTGAGCATGCTTTAACATTAAGGAAATAATTTTATTTTTTAGGTTAATTTATATTAAGATGTAGTTGCCAAAATTGCAATACATCATAAGTAAAAAAGAAATTTAAAAAAATACTTATAAAATATATTGCTATAGTACAAGAGTTTGAGGTAAACTAAGTAATGTGTACTCCTACATATATGTTACATCAGATCCTGATCTGCCATTGCATACTGTATATACCTACTTAAAAGTCAAGTCCAACTACAAAACAATATTTACCCTGATCTGTCATTGTATACTGTGTATACCTACTTATAAGTCCAACTACAAAACAATATTTACCCTGATATTTCTAAGTCAAGTCCAACTGCCAATAACACAGACCTTTATCTGCCATTGCATACTGTATATACCTACTTAAAAGTCAAGTCCAACTACAAACAACACAGACCCTGATCTGTCATTGCATACTGTATATACCTACTTATAAGTCAGATCCAACTACAAACATAACAGACCCTGATCTGTCATTGCATACTGTATATACCTACTTAAAAGTGAAGTCCAACTACAAAACAATATTTACCCTGATCTGTCATTGTATACTGTGTATACCTACTTATAAGTCCAACTACAAAACAATATTTACCCTGATATTTCTAAGTCAAGTCCAACTGCCAATAACACAGACCTTTATCTGCCATTGCATACTGTATATACCTACTTAAAAGTCAAGTCCAACTACAAACAACACAGACCCTGATCTGTCATTGCATACTGTATATACCTACTTATAAGTCAGATCCAACTACAAACATAACAGACCCTGATCTGTCATTGCATACTGTATATACCTACTTAAAAGTCAAGTCCAACTACAAAACAATATTTACCCTGATCTGTCATTGCATACTGTCTGTACCTACCTAAAAGTCAAGTCCAAATACAAAACAATATTTACCCTGATCTGTCATTGCATACTGTATATACCTACTTAAGAGTCAAGTCCAACTACAAAACAATATTTACCCTGATCTGTCATTGCATACTGTGTATACCTACTTATAAGTCAAGTCCAACTGCCAATAACACAGACACTGATCTGTCATTGCATACTGTATATACCTACTTATAAGTCAGATCCAACTACAAACATAACAGACCCTGATCTGTCATTGCATACTGTCTATACCTACTTAAAAGTCAAGTCCAACTACAAAACAATATTTACCCTGATATAATGGTGATATGGTGATAATTGTTCAAATATTTTAGTGAAGAACAATTTCTTGATGACCTATATAATGTTCCATGGAATATGATCCAAAATTTGGATGACATAGATGAAGCTCTGAGGGTGTGGATTGACTTATGGATGTAGTCTCCTAAGCATGCACCACTGAAATTACATCGAGTAAAAAATGAAATCCAACCTAATTGGCTTACTACAGAAATTACATCGAGCAAAAAATGAAATCCAACCTAATTGGCTTACTACTGAAATACTAGATGCTATGAAAACATGGGACCAATTCAAGGCTATGGGAAACCAAGCAAAAAAAAGGTATGGAGAAATAAAATAACAAGTATGATTAAAAAAGCTAAAAAAAAAGTGTATTATCAATCATTACTTGAAAACAAAGAGAGCAACACAAACTCCCTTTGGAAAGTCTTCAGTGAACTCACTGGAGGAACACACAATAATCAGACAAATAAAATTCACTCACTTCTGGTAAATGACACCATAGCCACTAATGACACTGACATTGCAAATGTTTTCAATTATTTTTTCCACCAACATTACCACAAAGTTAAAAGAACCAGTGATAAAAAACAACTTTAATGAACTGAAAATGTTCTGCAGCAGCAAATTCTCTAAGGATATATGCACCACTTTCATTCCCTGCAAAGATGAACTCTAATGACACTTGCATTGCATTCAACCATTGCAAAGATGAACTCTAATGACACTTGCATTATTTTCAATCCCTGCAAAGATGAACTCTAATGACACTTGCATTGCTTTCAATCTCTGCAAAGATGAACTCTAATGACACTTGCCTTACTTTCAATCCCTGCAAAGATGAACTCTAATGACACTTGCATTGCTTTCAATCTCTGCAAAGATGAACTCTAATGACACTTGCATTGCTTTCAATCTCTGCAAAGATGAACTCTAATGACACTTGCATTGCTTTCAATCTCTGCAAAGATGAACTCTAATGACACTTGCATTGCTTTCAATCCCTGCAAAGATGAACTCTAATGACACTTGCATCACTTTCAATCTCTGCAAAGATGAACTCTTCAAGCTCCTCTATGAATTATTGAGAGCAGTAATGACTAAACAGTATGCCACTCTTGATTAAATTTTAAAGACAGAAAATGGGGGATTTTGTTTCATTATTTATGTCTGTGTGGTTGAATCTGACTATGTGTACATAGTGTATTTGTGTAGTGATTATATCTTTTTGGATGCTATAGGACAGGCCATTTAATCGTGTTGGAGAAGTGCATCTTTTGAGGGAAACAAATTCCAGCCACCAGATAGCTTGAAACAAATATTCATGCTCTATTGTATAGAAAAACAGAACTATTTAAATCCATTATATTAGGTGAAAAAAAGAACATAATTTTGGAGGTAAAAGAAAAAGAAATACCCTGGTCTGAAAGATAATCTCATGAAATTAAATGGTCATTCTCAGTCATTTTCTATTTGTATATACAAGTTTTATTGGAAATTGTGTATTTTGCATGCTGGCTATTGGTAGTGGTGCAAGATTCAAGTGTAAACATTTTAGTGTTTTTTATGTGACAGTGTAACATTGCTGTTAACTGTAAATGTATGTGTCATAAATGGATAAATATCAATATGTTTCTTGAAGTATGCTTCTATCTATATTCATCCATGTTTGTCCTTAAAATCCATCATTTATCTGAACTGTGTTGTATGTTTTCCCTCTGTATATAATGTATATGGCTTTTATTCAACATCTTAAAACTGAATTTTGTCATATTTCTGCACGTAAATTTCTATTTCTTCCAGTACACTTACTCTCTCTCTCTCTCTCTCTCTCTCTCTCTCTCTCTCTCTCTCTCTCTCTCTCTCTCTCTCTCTCTCTCTGCATGTTTTTTTTTTAAAATTATAAGTTAGATTTGTTATTTTATTTATTTAAATTATTGTTCATACTTGGTGGAGTAGCTCAGATAATCTAATGCTTTCCTGTTTTTTTTTTACAAATCATGTTACCATCCCGTAAATAAAAAATGTCGTTTTGTCTATTAGTACCTATATTATATAATAATTAAAATGTACATCAGACACAAAACTATCTGAGGGCTTTGATAGGAGGTACAATGTTAATCTCTACAAAGGAACCAGAACTTAGACTCATCCATGTTTGGGTATTGTCCCTTTATTTCTGGATTTTATTGGTTCTGATGGCACTTATAATACGTTATTGGCTACATCATGCAACAAAATGAGAGTTAAGTGCCTCTTTCCAAAAACACACTGAAACAGCTGACCCTGGTGGTCTTGGGAAGGTATCGAACCACAGACCATTGGATTAAGTGTCTGTCACTGAACCAGCTTAATGTTTGTGGTATTTGGGTTGTCCCACGAATATCTTGGACAGCAAAGAGAGACTTTAATATCATTAGTGGTAAAAAGAGAGATGTAATCTTATGGGTGGTAAAGAGAGACTTGAATACCATGGGTGGTAAAGAGAGAATGCAATGTCATGGGTCATAAAGAGAAACTTAAATGTCATGGGTGGGAAAGACAGAACATAATGTCATGGGTGGGAAAGACAGACTTAATTAAATGTCATGGGTGGCAAAAGGGAATTGAATGTTATAGGTGGTAAACAGAAACTTGAATACCATGGGTGGTAAAGACAGACTTAAATGTCATGGGTTGTAAAGACAGACTTGAATGTCATAGGTGGTAATGACAGACTTAAATGCCATGGGTGGTAAAGACAGAATGTAATGTCATGGGTGGCAAAGAGAGACTTGAATGTTATAGGTGGTAAAGTGAAAATTGAAAACCATGGGTGGTAAAGACAGACTTAAATGTCATGGGTTGTAAAGACAGACTTGAATGTCATAGGTGGTAATGACAGACTTAAATGTCATGGGTGGTAAAGAGAGACTTGAATGTCATGGCTGGTAATGAGAGAATTAATGTCATGGGTCATAAAGAGAGACTTGAATGTCATGAGTGGTAAAAACAGAACATAATGTCATGGGTGGTAAAGAAAGACTTGAATGTCATAGGTGGTACAGAGAAAACTGAATGCTATGGGTGGTAAAGACAGATTTAAATGTCATAGGTTGTAAAGACAGACTTTAATGTCATAGGTGGTAATGACAGACTTAAATGCCATGGGTGGTAAAGAGAGATTTAAATATCATGGGTGGTAAAGACAGACTTGATTGTCATGGGCAGTAAAGAGAGAATAATAATAATAATAATAATAATAATAATGAGGACTTTGTATAGCGCCTAATCTTTTGAATCTCTAAGCGCTTTACACCATCAATAATAATATGACTACACTACAGAACAACAAGTGACAAAAACAATGAAATTGGAAAACATAAAAACATGCTGAAAACATATAAGATACAAAATATGATTAGGTTGCTAAGTTTGTCCCTGCAGTCGAAACAAGAATGTAGTGTCTTAGGTGGTAAAGACAGACTTAAATGTCACGGTTGGTAAGAGATACATGTACTTGAATATCATGAGTGGTAAAGAGAGAGACATAATGTTATGGATGGTAAAGAGAAACTTGAATGTCATATGTGGTAATTAGAAACTTAATGTTATGGGTAGTAAAGAAAGATTTTAGTATCATGGGTGGTAATATGAGACTTTAATGTCATGGGTGGTAAAGAGAAAATGCAATGTCATGGGTGGTAATGAGAGACTTGAATGTCATGGGTGGTAAAGAGAGAACTCAATTTTGTGGGTAGTAAAGAGAGACTTGAATGTCGTGGGTGGTAAAAAATAAACTTGAATATCATGGGTGGTAAAGACAGACTTAAATGTTATGGGTGGTAAAGAGAAAAGTTGAATATTATGACTTATCTGCTGGCTCATTATGTGATTGCAGATCAGGGTCTATGTTGGACTTATAAGTAGCTAATATAATTAATAATTATGACTCTGATTTGGTGCACAACAAACTGAGAGAAAACAATTTTGATTGTAGCAGTAAACTCCTCTACCCCTGAAATATAAATGCAGGACTCAGAAAACCCTTTGTCCTCTTATCCTGATTACACAGAAATTGTGTTAGGTAAACTTACCACTTACTCATCTCTGAGTCAATTACTTCTGTTTAATCTGAATACTTTTTATCAGTATAAAACATGTTTCCGAGGAAGCCAAATTTGTTTTTTTTTCCCCATTAGTATCCAATACAAGCTTAATACTAAAGTTGATTAAAATCATGAAAATATTATAGTCAGAGTGAAGACAGTGGTGAGCATAGCACTGTCTGACCAGACCCAAATAGTTTGGACATTGTCTGGCTTTTAAGTTCCCACAAATCAAACTCATAAAGATGTATGATAGGTCAATGAAAAGGACTCCACAGTAAACACCTACATTACTGAAAGAAGTCACTGTCAAAGAGAATACTATTAAGAAATTGAAGGCAATGTGAGAAACTAAAATTCTTGAGTTGCAGATCTTGTCTCATGTTATATGAAAGATATTGCATTTGAAGGGTTTTAATTAGCAAAATGATGACACTGATGAGCGCTTGCCAAAAATGTTCCTGATCCATGATCAGTTCTATTTTAATGTAAGTATCTAAGTATACTGTTGTGTTTAGTATCACAAAAGACACCTGACACATGCACACCTACATGACAAGAAGTTGACACCCATATTTTCTGATTTCACTTGAATAAACCATAGAGGATGGCATAATATTCAAGGGATACTATTAATTAATATTCTAATTAATTATATTAATTATAGTGACTTGCAAAATGGCATAATATTCTTAGACACTAATAATTCAATAGCTATATAGTACCTTCCCATAAAAAGGACATAAAAGCAAAATGTGGAGATATATTAAAGTAGAGAGGAAAGGTGAAAATGGGGTGGAGGGTGGAATGAAATCAAGGATACATGGCACCGACCAAAACTGCTCCATTTGAATACCTGACTATAGGTTTAAATAAAAAGTTCTGAATCTCTGATCTGTGATTATAATGAAGTTGATGTGATGATTTTCAATTCTTGACATAAAAAAAAGACTCTATTAGAATTTAGCTTACAGTGAGCCTTTTGGTGTGGGTCTGCTGTATGCTTGTAAAGGGTACGATCTACTTTGGCACTGCCAAATCTTTTAAATTTGCGGCTAACATTGTTGTAGAACCAGTCACAGGATTTCAGCTTTAGTTCACTGAAATGATAGAAAGAGATACAAAGTATGAAATCTGAAACAAGAACATTTTATGCAAATATTTTTCGGGTGTAAACCAAAATATTATCTCATTATTTAATAGCAGAAAGTTTCCCACCACAATTAAAATCTCATTAAATCCAAACTGGGATGTGTGTGTGTGTGTTTTGAAATTTTTATGTAGCTTTAACAATTTTTCCATCATTTCACTGTGATGTACGCAGTGTAGCAGTTAATAGTGATACTGGGTGGGACATCATGCTACATGCTTGCTAGTTAAATTAAAGCGCTTCGGCCACGAAGGGTCATTTAGCACCGTGTTATCTGTCAAATGACAGTTATTTGATTTTTCCCGTGGGGTAAGGAATGGTGCCACATCCCCACGGGCATTTATCGTACATAGTACGTTATTTAATTTGGACGTCATGTCGAGTCCTTATTGAGGGACTATCGACATGAATGAAAGACCTTCAGGTGAGTGGGACCAACACGCACTCAACCCTATCAACCAATCAGTAGGAATATACTAGATGTGCAATGGCATGAATAATGACGAGAGAAAAATAGTTTTCTCATATCGTCATGTTGAGAGCATGATGTCCCACCCAGTCACATTATCCAGACACCAGGCCAACCAGTCCTAACGCTAGCCTCTTAATGCAGAGTCCCAAGTGAGGCTGTTCTATAACCACTTAGGCCACTAGAGCAGTCCTGGGGCATCTGTATTTAACATGTAATAAACTTAGGCTGCTGTATTTAACATGTAATAAACTTAGGCTGCTGTATTTAACATGTAATAAACTTAGGCTGCTGTATTTAACATGTAATAAACTTAGGCTGCTGTATTTAACATGTAATAAACTTAAGCTGCTGTATTTAACATGTAATAAACTGAACATGTACTTACAAACAGGGAATATCATGGACAGATGTTAATTCACATACTAAAAATAAAACAGAAAGGTAGAAGTTAATTTGTAATAAATGTCATAATACAGGCAGGACAATTTTGAAACCATTACTATGTACAAAATATGGAGGACTTCATCAAAGTTCACTAATTCTAATTCATTTATTAAAATTGGGGTCATATTTAGAAAGATGTTTTAGTATCTAATGCATTTAAAAGAAATAACTACAGCATAGTGTAATAGCATTACCTACATAAATTATGCAAATTTAACAATGTTTCAGTAATTTCACTACAATGTCTGCAATGTGGCAGTTTATAGTGATGTCTAAGCACTGGGGCATCATGCTGCAGACATCTAGCATGATGTCCCACAGCGAGCAGCTGTTAGTATCATTTTTATAAGTCTTTGGCTGTGGATCAAACCCATGCCCTCCTAGATCCAAGGCAGATGCTCTAACCACTAGGACACTGGTGTAGTGATTTAAAGTAGGTGAAATACATCAGAAAAATTCATTATCATTATTTAACCGTGAACTTACGTTTGTTTCATACAAGCAGAGCAGACACGTCCTTTCAAGTCATCCACATACTGGAGGCAGCTTTTGCACACAAACAGCTTATATATTTGACATGTTTGTTTCCGATTGAATATTATTCCAAAAGTTTCTCAACATCGAATGCAACAGTTTTCATTGAATTTTGTGTTTCGGGTCAGTAGGCTGGCTTTGCTTTCTTCATCTGCGACCTCTTCTTCAATTTTGATAATAAAAGAAAAAGAGTCATTTATTCATTGTTTTGTGTCAACTTTCTACATCATATGACCACTACAAGAACAATAGTATCCACCATTCATGCTTAACCAATTGATCAATTATGTGGCTCCACAAATCAAACACCTTATGTCAGTCACCTATCAAACACTATCAATCAGTGGTTCCACCTATTTAAACACATGTTAGTGACTCCACCAGTAATACCAGCTAACATCATGTCACCTGCCTAAAACCATCTGTCAGCCACCTAACACCATCTCTGCAGTTTCACCTGTCATATGTCAAGGACTCCACAAATATCATTTATAAAATGAACCATGGGGAGTACTAAGCATGTCTGTGTGCCAGCAACTGAATCATGCACAGAGTACTAAGTATGTCCAACTGTCAGCAAAAAAATAATGCACAGAGTTCTAAGTATGTCTATGTCAGCAACAGAACAGAATGATGCACAGAGTACTAAGCATATATAACTATGTCAAGATCAAAATGATGTACAAAGTACTAGAGGTATCTATGTCTCAGCAAGAAGAATCATGCACAGAGTACTATGTCTAAATGTGTCAGCAAAAGAATCATGCACAGAGTACTAAGCATCTCTGGGTCAGCAGCATAATCATGCACAGAGTACTAAACATACTAAAAGAGTCAGCAGCAGAATCATGTGTAGAGTACTATGTCTAACTGTGTCAGCAAAAGAATCATGCACAGAGTACAAAGCATGTCTGTGTCAGCCAGGAATCATGCACAGAGTGCTAAACATGTCTAACTGTCAGAAAAAGAATCATGTGCAGAGTACTATGCCAGCAAAAAAATAATGTGGAAAGTACTATCATGTCTAATTGTGTCAGTACAAGAATCATGCACTGAGTAGTAGCATATATAATTATGTCAGCAAAAGAATCATGCATGTCTAGATGTCAGCAGCATAACTAGGATTCCAATATCTGACATAAAGTCAGATTTCACTATGCAACTTTAATTTCATGGGTGTTATCATTGGCTTCCTAGTCAGTCGACATTTGTACAAGAAAATCTTCACTACATTTTCTCAGAATGTTTGTTAACTTTTCACTTTGAAACAAAATTTTCTTTCTAGAACAAAACATTTCAAAGAAAGTTTTTGATTTATAAAGAAATGTTGCTAATGATTAGTAATGGATATTTTTGAAAATGCTAATAGTAGTAATGGTTATTTCTGTCAATGCTAATAGTAGTAATGGTCATTTCTATCATTGCTAATAGTAGCAATGGTTATTTCTGTCAATGCTAATAGTAGTAATGGTCATTTCTGTCAATGCTAATAGTAGCAATGGTTATTTCTGTCAATGCTAATAGTAGTAATGGTTATTTCTATCAATGCTAATAGTAGTAATGGTTATTTCTGACTTTGCTAATAGTAGTAATGGTCATTTCTATCAATGCTAATAGTAGTAATGGTTATTTCTGTCAATGCTAATAGTAGTAATGGTCATTTCTGTCAATGCTAATAGTAGTAATGGTTATTTCTGACAATGCTAATAGTAGTAATGGTTATTTCTGACAATGCTAATAGTAGTAATAGTTATTTCTGACAATGCTAATAGTAGTAATGGTTATTTCTGTCAATGCTAATAGTAGCAATGGTCATTTCTATCAATGCTAATTGTAGTAATGGTTATTTCTATCAATGCTAATAGTAGTAATGGTTATTTCTGTCAATGCTAATAGTAGTAATGGTCATTTCTGTCAATGCTAATAGTAGTAATGGTTATTTCTGACAATGCTAATGATTAGTAATGGATATTTTGAAACTGCTAATAGTAGTAATGGTTATTTCTGACTTTGCTAATAGTAGTAATGGTCATTTCTGTCAATGCTAATAGTAGTAATGGTCATTTCTATCAATGCTAATGGTAGTAATGGTTATTTCTGTCAATGCTAATAGTACTAATGGTTATTTCTGTCAATGCTAATAGTAGTAATGGTTATTTCTGTCAATGCTAATGATTAGTAATGGTCATTTCTGATAATGCTAATAGTAGTAATGGTTATTTCTGACAATACTAATAGTAGTAATGGTCATTTCTGACCATACTAATCATAGCAATGGTCATTTCAGACCATACTAATGATTAGTAATGGTCATTTCTGACCATGCTAATAGTAGTAATGGTTATTTCTGACAATGCTAATAGTAGTAATGGTTATTTCTGACAATGCTAATGGTAGTAATGATTATTTCTGACAATGCTAATGATTAGTAATGGATATTTTTGAAAATGCTAATAGTAGTAATGGTTATTTCTGACTTTGCTAATAGTAGTAATGAATATTTTTGACAATGCTAATAGTAGTAATGATTATTTCTGACCATACTAATGATAAGTAATGGTCATTTCTGACAATGCTAATAGTAGTAATGGTCATTTCTGACCATACTAATGATAAGTAATGGTTATTTCTGACAATGCTAATAGTAGTAATTTTCTTTTCTGACCATACTAATGATTAGTAATGGTTATTTCTGACAATGCTAATAGTAGTAATTTTCTTTTCTGACCATACTAATGATTAGTAATGGTCATTTCTAACCATGCTAATAGTAGTAATGCAGGGCTTGAATTTAACTCAAATTTCTTTGTAGCCAGAAGGACTAGTGTACTGAGAAATTTTTTATATCATTTTCATTCAACTTTTTCCTTTTTGCCAGAGGCTGAACACCTATAAGACGCCACATTTTGCCTGTCTTATAAGGTGGGAATTGTGCCTTGTTTTGAAATACGAGATGTTACAGTATAGCTGACAAGAATTATTAAAAGTAAGAAAAGGTATGGCACAGTGTCCTTTATATAAAAAAGTCCGAGCAAGAAACATTTCAAAACACAAGCATCTGCCACCCCCACCGCCCTTAAATGGCCTCTCCTTAATAAAGTCTTGACTTCAGTAGATGTTCTGCAGGATCAAAGCAGTGGTTATTGTAAACACTGTTATAAAATAGTAACATCAAAAGAGTAAACAAATGCTGATGTTGATAATCAAAACTTACTAGCGGTTTGGACTAATAACATTATGATAGTTAGTAGTCCGACAGGAAATCTACTAGCCTCGGGCTAGCGGACTATTACTAATTTCGAACCCTGTAATGGTTATTTCTGAAAATGCTGATGATTAATAATGGTCATTTCTGACCATGCTAATGATTAGTAATGGTCATTTCTGACAATGCTAATGATTAGTAATGGTCATTTCTGACCCTGCTAATTTTTAGTACTGGTCATTTCTGACCCTGCTAATGATTAGTAATGGTCATTTCTGACCATGCTAATAGTAGTGTAATGGTTATTTCTGACCATTTATCAAAATACATGTAGTGCAGTCTCTCTTATCAAAAGTATTTGCTTTAGAGTTGAGTATATCAACAACAAAAATACACAGGATCTGTGTTGACTTCAGTTGGATCTGAATTGTAAGCAAGTATAAATGGTAACCTTTATTGGATTGTGTAACAGTGGGTCAGTTTGAGCCGCATATAAAAGTAGCTGTTGAGAGGAGATACAAAAGCAAGGGAAATGTTTAACAGGGCTAAGGTATATAGATAACGTGACCAGTATGAGAGGCTGGGTATATAGGTAATGTGACCAGTATGAGAGGCTGGGTATATAGGTAATGTGACCAGCATGAGAGACTGGGTATATAGTTAATGTCACCAGTATGAGAGGCTGGGTATATAGGTAATGTGACCAGTATGAGAGGCTGGGTATATAGGTAATGTGACCAGCATGAGAGGCTGGGTATATAGTTAATGTGACCTGTATGAGAGGCTGGGTATATAGGTAATGTGACCAGCATGAGAGGCTGGGTATATAGGTAATGTGACCAGTATGAGAGGCTGGGTATATAGGTAATGTGACCTGTATGAGAGGCTGGGTATATAGTTAATGTGACCAGTATGAGAGGCTGGGTATATAGGTAATGTGACCAGTATGAGAGGCTGGGTATATAGGTAATGTGACCAGTATGAGAGGCTGGGTATATAGTTAATGTGACCAGTATGAGAGGCTGGGTATATAGTTAATGTGACCAGTATGAGAGGCTGGGTATATAGGTAATGTGACCAGTATGAGAGGCTGGGTATATAGGTAATGTGACCAGCATGAGAGGCTGGGTATATATGTAATGTGACCAGTATGAGAGGCTGGGTATATAAGTAATGTGACCTGTATGAGAGGCTGGGTATATAGGTAATGTGACCAGTATGAGATGCTGGGTATATAGGTAATGTGACCAGTATGAGAGGCTGGGTTTATAGGTAATGTGACCAGTATGAAAGGCTGGATACATAAATAGTCAAATCTGTCATCTGGCATTAAAATCACATCAGTGCCATGTTGACAGCATCTCTTGTAAGAAAGGTAGTTTGGCTTCATATGCCAATGGCTATGTCTTACCATAAAGCATAGTGGTTAGTTTTCTGTTGTTTTTTTATGCTCAAAGTTAGTATATTAGACTCTGACATAATTTTATATTTGATCAATGTACCCCTGAATGGGCCACCACTTAAGCTTTCATGTCCTACTCTAAGATTGAATCCTGGGCCATGTAGGTTCAAATCAAAGCGTGCTACTACTGCACTATCATGATCTGCTATTTTTGTTTATTAATTGCGTTATAAATATTATAATATATTTAAAATCCACCAATTGAAGTCTCAAAATTCATTCCACTAAGGTGTTCAAGATTGTAATCTTTTTTAAGGCTTAACAGTCTTTTAAGGAACTAGTACATGTACTGTCTTGCCGTGTGTAATTTGTGTGGAAATTTTCAATGATTTATAATCTATTTTATATACTTGTTCATAAGTTGAGCCAAACCACACAGAACAAAGATCCTGATCTGTCATAGGAAAATAAACATGCAGGCCAGGGTATTTATAATTTATTTTTCTGATCACTCCTAAAATAGGTAAGGACTGGCATCTCTACAAAGGGACCCATGTTGAAAGAAAATGCAACACTGATTGACAAGGTCCATAAATCTGTCAAAACCAAATTAGATGGAAAAAAAGCCCGGTTATCTCATCTATCACTAATGCACCACTGTTCACACCAAGCTGCATTCATATATGTTGAATCATTCCTAAACTATGCTTTAATCACAAGAAATTGCTACTGTAATGATCTAAAAACATCAATCAAATAAGGGATGTAACTCCGTCAATATTGGGTTGAAAAGGCAAAATCTTTAAGGGCAAGTTTTCATTAAGTTGTTCACTTCCTAAATGGTCCTGAATTAAGTCTAATGCTTGCTGAGCTATATATTTTACATAGATGTGAATAAATGAATGGCAAGTCAAATAGGACTCTATAATGAGCCCTCTGCCTATTGATGCTGGGAGACTTAATGAACTTTAACTCGTACCTTAGTCTCTCTTTTTCTTTCTGCCTCAGTTCAAAATCCTTCTGTATGATTTCTAGAACCCATTCACACTCTTCTTTAGTCAGGTCACCCAGACCGAGCTGCTTGCCCATGTTGGAGTACATAGATGCTGACAGCAAATGCTTGATGGAAGTTTTTGATGACAGAAGAAAGTTACGAGCTTGTTTTATTCATCTTGGGTATCCAATGGTTTCCTGGTATGAAGGATATCATAATTAGAATACAAATATGATATGATATCAATTCTAACCATAGATCATCACAATGTTTTTGATGAAATGAAATATATATATTTATATTTATATATATATATATATATATATATATATATATATATATATAATAAGTTGGGTTGCAGAACTTGAATGATTCTTTGGGTGAATTCATTACGTTTGTTTAAACCCGACATCATTGTGCAATCAGAGCTGCAGAAGAAAACTCCCTTGATCCATAATGGAATCATATTGCATGCTTTTAGCTACACAGGAAAATTTGTTAATCTTAAATTACTATTAACTGACAAATGACTGGTCTAATGTTGGTTATTAAACTTCTAACTGTACAACAAATCACTTAAAGTCTTTGGTTCTAGGCTAACAAAGGTATGGTACAAATATCTTTAATTAACCGGCAAGCTTTGTGCTCTTTAAATGTCAGACATGGAGACTGATACAAGGCAACCAAACATATCTAAGCTGAATAAGTTCATGTATTTATTGACACAAATAAAGTTTCATTTGTCGATGTGAATTTTTCAAAAGTCCTACTAACATAGTTTTCATCCCCCAAAAGTCCAAGTTAAAAACTTTACCTCAAAGCAAAATTGATTTATTGTTCTGAAAATAACATCAATATATCAAACATGACCAACAAATATTGTTTGCCTATATAAAGCAATTGTTTTGCAATTGTACAAATAATGCTTAAAAATAGGGCCAGATGAAACTGAATGGTCATTAGCCCAATAAAGCCTGCTTTTTGAAGCTAGTTTTTCTTTCTAGAATGAAAAAATCTTAAGAATAAAAATTATCGTTAGCAACTTATGTGGTGATACACATAATTTTTTACACTGATGCATTTATTCATTTTAGCTCAGTGGATGAACTGTGTGAACAATAACAGGTATTGGGTTCTATTTTATCATTTAATCTCTTTCAGTTTCTTGTTTCTATTTTGGAGAGAAGATGAAACCTGCCTGTAGGCTTGTGAGCTAAAAAGTATCAAATGTGTCTGGTACAGTGGACATTGCTGTTGTCTGAAGCTTCGTGTTCAAGATCACATATAATGACATAACCTTAAAACAGTACTCCTTCACTATAATACTGTCATAGGAACCCAGTACTCCTTCACTATAACACTGTCATAGGAACCCAAAGCACTATACCTTATACTGAAACCAGCTGCTGAATAATGATCTGTGATCCATGGTCACAACAACCATATAAAGAGAAATGTTTATAATGAATAGCCTTATAGTATTATAAGTAATAGCCTTATAGTGTTATAATGAATAGCCTTATAGTATTATAAGGAATAGCCTTATAGTATTATAAGGAATAGCCTTATAGTGTTATAATGAATAGCCTTATAGTATTATAAGGAATAGCCTTATAGTGTTATAAGGAATAGTCTTATAATGTTTTAAGGAATGGATTTATAGTGCTATAAGAAATAGCCTTATAAGTGTTTTAAGGAATAGCCTTATGTTGTTATAATGAAAAGCCTTCTAGTGTTAGAAGGAATAGTCTTATAGTGTTATAATGAAAGGCCTTATAGTGTTTTAATGAAAAGCCTTATAGTGTTTTAATGAATAGCCTTATAGTGTTATAAGTAATAACCTTATAGTGTTATAAGGAATAGTCTTATAGTGTTATAAGGAATGGCCTTATGTTGTTATAATGAAAAGCCTTATAGTGTTTTAATGAAAAGCCTTATAGTGTTTTAATGAATAGCCTTATAGTGTTATAAGGAATGGCCTTATGTTGTTATAATGAATAGCCTTACAGTGTTATAAGGAATAGTCATATAGTGTTATAAGGAATGGCCTTATAGTATTATAAGGAATAGCCTTATAGTGTTATAAGGAATGGCCTTATAGTGTTATAAGTAATAGCTTTATAGTGTTATAAGGAATAACCTTATAGTGTTATAATGAATTTGTCTTATAGTGTTATAAGGAATGACTTTATAGTGTTATAAGGAATAGTCTTATAGTGTTTTAAGGAATATGGTACTATAAGAAATAGCTTTACAGTGTTATAAGGAAAAGTCTTATAGTGTTATAAGGAATAGTCTTATGGTGTTATAATGAAAAGGCTTATAGTGTTAGAAGGAATAGTCTTATAGTGTTATAAGGAATAGCCTTATAGTGTTTTAAGGATAAGCCTTATAGTGTTTTAAGGATTAGCATCATAGTGTTTTTAGGATTAGCATTATAGTGTTTTAAGGATTAGCATTATGGTGTTATTAGGAATAGCCTTATAGTGTTTTAAGGAATATTAGCCTTATAGTGTTATAAGGAATAGCCTTATAGTGTTATAAGGATTAGCCTTATAGTGTTAGAAGGAATAGCCTTATAGTGTTATAAGGAATATTAGCCTTATAGTGTTATAAGGAATAGCCTTATAGTGTTATAAGGAATAGCCTTATAGTGTTATAAGGAATATTAGCCTTATAGTGTTATAAGGAATAGCCTTATAGTGTTATAAGGAATAGCCTTATAGTGTTATAAGGATTAGCCTTATAGTGTTATAAGGAATATTAGCCTTATAGTGTTATAAGGAATAGTCTTATAGTGTTATAAGGATTAGCCTTATAGTGTTAGAAGGAATAGCCTTATAGTGTTATAAGGAATATTAGCCTTATAGTGTTTTATGGAATAGCCTTATAGTGTTTAAAAGAATAACCTTATAGTGTTATAAGGAATAGCCTTATATTGTTATAAGGAATAATAACCTTATAGTGTTATAAGGAATGGCCTTATAGTGTTATAAGGAATAGCCTTATAATGAGGGAGTGATATATTGACATACATGTTGACCATAATCAAATTTGAATTCGATTATCAGTTTGACCACTGTAATCAAGATAAAAATTATCAAAACTGACAACTAATATTATAATCAACTAAATGTTAGGGTCAATAAACTATATTAAAAAAAAGTTTCGGACCGCTCTGGTTGCCTAGTGGTAAGAATATCTGCCTCAGAAACAGGAGGTCATGGGTTTGAACACTGGATGAGTCATACCAAAGACTTTTAAAAATGGTACTAGCAGCTGCCTCACTAGGCGCTCATCATTAAGAGGTTAGTGTTAGGCCTGGTCAGCACAGTGTCAGGATAATGTGACTGGGTGGGACATGATGCTACATGTCTGCAGCATGATGCCCCAGTGCTGGACATCACTATAAACTGGTACAATGCAAACATCATAGCAATAAAAAAAATTAAACCAATATAACCAACATTTTCTTGCTTAAAGTGGGAAAATCATCTGGATTGACAAATTATATTAATCAAGGTGGTAATTCAAATTTATTATATGTGAAATCAGATCTGCATAACAAATGATGCATTTAAAATTCTGATGGACCTTCAGCTGAAATTTCTATGGCTCTTCAAATAAAAAAACACTATAATGAAGCAGCTTGTATTTGATGTTGCAAATTGAAATTAAATTTCCTATTTTCATGTTCTCTTTCAAAAACATAACATCACAGCTGTTCAACAGCAATTTTAACTACGGGTATGTGAACTCTATACTCATTTGAAAATAAATTACCATTCTTGATATATATATATATCTGCATCCTTAAATTCTCTGCACATCAAATTTAAAATCTTGTAATAGTTCTCAAAAGTATGTGCAATTTGTGAACATTAAAGTTTTTTTTTAATCCAAGCTCATGAAATATATAATACAAATTCAAGCTGGTACATTAACATGGCAATATTTAATGTACATTAACATGGCAATATTTAATGTACATTAACATGGCAATATTTAATGTACATTAACATGGCAATATTTAATGTACATTAACATGGCAATATTTAATGTACATTAACATGGCAGTATTTAATGTACATTAACATGGCAATATTTAATGTACTAAAAACAAATAATAGATAAATAAAATGCAAGACCATGATTCCCTAATTATTATGTAAATGTAACTAAAGTAGTTGCAATGGCAATAATGCAAATAATTTCTTAGAGGTCTTTCAAGCTTTCTCCCATTTACTGAAGAAATAGCTTATTTTACCATAGTCACAATGCTAAAAATTTCAACTGAAAATTGACATAACTGGACTTTATATTTATCTAAATCTTATAAATTGAGAATATTGCTTGTTTTATGGAACTTTACAATAAAACATTGACAGTAAAATTGATTAGAGATGATTGATGGCACTTGCGATTACTATACAAAACATGATTGCAATGGAATGTTTTCTATTGATTTTACAATAAAACAATGACTGTCATGAAATATATGCACATAAAAAAAGCTGTAAAATAATTATTTCCTCTTCAAGCTAATACTGCTGATGCACATTGTGCCCTACAAAAATAACTTATTCCCATCCGGCAATGTACTTGATACAGTCTGAGAAAGAATAAAGCTGGAGATGGGGAAGTTAAGCATATTATCGTGTATGTTGAAAATGTACTTGTTGGGAAATAAATGCCTTTGAATTTTAGCCACATGCAGCTGATATCATTATTTCAGTGATGGCATGCAATGAATAGCAAGTGTTAGCTTGCATACAAATAATGTTGCAATCAACCCATAGTGTTTTGTTGAAGTTTCAGTTTGAAACAAAAGTCTTGTACCATATATTCTGTTTATAACAACAATTGGAAAAAAAATCAGAAACACCTTGTGATACATGTCTAATGAAAATGTTGGTCAATATTATTTATCTTTAGCTTAATAGATAACAAGTGTTGACTGGCATACAAATATTGTTCCAATCAATCCAAAGTGCTTTGTTGAGTGTGTGTGATTAGGATTTTTTAAAACAATTGTCATGGTGCAGACATGTAGCATGATGTCCCACCAAGTCACATTATCCTGACACCAGGTCGACCAGTCTAAAACACTAACCTCTTGATGCTGAGCGCCAAGCGAGGCAGCTGTAGTACCATTTTGTAAGTCATTGGTATGACTTGGCCAAGGATCAAACCTACGACCTCCTGCATCCACGGCAGACACTCTAACCACTAAGCCACTAGAGTGGTCTAGTGTTTTGTTGAAGTTTCATTTTTTTAAAAGTCTTGTACCATATATAATATATTCTGATTATAATCACAGTTGGAAATAAAATAAGTGATGCAGTCAAGTGGAAATATTATCTAGTCAATATTATTTATCTTTAGCTTAACACATTAACCCCTAGCACCAAGTTTACAGGACATGAGCTATGAATAACATGCTGATTGTTGATCCACCATGTTTTTGTGTGCTCCAAAATCAGCTATATTGTTCCAACAATCACACTTAAGGATTGTGAGACTATCTGGACATGTTTTAGGAATTTGGGCAAGAATTTCAAACAGGTCACCCGAATATGCCTATGTGTGGTGCCATCTGACAGTTAGGAAGCTTGAAATTATGTTACAAATACAACATTTTAGATATTTTATCTTTTTAAACATAGTTATACATGTATTTTTGTTATTAAAAAAGCAATTGAAACAATATTTTAAAAAATACATGATCTGTTTAGAGCTGCTGCTATCGGAAAGGTTATGCTAGTTACAATATTAATCATATCATACTGCAAGAGACTGGTTTTCATACCATATATATCATCAATATAAGTCACATCATACTGCAAGAGATTGGTTTACATACCATATGTCATCAATATAAGTCACATCATACTGCAAGACACTGGTTTACATACCATATATATCATCAATATAAGTCACATCATACTGCAAGAGACTGGTTTTCATACCGTATATATCATCAATATAAATCACATCATACTGCCAGAGATTGGTTTTCATACCATATGTCATCAATATAAGTCACATCATACTGCAAGAGACTGGTTTTCATACCATATATATCATCAATATAAATCACATCATACTGCAAGAGACTGGTTTTCATACCATATATATCATCAATATAAGTTACATTATACTGCAAGACACTGGTATACATACCATATTTATCATCAATATAAGTCACATCATACTGCAAGAGATTGGTTTTCATACCATATATGTCATCAACATAAGTCACATCATACTTTCAAGAAACTGGTTTTCATACCAAATATATCATCAATATAAGTCACATCATACTGCAAGAGACTGGTTTACATACCATATATATCATCAATATAAGTCACATCATACTGCAAGAGACTGGTTTTCATACCATTTATATAATCAATATAAGTTACATCATACTGCAAACAACAGAGACACTAATCTGCTGTTGTATAATACACCTGCATTTGGACATAAAATGTAGTTTGAATTCATGTGCATATTAAAAGAAGCAATCTTTTAATCTGGTGTAAATATAATGTATTTTTTTCCTGTTGCAATAAAGTAATCATGTGTGAAAATAAATTGAATGATATCAGTTTTCTAGAATTAGATCATATTTACAAAAGCGTCATTTCTCACACTGTAGTATGTGTGATACACGTGTATGTGTATGTATATATGTGTACATGTAAATATATATATATATATATATATATATATAATAATAATAATAATAATAATAATAATAATAATAATACTAATGAGGACTTTTGTATAGCACCTAAACTTTAGAAGCTCTAAACACTTTACAACATCAATAGTGATATGAATAAAAATAACAAAAACAAACACCATGAAATTGGAAAACAATAAATGCTGAAAATATTTAAAGTAGGAAACATTGTTAGGTCTTTAAGTTTTTTCTTGCAGTCAAAAAAGGTGAGTTTTAAGAGCACTCATGAAAGGGATCACTTTTTTGTCATTGTGTCTAATTTCAGCAATTCATTCCACGTTGCTGGGCCCTATATATATATGAATGATGGGAGCTGTTACCTTAACAGATCTAGATTCAAATCTTCATCAAGAAACCTGTATGAATATATTATTTATTCATATTAAATATTATTTTACCAAACATTCTTCTGTAGGATCCATCATTAACAGACCAAAATCAAAAACTATGATGATTTAAAACCCCCGTCTCAGAGTTCCAAGTCTATTTATGTACATGAACTATATACATACATGTACTAATATTATGAAAATAAAGATGCTTAGAGGACATTATTTATTTTTACGATATGTTTATTATCATGACAATTAATGATTTCAAATCTTTTTAACACAAAATGATGGAAATTCTAAAGTCATGGTTCTAAGCAGAGGATTTTTACTGCATTGTAATTTTTATTTTTTACCAAGCTCAAATAAGAAGCATTCAGATTGGTTAAATCATATCATGTGACACAGAAAACTATTCAGATTGGTTAAATCATATCATGTGACACAGAAAACTATTCAGATTGTTTAAATCAAATCATGTGATACAGAAAGTTATATGGTCATACTCAGGACTCTGGAAAAAGTTTTTCAAGGACTTGTACCTAAGGACGAGTTACTCATCCTTGACCTCTTTAAACTCAACAATCTATACAGTACATGTCTTCACTACACTATACACTTCTTCACTACAGTGAATACTTTTTCACTAAACTGTACACATCTTCATGACACTGTACATGTCTTCACTAAACTGTACATTTCTTCACTACACTTATTATTCTTTTACTAAAGAACCTCAAGTACTTGATGCAACCTTGACACTAAAATGGGTAAAAATCACAGAAATAGTGTGTTCTAATACACTTCTCTATAGATAAATGTATAATAAGAGACAATGTTTGTAACTTAAGAAAATGCAGTTAAATGCACAGCCTTTGATTTCGATGTGGTCTTCACATTTACTGTGAAATCTTTTAGTACATTAGAGGTTATAAATACCCCTGTCAGTGAGCTATCACACAGCTTTATAAATTAAATATTCAGAAATTAAGAGACAGAAAATATCAACTTTTAAGATTTTATCTGGTCCAACATTGGTACACTTGCCACCGATCACCAGTGTTTAAATGCATTGTCACACCAATGTACTAAATAAATAGATGACAAAAGCAGGCATTGTATCAAAGTTGACAGAAATTGACTGAGACACTTAAAATATTCATTTTGAAGTTTGCAACAATTTTTCTTCCCTTTGGCATGACAACATGCCAGTCAATCATTGTTCTTGAAAATACTGGTGACCAGCAATGTTAACATTGCCTGAATAGAAAGAAAAATCCCTCTCTCTCTTTGCTGTCAGACTCGTAAACAAGTGATAGATTACTGAAAGGGAATATTCTTCACATCAAAATGACACCTGAATTGGGGGCTAAGTGTAAAATTGAAACATAATACATTAGCAGCAGAGAGGGTGAACAGACCACCCTTTTCGAGCAAAAATAAGGCCTACAGATCATGTTTTCGAGCAAAATATGGCCTATAGACTACGTTTTCAGACAAAAAATAAGGCTTCCAACAAAATCTCATTTAACCAAAAAAAAAGTCTCCATTTTTGCAAAAACGGAGATTTTACGATTTTTTAATCAATTTTGCTCGCAACGATGTGGTCATCCACCCTCTCTGCTGCTATGGGTTAACAAAAAATAATAAATGATTTGATCCAGTCCTTAGGACTTTACAAACAAACTAATCGCTAACACCTCTTCTTGTAAATCAATCAGATTATTTGACTGGTCGGTGAGTTTGAAATTAATTCTCGTTAACGAATTATTATGGCATCGCATGTAGACAGGATTAATTGGGTTTTCAATAATTAGGAATCCTGGAGGAGCTGTTGGTGCAAACGAATAAAGAATATATCCCTGCTGAGCTTGATTTGATTGTTCTAGATTAATCTGATAGCTTCCTTCGATAACATCACATACTAAATTGAGCGCAATCACTGAGGATATATTCACGTTGAACGGAGCGATATGCCTACCGCCACCATCTGGATCATTATTATATTTGAGGAGGACAGCTGAATCTGATTTTTGTAGCGCTTTGATATCGGTTTTAACAATTCTTGCTAATTCATCAGCGTTGTATTTCGGAAACTTGAAATTACGCAGATTGTCTTCTGTGATATTGTAATCGGTTAGGAATCGTTGTTTATTGTCGCTGTTGTCATTAATTATTGTTTGAATAATTAGTTCATAGATATATTCCATGTCCGATATGAGTTGATTTATTATTTCAACGTGTTTTTGCGATCTTGCTTTCCGTAGTTGTTCTAGTTGTGTGTCATATAATTGTTTAATCTCATTAAAATAACCACGGACGTCAGTTAGCGTAAATGAAATAGTAACAGATGAGTCGGTTGTTCTTTTAATGATAAAATCCCATTGCAATGTGTCTCTGTTGGTAAATATAAATCTATCGGCGATTCTTCCTTTTCTTATATCAGATAAATTATCTCGATAACTGGGATTGATTTCATGATATGATTGTACATCCGTGGTTAAGTCGGTGGTGGATTTTTCCGGTGGTTTTTCAGGCCATCCTAGTACGGTTCTAATAGAACTCTGATAGATATCTACGACGTATCCTTCTGTGCTTATCTCAATTGCGGATGATAGCGTCGGCTCATGAACTGTTATAGCGATTTTCGATTCTGTTCCAGTAATCGATTTTATTCTACGCGCGAATTCATTATTGATTTGTTCGATTTGGTATGATCCGGTTGGTATCGAAACGACGTTCCAGTCTGGGGTTCCGTCGGGTTTATTCTTATTTGCAAACACTAAAGAATTATTGGGTTGTTGACCACCAAATGATTTTGATCTGATATTAGGCCAACTGTGATACACTCGTAGTTTTGCTAGCGCTATCTCCTTCACGGGGACTGGGCTAGGGAAATTCACACTAAACTCGGGTTCCGTTGATGTTATTGATATCATGCTTGTTTGTACTGGGTTCGTGTTCTCCACTACTCGTTAAAGTAATTCCATCGGTGTCGTCATTGTTATTATACTCATGTTGTATTTCTAATTTTGACACCGCGGAATCATAAATACTGACCATCACTGAGAACTCACAATCTGGTATGGTTGAGATTATTGAGATCATTTTGGTTTTTGGGTTTGTTTTTGGGTTCGTGTTTTCTGATTCCATCGGTGTTGTCATTGTTATTATATTCATGTTGTTGCTCTAATTTTGATATCGCTGAATCAAAAATACTGACCATCGCTGAGAATTCACTATCTGATATAATTGTATTATCGAGTGACGACGATATCATCAGGGATAACTGCGAATATGCGGTTGATGCAATATGAAATTGAATTAAGTAATTCTGCAGTTTACTCTGGCTGCATGATGATATCTTTTTTGCTATCCCGGTTGATATACCCCCGATTGTAGCCACCGCAGAAATGCAAATTGGAACTACGACCGGGGCAATCATTGTAACCGATGCAAGTATTATTCCGGCGCCAGCGAGAACGCTTGACACGGAGTACATAGTAATATCAATTGCGGTGATTCTTCGTCGGTATTTTTTTATTTTTATTTGATACTCCTCAGTGAGGGTTTTGAGTCTATTTTGAAATTCTCTGACCTGATCATAGCGACATTGCGTTGATGAAATCATTTTATTTTAAAAACGCTAGCGTTTTCAATTGTGAAATCCGAAGGATTTTCCTTTCAATTATCCTATTATTGACCTGGTTTTAGGATCTGATGAGGGGATACCGGATACAAATTCTATTATCCAGGGTAGTGACTCCCTAATCACAGACTCGTCGGAATTGTTTATAGTAATCGGAAATGGGATTGGTATAGAGGGTGGAGGTTTTGGTACTTTCTCTAGTATATATGTCAGCGTGTTAACACCGGTGATACGCCAATTACTGAATTCCAAATCAAATTTACGGTGATGTATTATTGTAAGTCGGTAGCAACCTGGTACACTAGTATGTCTGTGGCCAACATAAAGATAATTATCATTTCCCCGGATCCAATCAAAAGTCCCACTATCAACCGTGTACACGATGTTATTGACGCTTACACTATGTGGAATTTTTACCTTATTGATAGCCGCGATAATTCAACGAGAGATAATTCCGCGTTGTGTGGAATTCCAAAGAACTTATCAACAATGTCATTGACTGGTTTTTGTACCCGCTCAAAATTCCCCTTTAGTTTAGAAATATCGTCAATGACGTCAGAATAGGTTTTATCGATTTCAGTATATTTCATAAACGTTCTATCGCGGCGTTTAAAAAATGACATCAATAATAAACCAAAGTCCATATCTACTCGGAGTTTATAATCACTAGCAAGGTCAAAATATGTCGTAGTGGTATCATAATCTTTAGGACCATCAAAGAAATTGTTAACTTTTTCATTGGTGGATTTTTGTTCGTCAATAGCTTTTTTAACTTCAGCGAGGGTTGGACCTGTCAACGATGTGGTTTCAGAACCAGGTGTTCTCCCCAAAAATCTATCCACGATGGTATTAAGTGTTGTTTGTTTCACCATAAACATGTTAATATCTTTGAGAGTTATTGTAGATGTAGCCGGGACACCAAAGAAACTATTAGCGATGTAGGCATTGTGAGTGTGCTTGCCGATAAACTCACTGATTTCAGCGAGAGTCATTCCTGCCACAAGCGGGTTTCCAAAGAACCTACCAACAATGTCATTAGTGGGTTTTTGATCTTCTATTAGTTTAGAAATCTCGAGATAATTTGCCTTGATTTCTGAAGCAGTCATCATCCTTCCAGCTTCCTTGTTAGCGAAGAATGAATTCAACAAGTCTTTAATTTCAGCGAGAGTCATGCCAACCACAAGCGGGGTTCCAAAGAATTTATGTACGACATTTTTGCGAAAATTATTATAACCTCGTATAAGATCATTCAGCTCACGTTCGTTGGTAGCAATCGCGTCGGTGATCGTAGACACAAGTGCGCCTGGTTTAAGCTGTCCACCGTTGGAATATAGCGCAATAGAGTTTTCAGCGGCGTCGCGCTGCCGTATCAAAATGTCATTCAATGACACATCACTGGATTTCAATTTACCCTGTTTGTCCTGAAATACAACTATTTCGTTCGGGTCAACATTTACTAAATTTAACGTCTCAGCGATTTCATCTTTAATTAATTTTTTTATATCCTTGACAGAATCAGGGGGTGCAGTGCCATCGGGTTTGGGTTTCAAAGATCTCCCCCAAATATCAATCATGTTATTGTAAAACTCTTTCTCTCTCTAAAATCGTTTTTGACGACTTCGTTGAAAAATCTTCGATTTTCTCCAGCGATTACTAGTGTATTCATTCACGACAACATGTGGTGGTTTTCCGCTTGGGTTACTCAAGGAGTTAGAAATAGCGTTAAGGACATTTAATACTTCGCTGCCACATATTGGTGGGTCATTCATTTGTTGTGTTGGTAGCGTAGAATACCAAGTCTTCATTGGAAGGGTTTTTATATAACGCATAAACTCTTTTGGTGGGGCTAATCCATATGAATGGAAATAAACAATCCCACGTGGATCAATAGCGTATGCAACCCAGTGAGTTCCGGGTCCGGTGCTGTTATCTAAATTAATGATTCCGGTTTCAACGCTGTTTGGTTGATGTGGTAATTGATCTTTCATAAAGACACCTCTGAAGTTTTTAATCGCGAGTTTTTTAGCAGCATCGAGTAAATCAAAATTGGACATGGGAACCATCATAGACTCTCCAATTAATAAACCGGTCCTAGTCTTAGACCTTTTCCGCTGTACCACGAATACGGGGTTCCTGGTAGTCTTAGACCCTTTCCCTTTTTTTTATATCCTTTCCCAGTTGCCTTCTTTAGTGCCATTCCTGCTGCAGTACCAACGGCTCCTAATGCTGCCGCTTTAGCCACCGCTGGGGCTGCTGCTGCAATCAATGCTGGTATCGCAGCTAACAACGGGAATATACCGCCTGTTTTAATCATATTTTTGATAGCAGCCGCAGAAAGAGTAATCTGAACACCCTTTTTTGCTACTAGTGCATCATTGAAATGTTTCACCTGACGAGTTGTCAGCGATAGTTTATTTGCACCACCAGTCATTTGGTTGGGTTTCAACGTGATTGTGGTTCCACATTTTTTAGCTGATTCCGATTGCAATTTTTTTAATTGACCGGGAGTTAACGCAACACTAATATTACTATATGACATTATACATAATTGATTGATTCTAAATCGTTTACAATTTCAATTACATGTGTTCCACTGGTGCATCTACCACTCTCATTCTTCCTCCAACACCTTCAAGTAACATTGATTTGTCGCTGAGAATGACAGCAACAGCTCTATAATCAGCAATAGCACCACGAGTCACATTAGCTCTAAAATGTATATCAACAACAGATTGTCTCATCAAATCGAGATGTTCCAGTGAGAAGTAATAGATTGGATACAGATTTTTAAAATCATATTGTGATATTTGCAAACCAGTATCAACATTTTGATCGCGTGCCATAAATGACAACAGACGATGATAAACTCGTGCAATATGATTTTCTGTGTAATTAAGTTGTATATCCTCGGATGGTTCCTGTTGGCCGTTTATTCTCAGTGAGACGTCTTTCACACCTAATTGATCAAATATCATATGACTGAAACGTTGATCGCCAACTCGTGCGTTATCTTGTAACGCAATAAATATATGACGTGGCGCAGAAACGCCTTGTTTTGATGCTTGGTTCCAAGTGAATAACCCGTTGATATTTGATTGTTTAACATCTGTACTCACGGTTAGCCAACTCAACAACGACTTTCTTCCTTGGTCCATAAATGATAGTAATCGTTCTTCTGCGGTGATTGCTGGAGTCAACACTGGCATCCACAATGATATTTTTGTTAAATTGACTTTACCGGCATCAGCATTTGGATTTGCATTGTCTGCTGGAATCCTCCAGATTGCGTCACTATCATCACTCTTTCGTACAAGCGATACTGTATGCTTCGCCCCGTAGATAACTTTTCGGACGTTTCTACAGAATCCAAATATATGATGCAGTGGAATCGCGCATGAAAATGATTTACGCGCTCCTTGCAACATTGAAATACGTGTTGCAGCTCCTAGATTGAAATTAACATCGTTGTTTATAATCATATCTTCGGAATCAATATTAGCGGTGCCAGCATTATTCTTTGGTCGTCTTACAACAAATTGTTTTCCTCCAGCGGTATTTGTAGCATCTTTTGCAAACATCATAGAAGGTCCTGCTGATCTTGTATAATCATCGGAATATCTCGCTAACCCGATTATTGTTGTAGCCACATCAACATCGCGATCTATCGCCTCAATTTCTTTTCCATCAATGAGATATTTTGCACTCTCAAATAACGCCATGATACCATTATTGACAAAACCGACTTGAGTACCAGCTGGATACGGTGCTGGTACAGCAGGAGTATCAGCAGCTGTTACAATTTCTCCTTCTACTTCAATAAACGCTTCACAGGGCAAAAAGTATTTAGTGGTATCATGGACTTGAAGATCAATTCTTGCTCGACTATTTGAGTCTATTGCATGATAGGCGTAATATTGATAATCGCGTACAGAATCATCCTTGCCAACTGGGGCGTCTATATCAAACGCTGGATCATGTGACTTTTTGAACATTTTATTCTATTTATCAGAGTCTAAATCGCGATTTTCCATTTTCATCGTGGTAGTTTTTTAAAGCCACTTCCTGCTATCATATTTGCAATATTGCTTTGGTCGGGGGTTAAAACCATCGACGCTAATTTTTCATCTACTGCGTTATTTATAATTCTACTAACACTTGCAGGCATTTCCGCTGTAGACGGTAACGGTTTTGAAAATCCTTTGGATTTCATCCGTGATTTCACTAATGATGTTAATTTATTCTTCGCAGTTGAAAACGCTTTTCCAGCAAGATCTCCAACAGCACCAATACCCTTATCACGAATAACATCAATTGCTTTCATTCCTAATTGTTTAGCCAACGGCATCACTTTTGGAGCCATTCTCGCAAATAACCCTAAAATGGTATTACCTAAACCATCTCCGTAGTATGCTCTATAAACCGGAAACCGTGAATTAACTACGTAGACGGGGGTTGGTTTATCATGATTGTAGTGTATGATCATTATTTGAAATCAGAAACAATTTTTCAATTGTTATTTATCTAATCGAATGACTTCGTCATCAGATTTTTCAATTCAGTCACTATGATACCCACTTTCCACTAACTCGCCAATGAAATCTCGATATGTGCTGATATCCATGATACCACCCTGAAATAATCGTCTACAGATATCAGCTGCTTCATTAATTATTTCCGGTGAGTTATTTCCGGCTCGTTTTCCTCCGATGAGAACTTCTAATCGTGATATATCACTGAGAACACTACCAGGACATACCCCACTTTGGGGTCCACTGGAATCTTGCAATCCGCTTCCGCTATAACCAGTTGCTTCATCCGTGGGTTGTAAATAACCAAGAAGATCATAATCATCATCATCATCAGGTGGTAGTTGTTGTTTTTTAGGTGAAAAAGATATTTTCTTTGCAGGTTGCTGTCGCCTTTGCGGTTTTTGTTTTTCATATTGTTTATACACTATATCCACCGCATTGATATATTCAATGTATGATGCACTATCTGTCTTAATTTGACTTTTTTTAGTTTTGATTTTGTAGAATATATCAGCCCAATGAGTGAAATTCTTAACATATTTATGATGTTCTGGTTTCAACATTTTTTTCTGTTTTCATAAGTCATAACAACAAGCGCAGGAATTTCTGGTGGATCAGTCTTATCAATTGCTGCTAACCCTTCCTCGTTAAATCTCACGCGTAAATCATCTACTGTTCTTTTTGATTCCATTTTTTGTACAGTCTGTTTTGTTTGTTCAGTTTTCGCTATTTTTTCAAGTTCACCGATAACAGATTTCCCCTTCTCGGGATCATTCCCCCGTATAGCACGCTCTACCCCGTACGTTGCTGTGGTTACTGGTTTAAACAATTCTTCGGATCCCGCAGCAAAATCAGTTTGTAAACTCTGTCGTTGTTGCAGTTTATTTCTTACAGAGTCGCGAATTGGTACAAATCTCCTGATTGCATCCAGTCGTTCACGAGCCAATCTAGTTGTTAATGCTTCATTGACCATTATTTGAAATCGCAAACAATTTTTCAATTGCAAAACAATTAATACCACACTTTTCCCATCAATGACATGTCGGATGATTTTTAACACGATCATGGAAGCGTTTTAAGGGCGTTATCATCGATGAGGAAAGTGTCCAAATTGTATATAAAATAATAATACTGTCACTTTCCTCATTGTCATTTGATCATCCATTAACGGTCTATTGATTTTTTATTCAGTGTGTGTGAAATATTTTTTATTCACTGATTTTGACATTTTTAATCAAAAAATGCTAAAAAAAAAATGAAAATCTCTTTGAGGGTCAGTCACAATCAAATAATGATAAATGGTCGGGCAATCAAAATTGTTCATTTTCTTGAATTAACGCCCGTAGGTTTCTAACTTTAGAATTAACCTCCTTTTTCAATTCGTATTCGTACCCCAATTCTTTTCGTATTCGTTCTACGATGGTATACAACGGAGCGAACACACTTACGTCACTGGAAAATGCGAGAGAGTCCCGAATAGAATTCTGAATTCTCTTGATGAGCGCATACTTCTTTGGTAGCATATACTTGTTAGTGCTAACTCCGTATTCTATATCCTGAAAATCAGACATGATTTGATCAGGATTTAACCCATCTGATAGTTCAATATCCCAACTTTTCAATTTTGAAATCTCGGATAAAATGCTATTCATGTTTTCAGAATTCATTATTCTATAATAATGATATATTTCTAAATGAAAAATATGACGCATTAGACGTAACTAAATTGAACTTTTTGTCCCGTCCTTTTAGAAATAGCCGATCGACAAATCCCCTCTGCAACATATCGTACTGAGGCTCTACAAATATCGAAGTGCCTACCGGCTTCATTCATTGATTGAAATATTTTTTCTTCGTTAGTTATCGTATTCAAAGATTTCACAGGTCTCGCTTTTTTTGAGCATTTTCCAGTCTTTCCTCGTTTGGTATTCTCACTTTGAGTAACAGCCTGCAGATTTGATAAAGAATTGTTTTTCGGATTAGAATCCTTGTGATCAATGACAGAATCATCCTCGATCAATCCATAAAAACATTCAAATACGAAACGATGATTGAGATAAGTTTTCTTTCCCTTAACAGTGAACACCAAATACCCCATACCATTGTCAGCACCAACTGGTTTCTTCAGTCTACAGTGCCTTACAACACCATCACTGGATGCTTCATAATTTGTAATCAAGGGATGGTGTCTGAATTCTTGGTTCATTCGTATACATAATACTATTGTTTGTCTAATTCATTGTTTGGTTCAATAATGAATCTTTCAATGTAGTCTTGAGGGGTTCTTATGATTTTATCCTTGATGTTGTCAGGGTCAAGGACCTTTTCAGGGTCAAAATTTCTGATTGATTGTCCATTTTTTATTCTTTTATCATAATAACGCTTCAATTCCCTGTATCGCTTACCACCGCAATTTAGACACAACTGAGATTTTCCCCTGACCCCAACTCCACATAGAATACAAGGTAACGGACCAAGGCTTCCACGTCGAAAGCTTTGCATATGATACCCACAAAACTCATTTCTGCATGATTTGTTACACGGGGTTACTGATCCAATCATAAGCCACTTGCAGTGATTCATTATATATAAATTCTTCATTTAAATGCTTGTTTTAATTATAGCATGAGGGAATTAAGGAGAACGCCTTCGAAAAATGCTGAATTCAATGCTGATAAGGAGTTTAAAAGATTATTAAAAATTAGTCCTAAATTTAATATCGATAGACCCAAAAAACGTCCAAGAGACGGAAACATGAAAGAGTTTAAGAGATTATTAAAAATTAGTCCTAAATTTAATCTCAATAAACCAAAAAAACGTAACAAAATTAATCTCAAACGTCCAAGAGACGGAAACATGAAAGAGTTTAAGAGATTATTAAAAATTAGTCCTAAATTTAATCTCGATAAACCAAAAAAACGTAACAAAATTAATCTCAAACGTCCAAGAGACGGAAACATGAAAGAGTTTAAGAGATTATTAAAAATTAGTCCTAAATTTAATCTCGATAAACCCAAAAAACGTAACAAAATTAATCTCAAATTTAATCTCGATAAACCAAAAAAACGTCCAAGAGACGGAAACATGAAAGAGTTTAAGAGATTATTAAAAATTAGTCCTAAATTTAATCTCGATAAACCAAAAAAAACGTCCAAGAGATTACCCTGGAAGGATGCTCAATTCAATCTCGATATAGTTTCTAATACACCAAAGAATACAATTCTTGATAAAGCCATGATTAGTAAAATCAGAGACTGTTTTAATGAATTTAAGCGTGATGGAGCATCTTATTGTTGGTCAACATTTCGAATTGATGGTGTTGTTGATGCTACCATGACTGATGAAAAAAGCAGCAGTGATAATTTCACGTGTTGGGGAAAAAAGGCATTTTTTCCGAATCAAATTCATTATCGAAGTCGATGGCAAATGGATTATTAGGGATAAATTTGAACCAATCCTCAAGAATAAAAAAGCTGTCATTGTGAGTAGAGATTCCAAACCAGGAATTCTAACCGGAATCGATAAGCCATACTACGAAAGATCTTATCCCGTAACAGCAATGGTTTATGGGATATATCCGTTAAATGATAAACCCGATATCGCAAAACTAGCTCCTATGAAATATTCGTCAGGGCTTAATTGTGTAGCAGAACGAATAATAGAACACTTCACAAATGCATCCCGAGGAAATAAACTAACTGATCTGCGACGTAGGAAAATAACCGAGTGGGAACTGACAGTGAAACAGCATGGTGCAAAGATTTCTGATATAGCTAAATTAGAAGCATCATTAAAATTCCCAATATCAGTAACAACAATAACCGGAGAAGTATTATACGAACCGAAATATCAATCGCGAGGAGCCCCAATACAGATTATTGATCATAACAAACACGCGTGGACACCTGCGGTAACAATATTTCCACGAGAACGAACCGTGAAATATATCCCCGAGGAATTTTCCGGGGATGTTTTCTATGAAGAGAGATTATTTGATGCTATTCATGCGTTGTGTAAAGATGATACTGTGTCAGTGTGGTTACTTAGAAGTGATGAAGATCCCGAAATAGGATTCGATCAATTTGTAAAACCAAATGGTGAATTATATCGCGTTGAAGAATTAGATAATAGAATGAGAAAAATCGCTAGTGATTTTTCACCGGAGAATTCCCATGAAAAACTACTCACGGATAGTTTTACTATTCCATCAGTGGTAGCTCACTTCGCAAGAGAAAAAAACTCATGGCGTCCAACACGAAGTGATTTTCTCGAGGATGTTAAATTGAGTTGCGTCGAATTTGGTCATAGAGGACTGTGGAATACGAAATACTCACGTGATGGAATGATTTCAATTGATATAGCCGCGTGTTATCCCGGAAGTTTTCTCGGGTATGGGGAATGTAGTAACTACTTCAAACGATTTGGACACCACACACATGAAATGACTCGTGTTGCGATTAATGGGCCATTACCTGATTTTGATTTAACCGGATTCGCTCGTGTGATATCATTTGAATTAGCGTCAGGATTACATCCGTGTAGTTATGTTTGGCTCGGTAGACACCTATCTGAAAAACACTGGATGCCAATAGTGCTATTGAGATATATGATTGATTGTGGTATGCTAATATCGTTGATTGTTTCCGAGGCTATTATATGCTATCGAGCTCAGAAAGAAGTTTGGCTACCACAACCCGATCTAGATCGTATAATCAGCGAACTACGAAAACAGTGTCCAGATTTCAGTGAAGAAGAAATCATAAATTGGTCTAAGAAGTTATTTGAAAGTAAAAAAGAACAAGCAAAGGATCTCGGACGAAGAATAATCGGTAAATTTACCCAGGGTGGACGATACGACAATGCAAAATATTCTTCGCGGTTGATCATAGATATCGCTGAATACGATTTTATTGTAACGGATTTAATGAAACAGGGAAAACTTGTATCCCGTAAGGATGCTTTTCTATCCAATGGTGAGAAATTAGGTACGGTTGTTACCTACTGTGATGGATATAATTCCCAGTACACACATTTGAGAAGTTCAATGCTAGCCTATGCTTCTATTAATCTATTTTCGATGATAAATAGATTTCCTAATACCGCGGTTAGAGTGGCCACTGATTCGATGTATATACACAATAAGTACAAATCAGCTGTAGCGGCATTCACAGATCCCGAAGAAAATTGGGGGCGTTGGCGATTTAAAAAGGAGATGCTACATGAGTATTGTGAATCGGCAGACGTTGCCATGGATGATAAATATCTTTCGTGTAACCGTATTGAAATTCAATCAGAATTTTCTAATGCACCACCGGTATCTGATCCAGTATGTAGATACAAGACAGTTTATTTAAACGGTTGTGGTGGGTCAGGAAAGACAACTCGTGCAATTGAATTATTTCGTCGGTCAACCATGATTGTGTTAACACCGACTCACAGACTCGCCAGAGAGATGATACAGCGAGGGGTAAATGCCTGTACTTACCATAGTTTCTTTCGATGGAAGGGTGACAAATGGACTCCTGAGCGTATGGGTGATAAATTCATTCCTGAAATCATAATTTGGGATGAAATATGCACAGTGTCATTAGATGTATTACAAACATTTCTCGAGTGGTTGTTAAACAAAAACACAAAAGTCGTCATGTGCGGTGATCACGGCCAACCACCACCATTTGTCGGTGCATCTCCACATGAATGGCTAAGGGGTTTTGTAGACTATTATGAAGAAATTACCACTGATTATAGATCAATTGATGAACGATTACGAGAATTCAAAGCGCTAATTAGATTACAACCGGATAGAATCCAATGCGAAATAGCGCGTGAAGTGATTTCAGAAACTCCAATGAATGATTTCTGGGAAACATGGAGACCAAATGATTTGATAATTGCAAGTAGAAAAATAGTCAGGGACACACTTCAAATGAAGTTATTTGAATTGCATAAAGAAAAATTTGCAACGCTTCCAGTACCCCTTTGTTATAGGCCATCGGATACACGAAAACAGAATATTGAAGTTGATATTCCAGGACAGAGTGAAAAACAAATTCTCGTATTAAATGATATTGTGCTGGTTGATATCAATGTCGTTGAAGATGCATTGCGTGCTAATAAATCCCCGTGGACGCTAGGATACGCAGCAACAATACATTCTTCACAGGGATTGACTATATCGGATACAATTGTTTGGATGGTGGATAATCACATCGAATGGTCGAATTTAGTCTATCTCGCAGTATCCAGAGTACGAAAAATAAATCAGCTTCGAAGAATTGTTTTCGATGACAATGACACAACAATGGATGATATTGATGTTAAAATTATTGATAAAAAACTCTCCGGTTACAAACAACAGGACAAAAAAAACAACGAGAATTTGATATTGATGCTGAATTAATAATTACGCTGAAGAAACAACAGAATAATCACTGCGCGAGTTGCAATTGTATAATGCGTTGGCAGTATTCGGATAAGGATCCTCGCCAATTCACCGTAGACAGAAAAAATAACAATCTCGGTCATGTCAGAAACAATGTGATGTTGACTTGTCTTGAGTGCAATAGACGCAACGGTGCTAGTTAAGACCATGCGGTGGCAATTGAGTATCCTCGGGAATTACCCGTAGTTGTTGTCGAGTAAATCCTCGTTGAGGGGCAGTTGAATCCAGTTTATAGACTGGAGGTCTACCCGTAGATCGTGTTATACTAGATATCTTGTGTGCAGTAACACTCCAAATAGGATCAGTAGCCCTTTTTCTACCCCCTTCAAGCTCTCCTGGTTCATATAAATACCTAACAGTGACATTACTACCAAGAATTGGTTCTTTGAAATCTTTTTGTGGTTTTTCAGGTATTGACTTCTTTTTAATCGCATTGATAGGTTTCATGTTGATTGTTCTAGTAATCTCGTTATTCAGTGCGGTAATAACAGCTGGTAACCTTTTGACCCATTCACGGGATCGTTTTTCTTGGATGAATTCTTTTGCGTATTGATATCCAAATAACCGCTCAGCAATCGTCCGATTAAATCGTTCAACAATGGCCTGATCGCGATGTAGCGCAGTATGCCCTCGTCGTATGGTGACATTATGATGTTTCATTGTAGATAATACTGCACCCTGAAATTCCTTGCCAGGATCAACCTGCAATAGATTTGGCCAGTGCAGAGGACCTCGTAGACAAATCCTCTCAAATGCAGAAGCGACTTCAGTGGCTGATTTTGTTTTTAACGGTTCTGCTTCTTTGTATCGACTTGCAATATCAACTACGGTTAACGCGTATTTGTAACCACGATCATATGGCAGAAATAATATATCAGCCTGATGAACTTCATTAGGAGCGGTCACATCAAAATGCGAGAATTGAATTTGTTTAGGCGGTGGTAGATAAATTTGCCATAGTGCCTGTTTGGATAACCAATTAGCCGCAGTGGTTTTTTTCACTTTTGCAGCGCTAGCAGTTTATGGACTGCTGATTTACCCCTCCAGTATCCTCTTGGGGAATAATAAATTGATTCCATATTATTAATTACCGGCACCTAACATCAATTTACTTTTCATCGCCGATTTTATTAAAAAGGAAGCCAATTTTTCTTTGAAGGATTTATCAGGAATAGCATTTAACGCATGAATTAATTTCACATCCGCGAGATGCCTGTTTTGCAGATTGCTGCTTTTATAAGCAACATCATGAAGGTGACAGGCCTTATCAATGGCGTTTATTGGTTCTTCACCGGGTCGGGACTGATTTTGATCATTGAGTCTGATATCAAGTCTGGTTCCCGGTCCACAGTAGCTATATCCTGGAAGGTGCTTTTCTCCGGGGTACTTTGCCCATGGGGTTCCAGGGAGCTTTGCCAATTTGGCTGCGATATCACCTCCTCGTTTTTTTTAAAAACATCTCCGGATTGTAAAATCTTTGATTTTGTAGAAACAAATCTGAACTTTTTAATACCACATGTTGCACATCTACCAGTAAGTGCTGATCTGTTATTTTTAGTTGTAACCGTCGTCACATCATTTGTGCTAGTACGCGTTTTACACTTCATACAATATAGATCCATAATTTATGTATAGAGATATGGATATAATTGATTTTTCAGCGACTAAAACAAGAGAACCAGTTAAGCATCATGCAGCGCTACCAAACTCTATCCGGATGATTATAATCGGGCCATCTGGATCCGGTAAAACGCAATTGTTGCTCAATTTAATAATGAGATGGATGACGTGGGATAAGTTGTATTTAGTTGCCCCTAGCGTAGATGATCAACGATGTTATGAAGTGTTAAAGGATTTTAACGAGAATGCATCAGAAATTAAGGGTGAGAACGCCATTGAATTTATAACCGATATCGATGAAGCACCGAGTATTGATGATATTGATGGAGATATTAACAATTTAGTCGTATACGACGATATAATGTTGGATAAACAAAAAAATCCTGCTAGGATCTTTTCCAGAGGCAGGCATAAAAACACTGACGTGATATATGTCACTCAACGCTACACTCAGGTTCCAAAAGTCATCAGAGATAACTGCAATATTCTTGCTGTATTCAACGGAGTTGATACTCATACTCTTAGAAATATTTGGCAGACATGGTGCTCTGATATGGACTTCAATCAATTTCGAGATTTCTTTAGTCATGCTCAGTCGACTCCGCACGGATTCGCAACAATAAATCTACATGATCCTCGGACACGATATCGTATCGGACTTGATCAAATATTCGGTTAAAATCATTTATTATTTTTTGTTAACCCATAGCAGCAGAGAGGGTGGATGACCACATCGTTGCGAGCAAAATTGATTAAAAAATCGTAAAATCTCCGTTTTTGCAAAAATGGAGACTTTTTTTGGTTAAATGAGATTTTGTTGGAAGCCTTATTTTTTGTCTGAAAACGTAGTCTATAGGCCATATTTTGCTCGAAAACATGATCTGTAGGCCTTATTTTTGCTCGAAAAGGGTGGTCTGTTCACCCTCTCTGCTGCTACATTCACAACATATACCCATTTTAGTATCAAGCCAACAATGGGTACCTGTAAAAAAAAAATGAAGTTGTTCCTATGGAAACATGTTCCAGACTGACACCAGGTAGGCAAATTAGGCACAGGTTATTTATAACTGATGCATGTCATATGTTCAGTGATGTATAACTTTGGCTCTTATTCAGGACAGAACATACACTCAGATTTATTCTCAAAGTGCAAATCTGCACTTACTTGGCCAAGGGACAAGTGCATAGTAGAGTATTACTTGACCCAGCCAGTTTTTACCTGGCCAAGGGACAATTGCATAGTAGAGTATTACTTGACACGGTCAGTTTTTACCTGGCCAAGGGACAAGTGCATAGTAGAGTATTACCTGACCCAGCCAGTTTTTACCTGGCCAAAGGACACGTGCATAGTAGAGTATTACTTGACCCAGCCAGATTTTACCTGGCCAAGGGACAAGTGCATAGTTGAGTATTACTTGACCCAGTCAGTTTTTACCTGGTCAGGACAAACGGATGAGTTGTTTTACCTGGTCAGAGCAAGCGGAGGAGTTGTTTTACCTGGTCAGGGCAAGCTGATGAGTTGTTTTATCTGGTCAGGGCAAGCGGGTGAGTTGTTTTCCTGAACCCTGATGATACTAGCTAGATAGGATATACTTAATGTATTTACCTTGATCATACTTTGTAAATAAAAGGTTAAAATACATTCCAATTTTTGTGTTTGTTCTTGAGAATCATTATTATTTCTCTATATGTTTGCAATTAAGAGAATTCAACTTCATTTTTAATTTATGAAACCCTTTTGCTTTGCAATAGCCATTTATGAAGTGTTTAATGTATCTTTAATCTAAATTAATAGAAGACTTAGAGACAAGTTTTATTTAAAGTTGGAACTGCATTTGCATAATAAGAAACATTATCTTGTTGTAGCTTTTTACCATGAAATATGATCGTTAATTCTTAACTAAAATTAGATTTTACGGACATATAGATATACAAAAGTCCTAAAGCTACCGTAAACTTTATTCTGCCACAATATGGAGTTGACCTTTTTCTTTACAGACTGCAATTAAAGTAAAATAAAATCTAACAACATCACTATTTTTCATGTCCTCATTCCAACTGACTGTTAAAATGGTCACTAGGTCAAGGTCAAACATACACTAAGTATACCACAAAAGTCTGCATTTCAAATGTATTTATATGAAACAAAGTGAATAATTTCCATTTTTTTTAGCTAATGCTCAAGATTTTCAATTTGACATGAGCACAATTTTGTTGTTGTTATAGGATTTAAATTCATTTTTCAGCTAACAATATGCTATACATGGCGGCCAGTATTAATGGTGGAGGAATAACCCGGCGAAAATCCCTGACAGAACCACCGACCTACAAGAAGCTACTGGCAAGCTTTCTCACATACCCACATTGGCTGAATCTGAGACTCGAACCCATGCAGAAAAATACGAGATGGCACTGATCCATAAAGTATAGCACTTTAGACCACTTGGCCACTCTAGGCCCCAGGACAAATTTTAGTCTATAAAATACTTTTTTTTTTGATGCAATTCAATATGGTGTAGTGAACTGACAACATGACTCAATTTCACCTTAGTTTTCAAGCACTTTATGACTAGGGATAATCCATGCTGGTTCTGAGCTTCTGGGATCAGTTCAGCTCTGGATTATGTAGATTAAATGATTAGGCAAAGGATCATCCTAGGTCTCTAGCTAAATTATAATCTCTTCATGTAAGAAGCCCCTCCCCCCCCCCCCGAAGAGCAACACTTTGATAAGTTTAAATACAACTTTGGAGTAACATTGGGGCACCTATGAATCTTGATGTTCAGAATGTTTTTACATGATATGATAGTCTAAGGGCTAGAGATAGAAAAATAAATAGTTAATTTTCATTGCAATCTTATGTTGATATTCACAGATATTTTCAGTTACCTAGTGGTTAGAGCATCTGCCTTGGATGTGAGAGGTTGCAGGTTCAATCCCCAGCCGAATCTTACCAAATTAAGACTTATATAAATGGTACTAATATCTGCCTCGCTTGGTGCTCAGCATTAAGAGGTTACTGGTCAACCTGGTGTCAGGATAATGTGACTGGGTGGGACATCATACTACATGTCTGTGGTATGAATGCCCCAGTGCTAGACAACACTGTAAACTGGCACACTGCAGACATCATAGTAATAAGACTAAAACATTGTTAAAGCTATGTTAAAAATCCAAATCACACACACACACACACACACACACACACACACAGAATATATAAAAAATTTGAACATACATTCTAGTCTGGAGTTGTGTATAAACCATGAATTAGATCACTCTAGAATCTTGTTCCATTTGTAGTTAAAGCATAACTACATTTAACTTTGAAATTTACCCTTGCTGCACACATTAAGTACAGCACATTTACAACAATTAATTTGCAGCAGAGTAGTTCTTTTAACATGAGAATCATGTTTTGCCACTCTGTTTTCAGGCACATTTTGTGCAGACATGAACAGCATGTGTGCAGCAAAATGTATCATACATGTGAAATAAGCAGCAAATTTTAACCTGTAACTCAATAATGTAGGTGTCTCCTTTAATGCACTTGCATACCAGGATCTATGTTATTTGTTCTACTGATTACTCCCAATAAACTGCACAGAACCAGATCTGCCAGTACATTATGTGCCAGCAAATCTGGGTTTGTACAGTTTGTCTTATAAGCAAGTATACATGGTAATAACATGTACCTGATGCTATTATTATTATTATTATTTTTTTTATATTTTTTTTGGGGGGGTGTAACCTTATGTGTGAGATTCTCTCAAACAAAATCTGTAAAATGCTTTAGGAAAAACATGCTTCATTAAATTACAGATATTTTCACATTTAATTATTCACAGCCCAAAGGCAAGTACTGGTATGCTTTATGAATCTGAATGCTTTTATATCTTCTTTTTAAATTTCCTTTTTAAAAATTCAGTTCATTCAGCTTTATTTCATACCATATGTACATGCTTATAAGTAGAGTCAAACTGCAAGTAACAAAGATCTTGATATCTGCCATAGCGTAACGCACCTTTAAATTAAATTCAAATTTGGGAGTTGGACCAGTCTTATAGTCGAGTACATACTGTATTTGCAGTTACCTTGCTTAATTGCAGCTTTCTTCCTTCAACCTTATAAAGACTGTTTTCATGAATTAACAACTCTAACAAAATAACTTAATGCTAGCATAGTGGTGGTTGCAATCAGATATATGTCATCATGGGTCAATACACAGTATGAGCTCTCATGGTCCTGGATGTATTTTGTCCTGAAATTTTCACTGCTGAATCAATAATGCAGCAACAATGTAGACTGTGTCACTTGACTGCTATAAAAGTACCCTATTGCTTTATATTGCATGTAGACTGTGTCACTTGACTGCCATAAAAGTACCCTATTGCTTTATATTGCATGATTAAAGAATATAATTAGAATTCTTACTAAATGCAATAAAATAATTAAAAAATCCACTTGTTGAATGTTTTGGAAAACTATGCTTAGACAAATCTTTTATTGTGGAGACAGACACAATATAATAGATTATTTTCTGTCTTTCCTATCTGATGGTAAAGGCAATTACTATTCACAAAAATCAATCTCTTTTGACAAAAGCAGAATTTAAAATTTACTTTGTTATTACTGCTCTGGTTTTAATGCAATTGTCCAGTTCACAATAGGCTATATATGGTGTCCAGTGTCCAGTGTAACTGGTGGAGGAAAATCCTGGTAAACATTACCTACCATGAGAAGCTATTGGCAAGTTTTCTCGTATACCCATATTTGCTGACTCAACAAAAATGGACAGAATTAAGTGACACCAGGCTGACCAGGCTGACCAGTCCTAACACTAACCTCTTAATGCTGAGCACCAAGCAAGACAGCTGTTAGTGCCAGTTGTAAATCTTTGGTATGACCCAACCAGGGATCGAACCCACCAACCCTCACATCTAAGGCAGACGTTCTAACCACTAGACTATAAAAAAATCATCTAAATGAGCGTAAATGCAAGTGCTTTGTATCATTTGGTCTTTCACTGATCTAATTTAATATTACTATGTACAACAAAAAGAGAAAATAATTAAAAATAGAAAATTATGAATAATAACAATAACCACTACAACAACAATAACTAATACTACTACTACTATTGTTTCTACTAATCCACAGGGGTGTATTAAATTATAATTTTAAACCTATACCACAATTATTGAATAGTTCCCCTATTTAAAAGTTGTCTACATGGGCATTAATAATGCATGGCTGACTTTGGAAATTATTGACCAATGAGTTTCGATGACCTGACAAAGGTCAATGTATGAGGTCTTCAACCATGCTTACTACATTTATATTGAAACCAGTTTTTTCATTCTTTCAAACTTACCATGACCTTGACCTTTGTTCCCCAAATCAATAGGCTTCTTCTGTAAGTGCAAGCCCTTCACAAACTTTGGTTAATATACATTGCTTAGGAGTAAAATTACTATGCAAAAACCATTTTTGTCCTTACGGTTACAATTACCATGATAGTTTGAGCCATAATCAGTAACAGGTTCTTTCTCAGCCACAGTGAAAGCCATCCTCAAATCTTGGTTAAAGAGGCTAGTTAATAGCAGAAACTGCTGTGTAGAAACCCATTTGCTTTTCCTCCCTGAAAGTGACCTTGACTTTTGACCTATTGACCCTAACATCAGCAAATGATCATCCATAAACTTGATTTCATGCAAAAAACAAAGATTTTGATTTGCTGATAAATTATGTTTAGGGCCAGAACAAATATAAATAGAGTTTTGGAATGTTTGTTATGATGATCACTTCTGAAAGAGATATTTTTTTAATTTTTATTTATATGTTTTGAATATTCAAGTAGCTAAAGGTCCATGCAATCCAAACTTAAAAACAAATTTTACATATTATTTTCTTGTGCTTAACGTTTAGTGAGCTCTACATCACATAATAAAAAATATATGAAAAGTATCCTGTTATTAATGCCCCATAGAATAATTACTGAGACAGTATTTAAAGATTTTCCAAAATTTACACAGCTGATGATTATATGCTACTTTTATAAAGTAAAGAAAGAACAGGGTATTTGGGTCAATGATTTCTTTAAAGACAATTATTGCAATTTACACAGGTTTTCAAGAAGAAAAAAGGCCCTTTCAGGGCAGGTAAATTTGCCAACCATTAATAATTTGTGTAAACTTTTATTGAATATCTCACATTCTTTTCCTAACAGAACTGTTATTTAAATAAATTAATGTCAGGTGCATGAATTTAAGATTTTATTTGCATAAAGCTGCATCAAAATTTAAAAGATATTTTTCCTCAATGAAGAAATGAGGGTTCTGTGGTATTCAGTTTGTCTTCTGTTAAACAGAAATATGATGCAGGTTTTACTTCTGCAGGCAAGACAATTTTTGAAATACTAATATATCATAGGAAAAACTTTAAACATTTTATAATATTCAGTTAAATCCAGCATCAGAATTGAAAGATAACATATTTTTGTAAACTTGAACAAGGGATCTTAATGTTGACTGATTCTGCAAGACAGGAAACCCAGGCATTCCAGTATACAAACTTGAAGCATTTAGTAATATTGTTCCAAAATTTAAGTTGAATGCATCAACTGAAGTAAAAGGTTTATGACTTTCAGGAAATTTCAACAAAAAATGTTAATGTTGACACAACTGCTGTCACCATTAAAAACAGTATTACATGTACCTGTATGGTAAATACCTGTCTCCCCATTGAAAATGGTAATACCTGTATGGTAAATACCTGTCTCCCCATTGAAAATAGTAATACCTGTATGGTAAAGACATGTCTCCCCATTGAAAAGGGTAATACCTGTATGGTAAATAACTGTCTCCTCATTGAAAATGGTAACACCTGTATGGTAAATACCTGTCTCCACATTGAAAATGGTAATTCTTGGATGGTAAATACCTGTCTTACCATTACAAACAATAATACCTGTATGGTAAATACCTGTCTCCCCATTGAAAATAGTAATACCTGTATGGTAAATACCTGTTTCCCCCATTGAAAATGGTAATACTTGTCTCATCATTAAAAATGGTAATACCTGTATGGTAAATACCTGTCTCCCCATTGAAAATATTAATACCTGTATGGTAAATACCTGTCTCCCCATTGAAAATGGTAATACCTGTATGGTAAATAACTGTCTCCCCATTGAAAATGGTAATACCTGTCTCACCATTTACTAGTGAGACAGAAATGACAGGTAAATGCTTCATGTATTATTTACATGCAAACAATATCTTATTTTTAAATCAAATATTATTGTTCACTATATTATTCACACACACACACATGGGGCCCTTATTGGCCAAGTTGTCTAAAGTGCTCTCTGTTACAGATCACTGCCAATAATAATTCACTTGTCTGCATGGGTTCGAGTCCCAGATTCAGAAAATGTTTGTATCTGAGAAAGCTTGCCAGTAGCTTCTCATGGGTTGGTGGTTCTTTCCAGTGGTTTTTCCGGGTTCTTTCTCCACCATTAATACTGGCCACCATATATAGTCTATTATGTTCTGAAAAATGGCGTTAAACCCTACAGCAACAACAACAACAATAATACTATAAAAGAAACAGGGAAAGCAGGAATCAAGAATAATATACTTACAATGGAATAACTTCATATTTTCCAGTATTTTTTAAATCAAATCCAAATAAAATGCAATGCAAGTATCTTTGACTTCCACACAATTTTAATTTAACTCCTATGGAACACTTCAGACTAGCAACAGTAGCTGCCTTCAGCTCTCTGGATTAATTATGTTTAACATCCCTCAATGGCAGTTTATTACTCTCAGATACTGGCTCTACAAATGTAAATGTTTGTAAATGTTCCAAAATATATATGGTGAGACATAATGGTGTGAAATGGCAGTATGGTTTACGAATGATATTTCACCTTTACTGAAAACTAGAACCCAGAACGATAATCAAAGTTTGAAAGGTATAGATGGGCTTATCATCAGAAAACCTTTAAAAGAAATTGCCAAAAACAAAAAATTTAGTAAATTCAACAAATAAGTAATTGCATTAGAATGCAAAGTAATTCCATTAGAATAGAAAGTAATTGCATTAGAATACAAACTTATTTCCCATGAATACAAATTCAAAAGACACAAAGTATTGTAAATCAAACAACAAATAATCCTAAATATTCTATCACAAGTAACAAAATATAGAATGTTCTGAATAAATTACATAATCTTTAATGTCCTGATGTGCCAAGATTCGTGAATGCCACAATGATAATATATATGCCAGAATGTCTTTGAATGAGTTCTCAATATTTCCAATGAAGTTTTTCAGTCCAAAAAGTCAATGTGCACTTTGTGATTCCAATCAATAATTTTAATTCCTCTCAAATTATATCTGAACACAACTATAAATTGTTCAACAAAATGATCACTATACAGGAATTAGGACTTTGTTCATAAAACCTTTTATTATTTTCCTGCGCGATTCCACTGTCTCATATATTTGGATTCTGCAGAAATGTTAGAAAAGTTATCTATGGAGCGAAGCATACAGTAGTCTTAGTGCGAAAAAGTGATGATAATGATGCAATCTGGAGAATTTCAGCAGATCCTGCACATCCAGAGGTTGATAATGGTAAAGTAAATATAACAAAACTATCACTGTGGATGCCAGTAATGACTCCTTCAATCACAGCAGAAGAAAGATTACTATCATTTATGGATCATAGAGGAAAATCATTGATATCATGGCTAACGACAATGACGGATACCATGCAGTCCTCTGTTAATGGCGTATTTACATGGCACCTGGCATGAAAACAAGGTGTTTCAGCACCACGGCATATATTTATTGCGTTACAGGATAAAACACGATTAAATGACAGCCATATGATATTTGATTAATTGGGTGTTAATGAAGTCTCATTGAGGTTAAAACGGCCAACAGGAACCATCTGAGGATAATTTATTTAATTACGGACAAAACCAAATAATGTGGATACTGGTCTGCAAATAACACAGTGGGATTTTAAAAACCTATATCACATCTATTACTTTTCATTGGAACATCTTGACTTAACCAGACAATCCGTCGTTGACATACATTTTCGAGCTTGTGTAACTTTTCCGGTTGCTCCAGCTCCACTTATCCCTGATTACAGAGCAATTGCTGTCATTCTAAGTGATAAATCAATGCTACTCGAAGGCGTTGGTGGACGAATCAGATTAATTGATGCACCAGTGGAAAATATGTAATGTAACAATTAGATCAATCTGTTAGTAAATAAAATGTCATATAGTCAAGTTAGTGTTGCATTAACTCCTGATCAAATTAAAAAATTGCAATCGGAATCAGCTAAAATATGTGGAACCACAATATTGCTGAAGCACAATCAGATGTCTGGTGGTCAAAATAAATTGTCATTGACAACTCGTCAGATAAAACACTTCAATGATGTTATCAAAGATAAAAAAGGTGTTTAGGTCACTCTTTCTGCGGCCGCAATTAAGAACATGATAAAATCAGGTGGTATATTTCCACTTTTCACTGCGATACCAGCGTTGATTGCGGCCGCGGCCCCAGCGGTAGCAGAAGCTGCTGCGTTATGAGCCGTTGGTACAGCGGCAGGGATGGTACTAAAGAAAGCTACCGGAAGCGGGTATAAAAAAAAGAAACGATCAGGAAAGGATCTAAGACTACCAGGAACTCCGTATTCATGGTACAGCGGAAAGGGCTTGAGACTAGGAACAGTTTACTAACTCCGATATCGCAGATATCGTCGAAGGTTCCATCGCGAGAACCTATAGTTCCCATGTCAAATTTCGATTTACTCGATGCTGCTAAAAACTAGCAATACAAATCTTTAGAGGTGTTTTTATGCGAGATCAATTACCACAACAACCAAACAATATTAAAACAGGTATCATTAATCTCGATAACAGCAACGGACCTGGGACTCACTGGGTTGCACACATGATTGATCCGCGTGCAATTGTTTATTGCGATTCATATGGGTTAGCGCTTTCTAAAGAATTTATGCGTTATATAAACCGCTTAAAAATTCCTATCTGGTAGTCTACGCTACCAATACAGAAATTGAATGACCCACCAATATGCGGTATTTCATCATCGGGTAAACCACCAAATAAAACCGTACACGAATATACGAGTAATCGCTTTTTAGAGAGATCTTAGAGTATAATGATTGATATTTGGGGGAGATCTTTATCAAGCCTGAAAACAACCACCACGGAAATGTCTGCAACCGGTGATGTAAAAAAAATAATCGAAGATGAAATAGCTGAGATGTTAAACCTTGCAAGTGTTGATCCAAATGAAATAGTTGTATTTCAAGATCGTTAGGGTAAATTGAAAACTAGTAATACTTCCCTGGATGATATTTTGACAAAACGACGCGACGCAGTAGAATATACTATCGCGTTGTTTTCCAAGGAGGGTAAACTAAAACCGGGTGTACTGCAGAATCATTAAAAACTCTCGATGATAAATATGATGTTCAAGTAAGTCAATTTGCGGGTTTACAAAAATCCGTCACTGAGGTTCAACTCCCAGTTGATAATTTCTTTGGGGTTCCACCGGTGACCGCACCGAAACTCACAGAGATACAAACAGCTATGTTAGAATTAGCAGCACTACAATATAGGTATGAAGATCATGTTGAGAAGTTTTCAATTTTTCGTAAAAATCTTATTGAGAAATTCTTTGAAACCTCATTAGATAAACTCGACATAAAACTCATAGATGTAAAAAAAAAATCCATAGAAGAGACCAAAATGATCAACGATGTAATCAAAGATGATTTACCGAGGATGATAGAAACACTTGAAAAAACAAAGATTCCTCATGAGAAAGCCAACAACGTAGTATACACGATTCAACACAGATCATTTACGTGGACACCACAAAATAACATTAAATATCACCGCGACCATCAAAGGTATTTATCGATTAACACTAGTGTCGTCGACTCAATTTAATATTTAATCAACGAGTTCATCTGAGGTCAACAATATGATATCAACGATCATCGACAAAGGTAAAACTGAACGATTCACAATGATATCCACTGATAATAATTTGGCTAGGGTTTCAATAACATGGTATGTGGAATTCGTAGCGGATTTAAGTAAACAACTGAATTAAAAATCCATAGGATTTTCAACGGTGGCATATTTAATGCCAGCAATTTGAAATCTGTTGTAATAAATAAAATGTCATCATTGGCACGTCACATCAGTATCGCTATGATCAGATCAAAGAATTTCAAACTAAACTCAAAACACTCACAGAGGAATATCAAACAAAAAAAAAAATACCGACGAAGAATTACCGCAGTTGACGTTGCCGTGAACTCGATATCAGGTGTAATTACCGGAGCTGGTATTATACTCTCCTAGGTGACAATGGTTGCTCCGATAGCTGTTCCAATGTGTATATCCGCGGCGACAACAATCGCTGGAATAATTTCAATAATAACAAATAAAATATCATCATGTAGCCAGCGGAAACTAAAGGATTACGTAATTAAGTTCCATATTGTGTCAACCGCGTACTCGCAATTATCCTCGATGATATCATCTTCCCTCGATGACACATTAATATCAGATAGTGAGTTTTCCGCGATGGTACGTTGTTTATGATTCCGCGTTGTCAAAATTAGAAAAACTACTTCAACGGATAGCGGAAAATACAACCCCGGTGAAAATAAGTATGATCTCAATAACCTCAACCAATCCTGAGTTCAGTGTGAATTTCCCTACTGCGATTCCAGTTAATGAAATAGCACTAGCAAAATTACGAGTATAGCATAGTTGGCCTAATATTAGATCAGTACCATTTGGTGGTCAACAACCGAATAATTCCTTGGTGTTTGCGAGCAAAAATAAACCCGATGGTACTCCTGACTGGAACGTTGTTTCCTTACCATCTGGGTCTTACCAAATCGAACAAATCAATAACGAACTACAACGCAGAATGAGTTCGATAAGAACTGTGCTAGGATGGCCTGAAACCCCACCTCGGACATCCTTACAAATACCACCAGAACCACAAAAATCCGACTATAATTCTGATAAGAAATCCTATCATGATGCAATGATATCATGCGATAGAAATTTTGGAGTTTCATATTTCTTTATTGGGCAGATAGAAGAACCAAGCGGTGGATGGTTTGAACCAATTCAAAGTAAAATTAATGAACACTTTATAAAAGTAAATAATGTATTTGAAATACATATAAATATATTGCAAGAAAAACTTTCCAAAGAATCCCCGCGAGATGAGATCATCAAATACATAGAAATATGTAATCAAATTAATACTGACATGGAAGTATTTAATTTATGGATTATTCAAACAGTCTTAAATGCTGTAAATCCTAAATCAAGAACAGAATTTGCAAAAAACATATAATGTACTTCAGCATTTAAACTCCCCGGGTATAATGTAGATCATTTAAAAAATCAAAAAACAATCTCTTCGATGAATACTTTCCTCGAATACTCGCCGCATGGAAAAAAAATGCACAACAAACAACTATCCTCAAACATAATAATGACCCAGACACTGGTGGTAGGCATATCGCTCCTCAAAATGTCAATATATCCTCGGTGAACTTAGTAAGTGATGCTATGGAAGGAAGTTACCAAATAAATCTCGAAAGATCAAATCGAGACCAGCAGGGATATACATGTATTTTATATTCATTTGCACCAACAGCTCCACCCGGAGTTTTAATCATTGAGGATCCAACTAATCCAGTGTATATGCGATGTCATAATGATTCATTAACGAGAATTAATTTTAAACTCACTGACCAGTCCAATAATCTAATTGATTTACGAGGTGAGGTTTTACAAATTAGTCTATTTGTGAAATCCTAAATTGCTAGCAATTTCAAGGATTTTTAATTCGTCTCCACAACGCCATCAGCACCGGATCTGTAGCATAAAATCCTAAAGGATTTCTCTTTTTTTGTCTGCGAAATAGTTTCGGTTTGTCTGAAATAGTTTCGGTTTGTCTGCAATAGTTTCGGTTTGCTTGAAATAGTTTTGGTCTGTCTAACCTCTTTGCTGCTCTAGGTCTTAAGAGAAAACTTTATTGGTTGAAATCCAGGCCACGGATAGGAATCAAACTTGGAACTCTCATATCTGTGAGCAACTGCTCTCACACCTGAGTTACCAGAACCAGCAGTCTGGAATAATAATAATTGTAGTATAATGTGTCTGCTACTGTTGACATGAAGAGCTAAATATGAAGGATACAAAATAACTATCATTCAAGGTTATTTAGGGGCCCCGAGTGGCCGAGTGGTCTAAAGCGCTGTCCGTTACGGACCACTGCCATCTCACCTCTGTCTGCGTGGGTTCGAGTCTAAGATTCGGCTAATGTAGTTAAGTGAGAAAGCTTGCCAGTAGCTTCTCGTGGGTCGGTGGTTCTTTCCGGGGTTTTTCCGGTTTCTTCCTCCACCACTAATACTGGCCACCATGTATAGCCTATATATTGTGCTGAAAAATGGCGTTAAACCATAAAAAACAAACAAAACAAACAAACAAACACTGTTATCTACTTTGGTTTGTTTAATTTAAGTTAAGGCCAATGAGTTGTCTTGATTTTATTACTATGACTTATTACTGAAAGAAATTAACTTATATGTGAAAAATTAATTTAAAATCATTAATGTTTGATGATTTTTTGGGTAAGTTTTCATTTGTAAAAGTGGAAGATTGCATTCTATTCTTAATTTGTCTACAAAAGACAAAATAAGTTATAAATTGATATTAATTATAATTGCTAAGTTATACATTTATAGGTTATAAATTGCTACTGTCAAGGTTGGAGATGACAAATTAATGGTGCTGATTCTTGTCATTGTTGTTATGGTTTTAATGCCATACCTCAGCACACAAGATGCTATTTATGGCGGCCAGTATAAATGATGGATGAAGAACCTGAAAGAATCCAAGGTAAGACCCAATGACCCACAAGTAAGTTAATGGCAAGCTTACTCACCTACCCACATGACCAAGTCCGAAACTCAAACCCATACAGATCGGTAAGATGGTAGTGATTGGTAAAAGTGAGTGCTATAGATCACTCTGCAACATGGGGCCCTGACTGGTACTAGATTAGCAAGGCAAATTATTTTACTACAATAATTTATTTTTGTATCAAAATATGAGATTGGAAAACAAAGTTCTGGTTGCAAGAGATTATAGGACAAACTGAACGAGCTAATAATTAGTGGAACATATACTTCCCTCATGAAAATGACCCAAAAGCTCCTCCAACATTGAAAGTGAAGTATAATTCTTTTGAAATTTCTCACAAAATTTTGTTTTATAAAATGGATATTTTAGTTAGTGCCCATAATGCCATACATTTTTTGTTTTTGTTGTTTCTTATTTCTGGTTTTGAGTTTTCATAATGATGATTCAGGTAATGCTGCAGCTTAAACAAATCTATCACAATAGAGAGAGAGAGAGAGAGAGAGAGAGAGAGAGAGAGACAGAGACAGAGAGACAAACAGAGAGACAGAGACAAACAGAGAGAGAGAGACATACAGAGAGAGAGATACAGAGAGATAGAGAGAGAGAGAGACAGACAGACAGACAGACAGACAGAAAGAGGTGAAATATTTAGGTACTGTAAAACTTGATGATTTTTTCATAATTGGAAGAACAAAAAAAAGTCAATAAAGTAATTAAAAATTAGACTCTAACAGACTAAATAAAGTAGTAAAAAGATACATATATTGAATATAAACCACTGACAGCTTGAAGCACCTTGTTAACAATAACACACAAATATTGATGTGCTTAAACCTCCAGGACACATATATTTAAATATAGGTCTTCACCCATTTAGTACTAGAATAAAAATTCTTCCTTTTATTTGTTTACAAAATGTTTGATTTTAGTGATCTGATTGTATTACTGTTTTTTTTTTAAATTCTTAAAATAAACCCTCAAAAGTGGATAAAATGAAGTATCCTGGTTAATTGGAGTGTTGTAATTAAGTGATTGTACATTTTATTATACTTTTTTATATTATCCCATTCTGATGGTGACAGGTGAATTGGGTTTCAACTAACAAGAACCCTAACAAGAAAAGGGTTGGACTCAATCAAGTGATATATATTATACAGTCATGTCAATAGAGTCTGATTGAAGTTGACATATTTATAAACCTTAATATTGGACCACACTTAGAAGTTCCCAAAATATAGTACGCTTTACAGCTCATGGGTGTCCAGCAATATAGAGTTGAATATAACGACAGCATACCTTTAGTACAATCTTTGAGATGTTAATGACACATTTTCTGACATATAACCCCTAACTCTGAGCATAGAGAATTCATTTCCTACTAGTTTTGTGTCTATATTTAGAAGAAATTTTGATACTTTATGATGGTAGATTATGGCTGTCGAATCAATCGTCACATACACCCTTTTGACATTACACCAGGTGCTCTTTTTATATCTCAAGAAAAGCCGAGTTCAAAATAAGACTACCAGTACACAAATTCATGTGCACAGACACACACACACACACACACACACACACACTTTCCAATAACATGGTCTCATAGCTTTAGCTGTTCCTGCAGAAGTTATGAGACCATGTTTGGACTAAAGGTCTCACATCACCATAGTAATCTATTATGGATCTCTCTCACTATAATAAGTTTGTGTCCATAACTACCAGGTGAGTTTAAGGTTGAATATTACAGCTAAAATAATCAAAGCTTTATAATGAATGCTGATATAATGAGGGAATGATTCTAAGATTATTTGACTGTACAGGGTTTTATCTACTTCAAATATAGAAGTCCATGAAAAATGAGGAAACCCGAGTACTGTACTAGCAAGTTATGAAATATATAGTTTTTTTTTACATATAAAGGCTTGTAATTAAGAGGGCATGGGTTCAAATTCTACTGTTGGTTCAGTCATGGTTGGCTACTATGTTTGTCTCTTGGTAGGACACATAACTCCATTGGTGTACAATACAACACTAAAACCACAACATATAAAGGCATTTAGCCAAGTTGTGACTGATCTTCAAAGAACAAGACTGAAAATTAAAAAACAATATAAAGTACTTTTATTTATTCAAAACAAAGAGATTCAATTTTATTACATTATTTGTTAATTTTGATTAGTGTTCCTACAATCAGAAATGGAATCTTATAAATAAAGAAATAAAGTATTTAAAAATAATGATAGATAATCTGCATTACAGTCAAATATTGAAATTAAATAGCACATGTATTTGTTGCGAGAAAAGTAAATATTTCTCATTTATATGAAGAAAATGAAAATATTAACACCGTCAGAATCAGTACATTTTAACTCTTTTTTTAAACAATAGCTCAGATTTTCCTTTTCTCTTGACCATCCATGTGGGACATAGAATAAGTCTAATGAGGCCCCCTCACCCCCACCCCACAAGCATGTTGTAGGAGTTGACTAATGGAGGCAGAGCTTGTATAGGGCACAAGGGTAAAATGGCGGGGGTCCAATAACTTCCATCAGGTCATTTCAGGAAGCCATAGTGGTGTACCATTGGGCACTGCATTTTATTTGAATTGTCTCAGCACTAAATACCCTACATGTGTATTGTAAAGCACCAAAAGTAGGAAGCAAATTGAAATTAATTTCTCATTTCAGTGGTAAAACTTACATTTGTGGGCTGGGGGATGAGGTTCTTACTGACAGATGTTAAAATCCAAATTAATTAACAACCATGAACTCCACAAATATGGTACCCTAGAACCTGACTTTAAAGACCACCCCTTCTGCCAAAAAATAATGGTCTCTCAAGACAGGTGGTCTCTCATAACAGGTCATAACACTATTAAATTGATAAGTCTGTGCATGGAAATTCTGGTTTCTCAAAACAGGTGGTCTCTCATAGCAGTGGTCTGTCAAGACAGGTTTTACTGTACAACTTATATATAAGTAATTTACATTTAAACAAGAAACAAAGCTGTAAGAAAATGGCAAAGATTTCCTGCACATTTTTTAAGACACAATGGTTTCAATAATCAAAATGATTACTTCTATATAAAAAAAAATGTTTTTAATATGGTAATATTATACTTTGCACAATATAAATTCATATCCAGTTTGATGACTGTGCAAGCAGCATGGTCAATGAAACTCCCCATAACATCACAGTTGTACATAATTCCTGAAGTGTAAAAAGTTGGTAATTGTAACCAATGTTCCCTCTAAGCGAATGGTAGATGTGCACGCAGTGCTCACTGCACTGCGCAAGAATTATGGAGACAAGTTAATTTTAATGTTGGAATGAGCAAAAATTGACAATTAAGCTGCGTGGGGATGCCTGGGCAGCTGCATGCATGCGCACGTGTGCAACTTAGAGGAAACGTTGATTGTAATCTATTATTGACATCACTGTGTAGTGGTCTTCATGATGCATGCACATATTAAGTACTATGTCTGTAACAGCATCGGTCTGAGAAACATGAAAAGTGATGGAGCATGAAAATTTGGTCATGGTGACCTCCTTATAGTATGGTAGCCAGGACTCTTCAGGATCCATGCAAAAATCTATTTTCATGACTGTATCAGAATTATTGCACCAGAAAATGACCCAGATTTAAAAACCATAAATGATCACTGGAATATGACAACATAGTCACAGTCACTTACTACTGGTATGATGTTGTAACCAGAAATGATGTATTAGCATAGTAATTTTCATGATTGCATTAGAAACACTGTCCAAGAAATTAATCTAGACATAAAATGATTACATGGTCAATTAAGCATGAAAATTCGGTCACAGTGAACTACTCCTGAGGCAGCATGCACAAATCAACTTTCAAAACTAAAAATTAGGTCACAGTGAACTACTCCTGAAGCAGCAATGCACAAATCAGCTTTCAAAACTTAAAAGTAGATCACAGTAAACTACTCCTGAGGCAGCATGCACAAATCAACTTTCAAAGAAAAATAGGTGACAGTGAACTATTCCTGAGGCAGCATGCATAAATCAACTGTCAAAACTAAAATGTAGGTCACAGTGAACTACTCTTGAGGCAGCATGCATAAATCAACTTTCAAAACTAAAAAGTAGGTGACAGTGAACTACTCCTGAGGCAGCATGCATAAATCAACTTTCAAAACTAAAAAGTAGGTGACAGTGAACTACTCCTGAGGCAGCATGCATAAATCAACTGTCAAAACTAAAATGTAGGTCACAGTGAACTACTCTTGAGGCAGCATGCATAAATCAACTTTCAAAACTAAAAAGTAGGTGACAGTGAACTATTCCTGAGGCAGCATGCATAAATCAACTGTCAAAACTAAAATGTAGGTCACAGTGAACTACTCTTGAGGCAGCATGCATAAATCAACTTTCAAAACTAAAAAGTAGGTGACAGTGAACTATTCCTGAGGCAGCATGCATAAATCAACTGTCAAAACTAAAATGTAGGTCACAGTGAACTACTCTTGAGGCAGCATGCATAAATCAACTTTCAAAACTAAAAAGTAGGTGACAGTGAACTATTCCTGAGGCAGCATGCATAAATCAACTTTCAAAACTAAAAAGTAGGTGACAGTGAACTACTCTTGAGGCAACATGCATAAAGCAATTTTCAAAACTAAAAAGTAGATCACAGTGAACTACTCCTGAGGCAGCATGCACAAATCAACTTTCAAAACTAAAAAGTAGGTCACAGTGAACTACTTCTGAGGTAGCATGCATAAATCAACTTTCAGAACTAAAAAGTATATCACAGTGAACTACTCATGAGGCAGCATGCACAAATCAACTTTCAAAACTAAAAGTAGATCACAGGGAACTAATCCTGAGGCAGCATGCACAAATCAACTTTCAAAACCTATTGTAGATCAATGTGAACTACTCCTGAGGCATCATGCGCAAATCAACTTTCAACTAAAAAGTAGATCACAGTGAACTACTCCTGAGGCATCATGCGCAAATCAACTTTCAACTAAAAAGTAGATCACAGTGAACTACTCCTGAGGCAGCATGCATAAATCAACTTTCAAAACTAAAAAGTAGGTCACAGTGAACTACTTCTGAGGCAGCATGCATAAATCAACTTTCAAAACTAAAAAGTAGATCACAGTGAACTACTCCTGAGGCAGCATGCATAAAGCAATTTTCAAAACTAAAAATATAATAGTATCTGATACAATTACTAAACATACAAAGTGCAAAATTTTGCTAATGCTGATGAAGCCAATGCTGATGAAACCAATGCTGATGAAATCTGGGGTATAACATAAAACTTGGCTCCATGTAGTACAGGTTTTATAACAATGAAAACAAAATATCTCTGGATTACTATATATTTGCCTGAAATTTGTACTATTGTGCAATACACTTTATTTCATGACTTCTCATTTTACTGTATTATAGTGATTGGTTCAATTGCCTGAAGCTTTCTTTGCTGAAATATTATGAAAAACCTTGTGAGAATAAGGGTGTTATAAAATTCAACTACTCATATGAACATAGGTAGGTTGATGCCAGTCACTCTGACATTAGTGATGACAAATTTAAGTGTCCTGCTTAGAGCCTACAATCATGTTCAAGTATACATCACACATGTCTTATAGGCAGACATTTTTCTGTGTTTATTAAATGATGTCTAATATTCTTAAGTCAAAAAATGACTTTAGCAAATTAAAAGTCATCTAATAAAACATTTATTTACTTTTAATGTCACTTGATACTGTTATGTATATCTATGTTGTGTGGTTGACTTTTGTCCATGATTCAAGATTGTACATCAAGATAATGATTTTTTGTATATGACTCTTTTGCTTGTATGTTGCAATTTACATGAAATAACATGTTAGTTTGGATCATTAATGAAACATCATTTAACATAACAAGAGTTCAAGATGAGTCATGCTTACAGTTAGACTAGGCTTTTCCACTGGAAATCTTCACTTTATAGGTCAAGTGAAAATGTGGATAAATAGGGATTTAATGAGCAAATAATTCATTCCTGTTTTCAAGATCAGTCTGTGGAATCCATTTATCAGATTTTACAGTTGTATTCATATATAATTCAAAAGGAATTTATTTATTACAAATTCATTGTAACTACTAGGTGCTCTTTGTCTTTGGATTAACACATCATTTTGAAATTACTGCAAATTTATTCAAAGACATTTGGCTTTACATCACTGTGGTACATCAGGACATCAAGACTATTGGAGTTCATTTGGGACATTCTTTATTTTTTGACTGATGGAAGGACAGTTATATGGGATTCAATTCACAATACTAAGTGTTTCTTGAGTTTTAGATTTGTATTGTTGAGAAGTAAATTCTTTGCTGAGTTTTAAATATTATTGAGTTCATACTAGTAAATCTGTTCACAGAGATGAAAACATTTTGTCTTGTGTTTTTGTTTCAGTAGGTTTATAACATATTTTACTAAATGAAAGGGCCAGAATTTTACCAAACTTTCTTGGAAGATGGAAAATGATACTAATTTATCTGAAGCAGTAACAGGATGCTTTAAAACACAGCTGGAACTATCATGTCTGTTCAAATGTTAATCAATTTCTCATGGTTTTCACTTATGTATAGGGATATTACTACATTATCTAAATATTGATACATGTAGGTGTATAACAAATATATCATTATGATCGCTAGATAAAATTATCAGCATCAGAAAGTTCTAATTATGACTTGATGCATCATGTCTCATGTCATACCAAATTAATTGATCTTTGGCTGAAGGAAAAGAATAATGGACATATGACTGGGATTGTTTTCCTTGACTTCAAGAAAACTTTTGACCTTGTTGATCATGAAATTCTGCTGCAAAAGTTGAACTGTTACAGGTTTGACAATCCTTGTTTAAACTGTTTTATATCATACCTAAGCCAAACGTCTCAACAAGTAAACATTGGCAATATTAGCATTATTTATAGAACTCAAATGGTTCACAATATATGACAGGATAGATTTTCACAAGGCAGTTCTTTTCTATAAATGTCTACATGGAACTGCATCAGAGTATCTTCAGGACTTATTCAGGCCTTTTTCAACACAATACCAGTTGAGATCAATATCACATGGAAACCTTCTAGTACCAAAACCATGAACAGAGCAATTCAAAAAGAGTTTTCAATACTCTGGTACAGTTCTGTGGAATAAGCTTCCACTTCATGTAAAATCGGCTGAAAATATTGGAGTATTTAAGAAGAAATATCATGAGCATGCATGTTTTTCCTAATAGATAATGGAATTTAGTATTTTAATACTAAACCATGTTAAAGAAAACACTAATTATTGCTATCTTTTTACAATGTGCATTGTTATACTCTCATTAACAGGGTCTCAAGGGAGAATAGTCCTTGACTAATGAGTCACCTTCTATAAATAAAGCATTATCATATTATTATTATCATTATTATTATTATTATTATTATTTGAATTATTATTATTATAACAACTCAAAGTGACAGGCTATCAAGATATAGTTACTATGAATTAATAATGTACATATGTATCAAATCCCAAATAAATAAATAATTACTTAGTCAGGGGTAGAAAAATCCATTGCTTAGGAGCCATTACACTAATGAAATTAAAACTAAACTCCCTGTCAAATAGTCTGAAAAATATCAGACTGTCTCAGGAGAATATTCCCTGACATTGAGTTCAGGAAAAGATGGCAAGTTAAATATATAGCTTTAATAAGCAGGTCTCTCACACAAAATATAAATGACTAAGCAGATCTCTCACACAAAATATAAATGACTAAGCAGGTCTCTAACACAAAATGTAAATGACTAAGTAGGTCTCTAACACAAAATATAAATGACTAAGCAGGTCTCTCACACAAAATATAAATGACTAAGCAGATCTCTCACACAAAATATAAATGACTAAGCAGGTCTCTAACACAAAATGTAAATGACTAAGTAGGTCTCTCACACAAAATATGAATGACTAAGCAGGTATCTCACACAAAATATGAATGACTAAGCAGGTCTCTCACACAAAATATGAATGACTAAGCAGATCTCTCACACAAAATATAAATGACTAAGCAGATCTCTCACACAAAATATAAATGACTAAGCAGGTCTCTCACACAAAATATAAATGACTAAGCAGATCTCTCACACAAAATATAAATGACTAAGCAGGTCTCTAACACAAAATGTAAATGACTAAGCAGGTCTCTCACACAAAATATGAATGACTAAGCAGGTCTCTCACACAAAATATGAATGACTAAGCAGGTCTCTCACACAAAATATGAATGACTAAGCAGGTCTCTCACACAAAATATAAATGACTAAGCAGGTCTCTAACACAAAATATAAATGACTAAGCAGGTCTCTCGCACAAAATATGCATGACTAAGCAGGTCTCTCACACAAAATATAAATGACTAAGCAGGTCTCTCACACAAAATATAAATGACTAAGCAGGTCTCTAACACAAAAGATAAATGACTAAGCAGGTCTCTAACACAAAATATAAATGACTAAGCAGATCACTCACACAAAATATGAATGACTAAGCAGGTCTCTAACACAAAATATAAAAGACTAAGCAGGTCTCTCACAAAATATAAATGACTAAGCAGATCTCTCACACAAAAATATAAATGACTAAGCAGGTCTCTCGCACAAAATATAAATGACTAAGCAGGTCTCTAACACAAAATATAAATGACTAAGCAGATCTCTAACACAAAATATAAATGACTAAGCAGATCTCTCACACAAAATATAAATGACTAAGCAGGTCTCTCACACAAAATATAAATGACTAAGCAGGTCTCTCGCACAAAATATAAATGACTAAGCTGGTCTCTCACACAAAATGTAAATGCCTAAGCTGGTCTCTCACACAAAATGTAAATGACTAAGCAGGTCTCTCAGACAAAATATAAATGACTAAGCAGATCTCTCACACAAAATATAAATGGCTAAGCAGGTCTCTCACACAAAATATAAATGAACTCTGTGCAAGTTGTATTTGAAATTAATGTTTGGATGCAACCGGTCTTTGGCCCAACAACTGCTGAAACAAATAGTAAAATTCTTTAAAGTTATTTATCTGTCCTGAAAGTCACTGGATTTGGTTACTATGCTGGTGTTAATTAAGAAAGTTATATTTAGGCCCAGTCTAACTATCTAGTCATTTAACTGAACAACCCACTATGATGTGCTTAATGGAAATCTCAATTTGCATGTTATTTTCACTTCACACTGTTCAAAGCAACAATACTAATGATGGTATGGGAATGCGGAACTGGCATTTTATGGTGGGAATGCAGAAGTGGCATTTAATTGTCCAATTTATAGGCACTAACATGGTATGGCTATCAACCATATTGAATGATAGGACAAGAGACCTTTACCTTTCAGCCTAGGCCTGTTAAGTCACATGTTCCTTTAGAAAACAATACATTATTTATGATTTTTGCTTCAAGACATCATATAATTGCACCAACTAGCATGTAGAACTCCGAGGTCTTTACCTGGGTCTTTGTAACCTTGTCACTCAAGCTTTCTAGTGTCAATTTGTCATTTATTTCCTTCTCTCATCAGCGAGTCATCCTCACAGTCTGGTGCCACAATGTGATGTAGAATTAACATAAATATCTCCTTGCTTGTCTCATATTGACCTGGAACTTTTATTTGCTAAACAACCCCTACTCCCAATCAGTAGATTTCATTCTTGTTCCATAAATCATTAACAAAAGTTGATTATGATACATAAAGTAGTAATGAATTTAATTTAATTAAATTTAATTTAAGTGAAAAAAATATCTGATTTGACTCATTGTGATCTTAACCTTTAATATTTTAAACCTAAAAATAAATAGTCTTAAATTACACTAAGTACAAATATGCACCAAGGTTGGTTGATTGAGTACACAGTTTTGAACTAAAATCATGATGCCAAAATATATACTTTGACCTCAGAATCAAAGAGACCTTCACCTTTTACTTTTAACCTTAACTCCAATATCAAAAGGGGCCCCGAGTGGCAGAGTGGTCTAAAGCGCTCTCTGTTACGGATCACTGCCATCTCACCTCTGTCTGCGTGGGTTCGAGTCTAAGATTCGGCTAATGTTGGTATGGGAGAAAGCTTGCCAGTAGCTTCTCGTGGGTCGTGGTTCTTTCCGGGGTTGTTCCCGGGTTCTTCCTCCACCAATAATACTGGCCGCTATGCATAGCCTATCGTGTGTTGAAAAATGGCATTAAACTCTACAACAACAACAACAACAACAACAACCAATGTCAAAAGATGTCTTTCTGAGTCCCAAAACATATCAACCACAAAGTTTGGTTGAGGTACATTGTCTATAAGAACTAAACGTATTGCACAGAAACCGTGATGACCCTGACCTTGAGCCTCTATATCTCAAATAAAATGTCTTTCTTACCATAGGTGCAATCTTATTGTATGTGTTCTAGAACTAAAGCGTTGGTGTTGGAACCATGTTTCTTTACTGTTGATGGATAGAGCTGGAGTTATTGTACAGAAATGAAATAAGAAACAAATGAATGGAGAAACAAATGGACAGAACCAAATCAAGAATGCCCTTTCTCAGCCTTTGCGCTTAAGGTATAACTTACTGGGACTACTTACATCTGTGCAAATGTCTGTATGTGCCAAAACTGAATATACACATAATACTCCTGCATTGTCTGCAGATAAAGAATTTGTTTCTACAGTATATGGCTGTTACAGTTTCTAATTTTTTTCTTCTTATTTTGAATTTCCAGCAACATCACTTTAATACTTTTTAAATACTTTACTAGTGCAGATAGCATTATTTAATGCAAACACCATAATTTTAGACAAACACCTGATTTTTCATAGGTTGTTGACTGTTCACCAGTGTGTGAAACCTATGGTAGTTACAATACTCAAAAGTCTCAGACTGATCTTGACTTTATGATCCCAGTTAAAGAAAGTTCAGGGCAGTGTGAGTAATTCCACTTGAAGCAAAATCTAGCAAGGGCAGTAACTGTTTGTGACTTGTCCAGACATGTAACAGTATCATGTACTGTATTATACTTACACTGATTTAGTTGTCATACATATATTATAGTGAGCAAAACCAATCAATACTGGCAATCAGATGCCAGTTATCTCATAAGAAATTGATGGTTAAAATCAAGGTACCAGTCCTTCTGTACAAGTAGTTTTGGAGCTGAATATATTACAAAGTGATGATTAAAATATTTGGTACAATACAATCTGAAATAGGTCAGTTCTGTACAATGGTATTTGTGCATATATATATATATATATATATATATATATATATATATATATATATATATATATATATATACCCGCAGCTATAGTACCTTATAAACCTTCACAATTCCACCTTTAATTATGTAGCATCTAACAACATGGCCGAGTGGTCTAAGGCGCTGTCCATTACAGACCACTGCCATCTCACCTCTGTCTGCGTGAGTTCGAGTCTAAGATTTGGCTAATGTAGCTATGTGAGAAAGCTTGCCAGTAGCTTCTCGTGGGTCAGTGGTTCTTTCCCAGGGTTTTCCGGGTTTTTCCTCCACCATTAATACTGGCCGCCATGTATAGCCTATATTGTGCTGAAAAATTGCGTTAAACCATAAAACAACAAAACAAACAAACAACATGGATATCTGCTAGCCAATAGACCATTAAGTTAATACATATGCTGAGGAACAAGTCAAGTTCATAAAACTCAAATCCAGGACAAATTTGTACTATTTTCTGTGCATGACAATGTATCTAACAATGTATCATATAACAATGTATCATACAATGTATCATATGACAATGTATCATATGACAATGTATCATATAACAATGTATCTTATAACAATGTATCATGTAACAATGTATCATATGACAATGTATCATATAACAATGTATCATACAATGTATCATATGACAATGTATCATAACATACAAAGACCATATTATGCACAATAAATTATGTTTAACTACATTAACTTGATGATTGACCAAGAAATGGTGATATTTCATATTTCATGAGCATACTTCTTGAATTTCAAGCACAAAAAGCTTTCTTTTGGAAATTTTTATCTTGTCAGTTATTTTTTTTCTTATTACTAAACTTATTGGTAGAGTGGTTGACATGTGATCCAAGGGTTATGGGTTCAATACCCACCAAGGCCAGCATAGGTTAGCGTATTCCATGTGCTCTTAGGAAAGATATTCCCATTTCCTTGGCTTAAAATTTATAAGAAGTGCTGTTAAAAGCAACAAACAAAAAGCCTGCATGGTCATCAATGTTCAGTCAAGATTATGTGCATGACTCTGCAGCATGTCATAACTGACAATCTTAGGACAAATCTAGCTCAAGATCAACTTTTTGAACTGGTCAACATATAGAGCAGTTTGGTTTACTGCCCTGCACTGGAATTTTTGTAGGAGAAATAGTTTATATAATAACAGTGACTCTTTAGCTTGGTGTAGGGCCCTGGGATTTTGTAGGATCAGTAGTGCAACTACAGTCGCTGTAGAGTTTTTTTTTTTTTTTTTTGGGGGGGGGGCACTGTGATTTGGATGCTTAATGTAGCAACCGCAGTGGCTACAGTACATTTTGTTTTGTGGGGGTGGGGGGTACTTGTGATTTTTGATTTTAATGAACATGTAGCTTTAACAATTGTTCAGGCATATCGATAAAATGTCTGCAGTGTGGCAGTTTATAGTGATGTCTAGTACTTGGGCATCATGCCAAAGACATCACCCAGCCACTTCATCCTGGCACCGGGCTGTCCAGTCCTAACACTAACACACTTAATGCTGAATGCCATGTTGTTTGGTACTTTCAAAGTGCTTTAACAGCAGTGGGTACTCTAATTATGTATAGGTATATCATAGCAATGACTGTTAGGTCATGTGTCAGGTACTTCAATTTAATGCATAATAGCAATAGTTGTTCAGTTCCATGGAACCCTGAGATTTTCTAGGATCAATAATGCAGCGGTTGTTCAGTTCCATGGAACCCTGAGATTTTCTAGAATCAATAACACATAACAGCAGTGGTTGTTCAGTTTGGGGTCCCAGGACTTTTTGTTGGATAAATAGTTTGGTATAATTAAATTATTATCAGTTTTAATATCTATTCCTAAAATGTATACACTCTCCACAATAAAATACTATTCAAATAAAATGTACATAAGACGTTTTTATTTCCCCGGCTGAATGACTCAAGCTATAAAATTTCATGTTAATGTAATGTGCTGCAGTACATTATATTTGCCCTTCCTTTCACGTGGAATACCTTCTGTAGAACATTTGAATGTTTACTGAAATAGTTCTTTTAAGAAACATAAAATAGTTAAATAGTTTCTCTTTAAAACATTATGAAGTATTCAAAGTCATTTTTGGAGAAAACTGGCCAGGCTGTATGAAAAGATATATACATATATAGAATGGCCGTTCACCATTTATAACCTAAATTCAAGTTGAGTACAACTTTGCATAAGACACCAGAAAATCAAGGTTGATGTTGTTTGTTTTGCAGAATACTGATAATAAATACTGATAATAAACTCAATAAATACCAAAGCTACCTGTACATAATGCAATGGCAGAACTGGGTCTGTGAAATTTACGATTGGACTCTACTTGTAAGCCAGTATATATGGTAGGTGATAACCATATTATATATGATGATTAGAATGGGACCAGAAACATTCTTTATATGTCAGGCTATGTTATATGTTTACCAAGATCAACTGCATACCAGTCATGCTCTGATACACATCATTATGGCTGCAATCACAAGAAATGCTCTTGATTAAAACTTGTATATGAAAACAACAAAAAATGCTGCTTTTAAATGCTGTTAAAAGCAATGTATTTTTTATAAGATTTAATCTTTCTTTTTTTGCATTTTCTATCACATATCATGGATAATTTGTTCTTGATTAGTGTCCAAACCAATACAAATTATTAAAACATTTATGTTAGCCAATGTAATTGATTGTCTTATGCTTCTTTGGCAATGGACAATCTATATTCAGTCTTCATGAGATGTGTTCAAGTTATGCTAGAAAGGTCAAAGGTAACAATCTATTATCTGTATGTACTTGGAATTGTTTTTAATGTGGCACCAAGGAGAAAATATCTTGAGTCAAACATGAGGAAAAAGGGTACTAGTAAAGGGTAGAATGAATTCTGAAGGTCCATATAATACTGGTACCTTATTTTGGATCGACCAGTCTCAGGTGTATATAACGCTAGATTGGATCATAAAGTCTCAGGTGTATATAACGCTAGATTGGATCATAAAGTCTCAGGTGTATATAACACTAGATTGGATCATAAAGTCTCAGGTGTATATAACACTAGATTGGATCATAAAGTCTCAGGTGTATATAACACTAGATTGGATCATAAAAACTCAGGTGTATATAACACTAGATTGGATCATAAAGTCTCAGGTGTATATAACACTAGATTGGATTAAAAAGTTTCAGGTGTATATAACACAAGTTTTGATTTACCAGTCTCAGGTGTATATAACACTATTTTGGATCAAACAGTCTCACGTGCATATAATTAAATTATTGTGGATCAATCAGTATACTACTACTACTACTACTACTACTACTACTACTACCGGTAATAATAATAATATAATAATGCTTTATTTATAGAAGTTGACTCATTAGTCAAGGACTATTCTCCCTTGAGGCCCATCTTATGAAGGGTATAACAATGCACATTATATAAAGATAGCAATAATTACTGTTTATTTTAACAGGTTTAGTATTAAAATACTAAATTCCTTTACCTATTAGAAACACATACATGCTAATGATATCTCTTTTTAAATATTCTAATATTTTCAACAGATTTTACATGTAGTGGAAGCTTGTTCCACAGAACTGTAACAGAGCATTGGAAGCTTTTTTTAAATTGCTCAGTTCTTGGTTCTGATACTAGAAGGTTTCCATGTGACATTGATCTCAACTGGTATTGTGTTGAGAAAGACCTGAATAAGTCCTGGAGATAGTCTGGTGCAGTTCCATGTAGACCTTTATATAAAGGAAAGGCCTTGTGAAAATCTATCCTGTCATATATTGTGACCCGTTTGAGTTCTGTAAACAATGCTTTTGAGGGATGATCAATAGATGCATCTAAAATTATGTGTGCTGCTCATTTATGAAGTTTATAAATCCTGTCAAGCTCAAATTTAGCAGTTTCCCCCTACATTTAAACAATAATGTTTATACTAGACTACTAAGTAGTACTCTTTTTTCTATCAGGTGCTTAGTTTTATTCATACACTTTCTATAGCTTTTTTATGTGGAAATTATCTCTTAGGTGCCTAGACTCATTAATCTCAGGGTTAATCCACTTGGGTGTAATTTGGTGTTTACCCCTTTTTTTCATTGGGGCTTGCTTGTCTTAGAAGGCTACATTGAACATCGGATACCATTTGTTAAAGGCACCATTGACAACAGCTATATTGCAGACTGATTGGAAGGGTTTTCAAACTAAATCATTTAAGAACATTTCCTCATCAAACTGTTTAAAGTCCCTGTATTATATTTGAATGTGTTGTTAGCCATTGTTAGATGATTTTAAAACATGTCTAGTTATATAGACTGGGTACTGGTCACTCAGTGTATACAATGGCACATTTATTTCACTTATGTTTTCAGGTTTGTTAGTATAGACATGATCAATGATTGTAGCACTTTTATTTGTTACTCTAGTTGGGTTTTTAATTAATTGATTAATGTTGTAAGTTTCAATGTTACTTGTCCATGTTAATGCTGGTTTTCATGTAGTGAATGTTCAAATAGCCTAATATGATAGTTTCAAAATTTTCCTATAGTAGTTGAATTTGCACCTCAAATCTATCAATCCAACCAGCTGTGCAACTAAGTGGCCTGCACACTAAACATAAGAGTGTTGGTTTTGATTGGGTAAGAGTTACTTCGATCCTCATACTCTCTACCCCAATAGTCTCTAGATATACATGTCTATTATAACTAATGGAACTCTCTACACAGAGAAGAATACCCCCACCCCACATGATTCCCTATCTTTGCTTTTCATTTGGAGAGCCAAATCATCAGTATCATCAAGAAGATTCACATAGACCTAGAATATTGACTGATCTAGTTTGCTGTAATATTAATTTTATCTCATTCAGTTTAGGGAGGATGCATTGAATATTTAAGTTGATTACATGCAGACCTCTTTTGAGGAAGCCAAAGACATTACAATTTTGATCAGAAGATTAATTTTTAGGCATGGTAGTATGCAATGTATAGTTGTTAGACTTGACAGATTTATTTTCATTGCCTTGATAAACAGATGAAAAGATAACATACAAGTATCAAGTACTTATAACATTATTATGGAATAACCTGATTCCCATGCATATAACACATTATTATAGAATAACCTGATTCCCATGCATATAACACATTATTATGGAATAACCTGATTCCCATGCATATAACACATTATTATGGAATAACCTGATTCCCATGCATATAACACATTATTATAGAATAACCTGATTCCCATGCATATAACACATTATTATGGAATAACCTGATTCACATGCATATAACACATTATTATAGAATAACCTGATTCCCATGCATATAACACATTATTATGGAATAACCTGATTCACATGCATTTAACACATTACTGTGAATCAACCAGTCAAAAGACAAATATGCCTTATTGTGGATTTGTAGATCAATCAGTTTCAGGTTCATTTGGGTACAGAATGATTCCACAAAAATTACATAATTGTATTTATTTTGTTTACAAAAATGTTGCTATTATCAATATATTGCAGATTTTGTAACCCAAGAATTATCTGAAGAGTGTAATAATAATTCTTTTCTTAAATTATTTGTGTAATGGAAGAAATAAAAAAAAAATGTGTATTAGAAATACAGCCGACATTATCTTACCAGGGCTGCATACCTGAACAATATATTTACTAAACTTCATCTTACCTTTTCAAGCTTTTAAAAGGGAATTAAAACCTTACTACCTGTAACATGATAATTTCATTATGTACAGGTGTGTGGTTGCATAGTAAACTTCAATGAAAAAGTTCTGACGGTGTGTTCTAATTTGAAAGGTGTGAGCAGTCTGAGTGACTGCATTGATATAGGAATGAGGAATGTTTGCAGTATTTTGTGTGTTATGGTTAATTAAACATTCCATTTAAGTGACTTAAAAAAATTAGGTAGAGTAATTTGGGCAATTTAACTTTAAATAACATTTCAGTTTTCAGTTGGGGCAGTAATTTCTGTGATAAAACTTTACTATCAAATATGTTTTTAGATTTGTACTTTTAACTGCCATCAGACAGACATTAAATATTTTGTATATATGTATTATAAATAATAAAAAAACAAATATACAAAAGTCTAAATAATAACACTGTTTCAATATGGGACATCACCCACAGTCCAACATACTCCCCACCCCCTAATTATTTTAAATATCAAGTCTTATGGTTCAAGAATTAGGATGGAAATAGCTAAGAAAAAGCTTTCAACACGAGGGCATTACGAGGTGCCATTAGAAGGAGTACTTTATCCCTATTTATCACTAAAGTTCACATGTGTGTGTGTGTGCATGTTTGTGTGTGTACAAACTTTAACAAATATGAAATATACCTCACCCACATGCAGTTTGTTTATATAAAATTAATGTTTTCATCTCATCCCTTGCTTAAATGATGATATGATAGAGATTTGGATGTCATGGTGTTCATTAGGCACATTTTTGTGAATTGGTGTGACTTTTGCTTTCTATATTATTTTTGAGTTCACCTTAATCAACATTATCTAGTAACCCATTGATTTGGATACATCATTTTTGCTTCACTTCTTCCCCCCCCCCCCCTCTACCCCCATCCCAAGTCCTGGATTGGCTATCCATTGCATAGCAATGAAAGCTGTAATGGGTCAGGTGGCATACACCAGAAGAGGTGCAATAATGTGAATTCTATTTGCTCAATATGGTAGCCATATGTAAATATTTTGGACTAGCCTTTGAACTAGTGCTAACAAACCCCATATGTAATTATTTTGGACTAGCCTTTGAACTAGTGCTAACAAACCCCATATGTAATTATTTTGGACTAACCTTTGAAATAGTGCTAACAAACCCCATATGTAATTATTTTGGACTAGCCTTTGAACTAGTGCTAACAAACCCCATATGTAATTATTTTGGACTAACCTTTGAAATAGTGGTAACAAACCCCATATATGATTATTTTGGACTAACCTTTGAACTAGTGCTAACAAACCCCATATGTAATTATTTTGGACTAGCCTTTGAACTAGTGCTAACAAACCCCATATGTAATTATTTTGGACTAGCCTTTGAACTAGTGCTAACAAACCCCATATGTAATTATTTTGGACTAGCCTTTGAACTAGTGCTAACAAACCCCATATGTAATTATTTTGGACTAGCCTTTGAACTAGTGCTAACAAACCCCATATGTAATTATTTTGGACTAACCTTTGAAATAGTGGCAACAAACCCCATATGTAATTATTTTGGACTAACCTTTGAAATAGTGATAACAAACCCCATATGATTATTTTGGAATAACCTTTGAACTAGTGCTAACAAACCCCATATGTAATTATTTTGGACTAACCTTTGAACTAGTGCTAACAAACCCCGTATATGATTATTTTGGAATAGCCTTTGAACTAGTGCCAACAAACCCCATATGTAATTATTTTGGACTAGCCTTTGAACGAGTGGTAACAAACCCCATATGTAATTATTTTGGACTAACCTTTGAACTAGTGCTAACAAACCCCATATATGATTATTTTGGACTAGCCTTTGAACTAGTGGTAACAAACCCCATATGTAATTATTTTGGACTAGCCTTTAAATTAATGATATCAAACCCATATATAAATATTGTGGACTTGCCTTTCAAGTAGTGGTAACAAATCCCATATGTAATTATTTGGAATAGCCTTTGAACTAGTGCTAACAAACCCCATATGTAATTATTTTGGACTAGCCTTTGAACTAGTGCTAACAAACCCCATATGTAATTATTTTGGACTAGCCTTTGAACTAGTGCTAACAAACCCCATATGTAATTATTTTGGTCTAACCTTTGAACTAGTGTTAACAAACCCTATATATGATTATTTCGCACTAGCTATAGTGATAACAAACACCATATGTAATTATTTTGGACTAACCTTTGAAATAGTGATAACAAACCTCATATGTAATTATTTTGGACTAGCCTTTGAACTAGTGGTAACAAACCCCATATGTAATTATTTTGAATAGCCTTTGAACAAGTGGTAACAAACCCCATATGTAATTATTTTGGACTAACCGTTGAACTAGTGGTAACAAACCCCATATATGATTTTTTTGGAATAGCCTTTGAACTAGTGCTAACAAACACCATATATGATTTTTTTGGACTAGCCTTTGAACTAGTGCTAACAAACCCCATATGTAATTATTTTGGACTCACCTTTGAATTAGTGATAACAAACCCCATATGTAAATATTTTGGACTAGCCTTAGAACTAGTGGTAGCAAACCCCATATGTAATTATTTTGGACTAGCCTTTGAACTAGTGCCAACAAACTCCATATGTAAATATTTTGGACTAGCCTTTTGAACTAGTAGTAACAAACCCCATATGTAAATTTGTTGGACTAGTCTTTGAACTCATAGTAACAAACCCCATATGTAATTATTTTGGAATAGTCGTTGAACTAGTGCTAACAAACCCCATATATGATTATTTTGGAGTAACCTTTGAACTAGTGCTAACAAACCCAATATGTAATTATTTTGGACTAGCCTTTAAACTAGTGCTAACAAACCCCATATGTAATTATTTTGAATAGCCTTTGAACTAGTGCTAACAAACCCCATATGTAAATATTTTGGACTAGCCTTTGAACTAGTGCTAACAAACCCCATATGTAATTATTTTTGGACTAGCCTTTGAACTAGTGGTAACAAACCCCATATGTAATTATTTTGGACTAGCCTTTGAATTAGTGCTAACAAACCCCATATGTAAATATTTTGGACTAGCCTTTCAACTAGTGATAACAAACCCCATATGCAATTATTTTGGAATAGCCTTTAGAACTAGTAGTAACAAACCCCATATGTAAATATTTTGGACTAGCCTTTGAACTAGTGCTAACAAACCCCATATGTAATTATTTTTGGACTAGCCTTTGAACTAGTAGTAACAAACCCCATATGTAATTAATCTGATGGGCACATAAAAGCACTGATCATTGTGAATCTGACTTTCCAGACTTTTTGAAGATGCAAACTATAAAAGATGTGTTTAACCTTGACATTTGTTAATTTACCTTTTGTTGGCTATCTGGACATAGACCACAATTAATTTTACTATATGTTCTCTACATATATTTCTCAGTACTGACCTTTCCACAGTGTGACAATCAATATAAATCATATGTTAATCTAAAATACCTCCAAAGATGACTTCACGGTGAAATTCTTGTCAAGGTTTGATCAGCATTTTTTTTAGATGCTGCACTGTAAATAGAGCAGCATGTAAACAAAACACATATTTCACTTCCGGATCATCACCAAGGCCTTATTACTCCATGTGCACTGTCGCCAAAGTACACACTGACAACCACTCTCTCTGCTCATATTCTCAAGAATAAACAATTACCTTTAAATCCCTACCAAATATGTATCAATATAACTCTTATATCACCACCAAAATGAGAGAGGAAAAAATGTTCTAAAAATAAACTGGAACTACATTGGGTACTGAACTGGAAGTATTAATTGTGGTGTGATTCCATCTGAATGGTTGGCTATGTTTTATGGTTGGCTATGTTTAATGGTGTGTTATTGCATTTATGACTTTTGCAGGCTAAGGTAAAGGGAATAAAGTGTTTTCACCTTTGACCTGGGAGCTGAGGACTTGTTCAAGGCAAGATTTAAAACGCAAGACCTTTGCATTGTGAATGAGACACTCCTATGCTTTACTCACTGTGACTACAGAACAATAAATGGAAACCATCATCACTCCTCAATGTGGACACTTCCTTGCACCACCACCCAGCTTCATTATTGATTTAAATAAATTAATTGTCTTCAATTCACTTTTGTGAAATGTCATCCTAAATATGACAACCATCCTTGTGATCAGTGAACAATGAGTTCATGTGACCCTCCCCATCTTAGGCCTTGTATAAGGTTTTCCTGAAGGTCTGCATCAAGGATCTGAAACTTTTGTAGCCATTTCCCTTATAAAATAACATACCCAATATAATCATCCGCTTTCAAACATAAAAGATAGAATTCAAGTTGCTAGAAGAATTAACTGACCCATGAAATTGAACACTGACAAATGGATGGATGTAGACAAGACTAAATATAATGCATCCTTAAAATTGTATTCATAAAATATCCAAAAACATAAAATATCCACTAAGATCTGCCAGATCTGCTATCCCATAATGCATAAAAAGTTATATACCAAGAACTGCCATCCAGCAATGCATAAAAAGTTATATACCAAGATCTGCCATCCAACAATGCAAAAAAAGTTATATACCAAGATCTGCCATCCAACAATGCATAAAAAGTTATATACCAAGATCTGCCATCCCACAATGCATGAAACGTTTATATACCAAGACCTGCTATCCCACAATGCATGAAACGTTTATATACCAAGATCTGCCATCCAACAATGCATAAAAAGTTATATACCAAGAACTGCCATCCAACAAAGCATAACAAATTATATACCAAGACCTATTATCCCACAATGCATAAAAAGTTATATACCAAGACCTGCTATCCCATAATGCATAAAAAGTTTACATACCAAGATATGTCATCCCACAATGCATGAAAAATTTATACACAAAGATCTGCCATCCAACAATGCATGAAACGTTTATATACCAAGACCTGCTATCCCACAATGCATGAAACGTTTATATACCAAGACCTGCTATCCCACAATGCATGAAACGTTTATATACCAAGATCTGCCATCCAACAATGCATAAAAAGTTATATACCAAGAACTGCCATCCAACAATGCATAAAAAATTATATACCAAGACCTATTATCCCACAATGCATAAAAAGTTATATACCAAGACCTGCTATCCCATAATGCATAAAAAGTTTACATACCAAGATATGTCATCCCACAATGCATGAAAAATTTATGCACAAAGATCTGCCATCCAACAATGCATGAAATGTTTATACACAAAGATCTGCCATCCAACAATGCTCACAGAGTTTATATACCTGATCTGCCATCAAAGAATGCATAACAAGTTTATACAAGATTTGCCATCCCACAATGCATAGAACATTTATATACCAAGATCTGTCAGCCCACAATGCATAATTATGTTATGATGTCATGGATATGATATTAATTTTGATAAACTTGTATTGTAGTACAAAGGAAGCTATGACTACATTATGATGTCATGGATATGATGTCATGGATATCATGTCACTTTTGACCTATTCATGTTGTAGTGCAAAGACCACAAATTACATTATGATGTTGTCAATATGATGCCACTTTTAACCTATGTGTATTGTAATATTAAAGCTATACCATGTCATTAATATTATGTCACTTTTTACCTATGTGTAGTGCAAATGACACTAAGATTACATTATGTCATCAATATAATATCACTAAGATTACACTATGTCATCAATATGACATCACTAAAGATTACACTATGTCATCAATATGATATCACTAAGATTACACTGTGTCATCAATATGATATCGCTAACATTACACTATGTTATCAATATGACAACACTAAGATTACACTATGTCATCAATATATCACTAACATTACACTATGTTATCAATATGACATCACTAAGATTACACTATGTCATCAATATGATATCGCTAACATTACACTATGTTATCAATATGACATCACTAAGATTACACTATGTCATCAATATGATATCACTAACATTACACTATGTTATCAATATGACATCACTAAGATTACACTATGTCATCAATATGACATCACTAACATTACACTATGTCATCAATATGACATTACTAAGATTACACTATGTCATCAATATGATATCACTAACATTACACTATGTCATCAATATGACATTACTAAGATTACACTATGTCATCAATATGATATCACTAACATTACACTATGTTATCAATATGACATCACTAAGATTACACTATGTCATCAATATGACATCACTAAGATTACACTATGTCATCAATATGATATCACTAAGATTACACTATGTCATCAATATGACATCACTAACATTACACTATGTCATCAATATGACATTACTAAGATTACACTATGTCATCAATATGATATCGCTAACATTACACTTTGTCATCAATATGACATCACTAAGATTACACTATGTCATCAATATGATATCGCTAACATTACACTATGTTATCAATATGACATCACTAAGATTACACTATGTCATCAATATGATATCACTAACATTACACTATGTTATCAATATGACATCACTAAGATTACACTATGTCATCAATATGACATCACTAACATTACACTATGTCATCAATATGACATTACTAAGATTACACTATGTCATCAATATGACATTACTAAGATTACACTATGTCATCAATATGACATCACTAAGATTACACTATGTCATCAATATGACATCACTAACATTACACTATGTCATCAATATGACATCACTAAGATTACACTATGTCATCAATATGATATCACTAACATTACACTATGTCATCAATATGACATTACTAAGATTACACTATGTCATCAATATGATATCACTAAGATTACACTTTGTCATCAATATGACATCACTAAGATTACACTATGTCATCAATATGATATCACTAACATACACTATGTTATCAATATGACATCACTAAGATTACACTATGTCATCAATATGACATCACTAACATTACACTATGTCATCAATATGACATTACTAAGATTACACTATGTCATCAATATGATATCACTAACATTACACTTTGTCATCAATATGACATCACTAAGATTACACTATGTCATCAATATGATATCACTAACATTACACTATGTTATCAATATGACATCACTAAGATTACACTATGTCATCAATATGACATCACTAAGATTACACTATGTCATCAATATGACATCACTAAGATTACACTATGTCATCAATATGATATCACTAACATTACACTATGTCATCAATATGACATCACTAAGATTGCACTATGTCATCAATATGATATCACTAAGATTACACTTTGTCATCAATATGTCATCACTAAGATCACACTATGTCATCAATATGAAGTCACTTTTTACAGAAGAAATAATCATATAATAAGAAGCGTATAATTTTATATAATATATACGTATGTGTAGTTCAAATGACACTTAGATTACACTTTGTCATCAATATGATGTCACTTAAGATTACACTATGTTGTTACTAAGATTACACTATGTCATCAATATGATGTCACATTTTTACAAATTAAATAATAATGTGTTTTAAAGTATATAATTTTACATACATGTAATAAAGGTCCAAGCAATTGAAAACTAGAGATTGATTGGTTTGATTATGCATGTTGCTAGAGTAAGTTTAAATATCTATTCAAAGATAAATGTTATTCAACAGGAAAGCATGACAACATCTACCCTGCCACTGTGAGGGGCCCAGAGTGGCCTAAAGTGCTGTCCGTTACGGATCACTGCCTTCTCTCCTCTGTCTGTGTGGGTTCGAGTCTAAGTCTTAAGATTCGGTTAATGTAGTTATGTGAGAAAGCTTGCCAGTAGCTTCTCATGGGTTGGTGGTTCTTCCCGGTGGGTTTCTGGATTCATCCTCCACCACTAATACTGGCTGCCATGTATAGCTTATTATGTGCTTAAAAATGGTGTTAAACCATAATAATAATAAAAAATAAAAAAAAACCTGCCACTGTGTATCCTGATAATACTATATATGCACTAAGCTTTCAAAGCTCAATAAATATTTAATCAAATTTGTATAAGTTGAATCTAATAGATTCCTTGTCCCAAACATGACAAGTCATGTGATTTGCTTCACTATCAAGTATATACTGAGATTCTTTTAGAATTCTGAAACAATACTTGTTCTCCCTTGTTGATAAATATATATATATATATATATATATATATATATATATATATATATATATATATATATATATATATCAACATCAGAACAGTCATGCAAAATTTAATACATTGATCACCATCATGAGGTTGATAGGTGCAAAAAAGCTGAACTGTGTAAAGTAAATATTCTTTATTACTGGTTGACTAAAAGCTTCCATTATTATTCTGACACAATTTAGATTTTATCTACATCTTGTTTATACTACCAAAAAGGACCAGAGTAATTCAGTGAAGGATGTGATGTATACTTGTTTACTTACATGGTGTAACCTAGAACTGCTTGAGTGATTTAGAAGCTTAATTTACAACCAAATCATAAATTAAAGAATTCCCCTATGGTTTTTATGATATGTGTTCTCCATTATTCTAGACCAGGGTTGGGCAACACATGACATGTGGTGATCTGGTTTTATCCATTAATTTTAATAATAATAAGTAATAATAATAATAACTTTATTTACAGAGGTTGGCACAATCAATTGCTTGAAATAATCCTCCTTATTTGCTTTCAAAGTGCATGTGTGGATGCATGCACACACCTACACACACACGCACACACAAATTGATAATAAGCTAAATTTATATATGGAGATAATAAACCTAAAATTGAAATGAAGATGAGTCAACTAGGTTCATCTACATGTATATACTGTATAACTTTGGTACATTGTGTATATACAGTACATTAAAGAGACAATACTAAGTGGAAGGTTAGCAGATAGGTTCATCTACATGTATATACTGTGTAACTAGGTACATTGTATATATACAGTACATTAAAGAGACAAAACTAAGTGGAAGGTTAGCAGATAGGTTCATCTACATGTATATACTGTGTAACTAGGTACATTGTGTATATACAGTACATTAAAGAGACAAAACTAAGTGGAAGGTTAGCAGATAGGTTCATCTACATGTATATACTGTGTAACTAGGTACATTGTGTATATACAGTACATTAAAGAGACAAAACTAAGTGGAAGGTTAGCAGATAGGTTCATCTACATGTATATACTGTATAACTAGGTACATCGTGTATATACAGTACATTAAAGAGACAAAACTAAGTTGAAGGTTAGCAGATACTTTGAGTTGTAATGTATCTATCAAATGAAACAGGTTCCACTTTTCATCCAATAAATTAGATAATAATTCAATGCATTTATATTTGCACTTTCTCTAATTTCCTTTGGGATTCTCATCCAAATAAAGTGATCCTGAATATTTAAAAAAAAAAATCTTGAAGAGGTCTTTATTTCCTTTTTTGGATGGAAAGGTGGTTAGCTGAAATTGATTTTGCATTTGAGATGTTTTCAACATTATCCAAAATAATCCTGCTATTTTGCAAGCAGAATAATTTGTAAATATTTTTGTTATAAGTGTTTCCCCAGGAAACATTACGGTAGTCTAGGTATGGTTGTATATAACATTTGTAATAAATTAACCTGTTTAGTTGATAGATATTGCCTTATCTAGCTAAATAACCATAAACATGAATTGACTTTATAACTAATGATTTAAATATGTTCATTCCATTGCAAATTATTGTCAACTATGACCCCACATATTTTGTCATGGGTAACCAATTGTAGATAGATTTTATTCAACTTAAAATTTACGTTGTTACTTTCAATTTTGCCTTTGTTTGTTTGGTAGTAATCATTATTACTTTCGTCTGTGTTTACTTTCATGCCATTTTCAATACACCAGGAATCTATTCTATGTTAAGCTATCTGAAGGTCTGGGTCTGATGTTACCAGATAATTGCTGCCCTATCTTCATCACAATGCAATCAACTCTCATTGATGACCAGGTAATTGCTGCCCTATCTTCATCGCAATGCAATCAACTGTCAATGATGACCAGATGACTGATGCCCTATTTTCATCACAATGCAATCAACTGTCAATGATGACCAGATGGCTGATGCCCTATTTTCATCACAATGCAATCAACTGTCAATGATGACCAGATGACAGATGCCCTTTTTTCATCACAATGCAAGCAGCCTCAATGATGGCCAGCTAATTGCTGCCCTATCTTCATCACAATACAATCAACTCTCAGTGATGACCAGATAATTTGCTGCCCTATCTTCATCACAATGCAATCAACTGTCAATGATGACCAGATAATTTGCTGCCCTATCTTCATCACAATGCAATCAACTCTCAGTGATGACCAGATAATTGCTGCCCTATCTTCATCACAATGCAATCAACTCTCAATTATGATGACCAGATAATTGCTGCCCTTTTTTCATTACAGTGCAAGTAACCCTTAATTATGATGACCAGATGACTGATGCCCTTTTTTCATCACAATGCAAACAACCTCAATGATGACCAGATACTTGCTGCCTTTTATCACAATGCAGGCAACCCTCAATGATGGTCAGATGATTACTACCCTTTCTTTATCAATGCAAGCAATTTTCAGTGATGACTAGACAATTGCTGTCCTTCATCACAATGCAAGCAGCCTCAATGATGTCCAGAGGACTGCAGATGTTTCTTGTTACAATGCAGTCCTCAATTGCTGCCTTTGTTTGTCATAAAGCAATTGCCAAAAGTAAGAAAGGGCATTTCAGTCTTATTAACAGGCTTTAGTGATAATTTGCAATATCCTTTCAACCAGAGAGAAGTGCCAAATTAATTGTTTTAAAGGGCTGCATACATCTGATAGAAAAAACAGGCCATATCAGGGCCAATCAAGAGATTTCCAAAATTTGGTCAGGAGTTTTTACTTTAAAGGAGGAAGGATTTAATTGACCCAAAAAAATAAAATTGTTGAACACATTTACATTTTCTAAATAGAAAATATCCATATCATCTCATCAAGTCAGTCTTTTCATGGTAACGTGCTGCCATTCATGCTATCCTTTTATGTGCCAGAAGCATTTATATCATGTCTTAGATGTCTTATAGCAGCATGTCTTAGATGTCTAATAGCATGTCTTAAATGTAATATAGAATGTCATATATGTCTTCTAGCATATCTTATAGCATGTCTGTTATATATTATAGCATGTCATATGTCTTCTAGCATGTCTTTGATGTCTTATAGCATTTATTTTATGTCATAGAATGCTTTAGATGATTTATAGCATGTTTTAGATGTCTTATAACATGTTTTAGATGTCTAATAGCATGTCTTAAATGTAATATAGCATGTCATATATGTCTTATAGCATGTTTTAGATGTTTTATAGCATGTTTTAGATGTCTTATAACATGTTTAAGATATCTTATAGCATGTTTAAGATGTTTTATAGCATGTTTTAGATATCTTATAACATGTTTTAGATATCTTATAGCATGTTTTAGATGTTTTATAGCATGTTTTAGATATCTTATAACATGTTTTAGATATCTTATAGCATGTTTTAGATATCTTATAACATGTTTTAGATGTCTTATAACATGTTTTAGATGTTTTAGAGCATGTCTTAAATGTTTTATAGCATGTTTTAGATATCTTATAGCATGTCTTAAATGTTTTATAGCATGTTTTAGATATCTTATAACATGTTTTAGATATCTTATAGCATGTTTTAGATATCTTATAACATGTTTTAGATGTCTTATAACATGTTTTAGATGTTTTATAGCATGTCTTAAATGTTTTATAACATGTTTTAGATATCTTATAACATGTTTTAGATGTCTTATAGCATGTTTTAGATGTCTTATAACATGTTTTAGATATCTTATAGCATGTTTTAGATGTTTTATAGCATGTTTTAGATATCTTATAACATGTTTTAGATATCTTATAACATGTTTTAGATGTTTTATAGCATGTCTTAAATGTCTTATAGCATGTTTTAGATATCTTATAGCATGTTTTAGATATCTTATAACATGTTTTAGATATCTTATAACATGTTTTAGATATCTTATAACATGTTTTAGATGTTTTATAGCATGTCTTAAATGTCTTATAGCATGTTTTAGATGTTTTATAGCATGTTTTAGATATCTTATAACATGTTTTAGATATCTTATAACATGTTTTAGATATCTTATAGCATGTTTTAGATATCTTATAACATGTTTTAGATGTTTTATAGCATGTCTTAAATGTCTTATAGCATGTTTTAGATATCTTATAGCATGTTTTAGATATCTTATAACATGTTTTAGATATCTTATAGCATGTTTTAGATATCTTATAACATGTTTTAGATGTCTTATAGCATGTTTTAGATATCTTATAACATGTTTTAGATATCTTATAACATGTTTTAGATATCTTATAACATGTTTTAGATATCTTATAGCATGTTTTAGATATCTTATAACATGTTTTAGATGTTTTATAGCATGTCTTAAATGTCTTATAGCATGTTTTAGATATCTTATAGCATGTTTTAGATATCTTATAACATGTTTTAGATATCTTATAACATGTTTTAGATATCTTATAACATGTTTTAGATGTTTTATAGCATGTCTTAAATGTCTTATAGCATGTTTTAGATATCTTATAGCATGTTTTAGATATCTTATAACATGTTTTAGATATCTTATAACATGTTTTAGATATCTTATAACATGTTTTAGATGTCTTATAGCATGTTTTAGATATCTTATAACATGTTTTAGATATCTTATAACATGTTTTAGATATCTTATAACATGTTTTAGATATCTTATAACATGTTTTAGATGTCTTATAGCATGTTTTAGATATCTTATAACATGTTTTAGATATCTTATAACATGTTTTAGATATCTTATAACATGTTTTAGATATCTTATAACATGTTTTAGATGTCTTATAGCATGTTTTAGATATCTTATAACATGTTTTAGATATCTTATAGCATGTTTTAGATATCTTATAACATGTTTTAGATGTCTTATAGCATGTTTTAGATATCTTATAACATGTTTTAGATATCTTATAACATGTTTCAGATATCTTATAACATGTTTTAGATATCTTATAACATGTTTTAGATATCTTATAACATGTTTTAGATATCTTATAGCATGTTTTAGATGTTTTATAGCATGTTTTAGATATCTTATAACATGTTTTAGATATCTTATAACATGTTTTAGATATCTTATAGCATGTTTTAGATGTCTTATAGCATGTTTTAGATATCTTATAACATGTTTTAGATATCTTATAGCATGTTTTAGATGTTTTATAGCATGTTTTAGATATCTTATAACATGTTTTAGATGTCTTATAGCATGTTTTAGATATCTTATAACATGTTTTAGATGTCTTATAACATGTTTTAGATGTCTTATAGCATGTCTTAAATGTCTTATAGCATGTTTTAGATGTTTTATAGCATGTTTTAGATATCTTATAGCATGTTTTAGATATCTTATAGCATGTTTTAGATATCTTATAACATGTTTTAGATATCTTATAGCATGTTTTAGATATCTTATAGCATGTTTTAGATATCTTATAACATGTTTTAGATGTCTTATAGCATGTTTTAGATGTCTTATAGCATGTTTTAGATATCTTATAACTTGTTTTAGATATCTTATAGCATGTTTTAGATATCTTATAACATGTTTTAGATATCTTATAGCATGTTTTAGATATCTTATAACATGTTTTAGATGTCTTATAGCATGTTTTAGATATCTTATAACATGTTTTAGATATCTTATAACATGTTTTAGATGTCTTATAACATGTTTTAGATGTCTTATAGCATGTTTTAGATGTCTTATAGCATGTTTTAGATATCTTATAACATGTTTTAGATATCTTATAGCATGTTTTAGATATCTTATAGCATGTTTTAGATGTCTTATAGCATGTTTTAGATATCTTATAACATGTTTTAGATATCTTATAGCATGTTTTAGATGTTTTATAGCATGTTTTAGATATCTTATAACATGTTTTAGATGTCTTATAGCATGTTTTAGATATCTTATAACATGTTTTAGATGTCTTATAGCATGTCTTAAATGTCTTATAACATGTTTTAGATGTTTTATAGCATGTTTTAGATATCTTATAGCATGTTTTAGATATCTTATAGCATGTTTTAGATATCTTATAGCATGTTTTAGATATCTTATAGCATGTTTTAGATATCTTATAGCATGTTTTAGATATCTTATAACATGTTTTAGATATCTTATAGCATGTTTTAGATATCTTATAACATGTTTTAGATGTCTTATAGCATGTTTTAGATATCTTATAACATGTTTTAGATATCTTATAACATGTTTTAGATGTCTTATAGCATGTTTTAGATGTCTTATAGCATGTTTTAGATATCTTATAACATGTTTTAGATATCTTATAGCATGTTTTAGATATCTTATAACATGTTTTAGATATCTTATAGCATGTTTTAGATATCTTATAACATGTTTTAGATGTCTTATAGCATGTTTAAGATATCTTATAACATGTTTTAGATATCTTATAACATGTTTTAGATGTCTTATAGCATGTTTTAGATGTCTTATAGCATGTTTTAGATATCTTATAACATGTTTTAGATATCTTATAGCATGTTTTAGATATCTTATAGCATGTTTTAGATATCTTATAGCATGTTTTAGATATCTTATAACATGTTTTAGATATCTTATAGCATGTTTTAGATATCTTATAACATGTTTTAGATGTCTTATAGCATGTTTTAGATATCTTATAGCATGTTTTAGATGTCTTATAACATGTTTTAGATGTCTTATAGCATGTTTTAAATGTCTTATAGCATGTTTTAGATGTTTTATAGCATGTTTTAGATATCTTATAACATGTTTTAGATGTCTTATAACATGTTTTAGATATCTTATAACATGTTTTAGATGTCTTATAGCATGTTTTAGATATCTTATAACATGTTTTAGATGTCTTATAACATGTTTTAGATGTCTTATAGCATGTTTTAGATATCTTATAACATGTTTTAGATGTCTTATAACATGTTTTAGATATCTCAAAGCATGTCTTAGATTATAGCATGTCTTAAATGTCTTATAGCATGTTTTAGATGTCTTATAGCATGTCTTAAATGTCTTATAGCATGTTTTAGATGTTTTATAGCATGTTTTAGATATCTTATAACATGTTTTAGATGTCTTATAACATGTTTTAGATATCTTATAACATGTTTTAGATGTCTTATAGCATGTTTTAGATATCTTATAACATGTTTTAGATGTCTTATAACATGTTTTAGATATCTCAAAGCATGTCTTAGATTATAGCATGTTTTAGATGTTTTATAGCATGTTTTAGATATCTCAAAGCATGTCTTAGATTATAGCATGTTTTAGATGTTTTATAGCATGTTTTAGATATCTTATAACATGTTTTAGATGTCTTATAACATGTTTTAGATATCTTATAACATGTTTTAGATGTTTTATAGCATGTTTTAGATATCTTATAACATGTTTTAGATGTTTTATAGCATGTTTTAGATATCTTATAACATGTTTTAGATGTCTTATAACATGTTTTAGATATCTCAAAGCATGTCTTAGATTATAGCATGTTTTAGATGTTTTATAGCATGTTTTAGATATCTTATAACATGTTTTAGATGTCTTATAACATGTTTTAGATATCTTATAACATGTTTTAGATGTCTTATAGCATGTTTTAGATATCTTATAACATGTTTTAGATGTCTTATAACATGTTTTAGATGTCTTATAGCATGTTTTAGATATCTTATAACATGTTTTAGATGTCTTATAACATGTTTTAGATATCTTATAACATGTTTTAGATGTCTTATAACATGTTTTAGATGTCTTATAACGTGTTTTAGATGTCTTATAGCATGTTTTAGATGTCTTATAGCATGTTTTAGATATCTTATAACATGTTTTAGATGTCTTATAACATGTTTTAGATATCTTATAGCATGTTTTAGATATCTTATAACATGTTTTAGATGTCTTATAACATGTTTTAGATATCTTATAGCATGTTTTAGATATCTTATAACATGTTTTAGATGTCTTATAACATGTTTTAGATATCTTATAACATGTTTTAGATATCTTATAGCATGTTTTAGATATCTTATAACATGTTTTAGATGTCTTATAACATGTTTTAGATGTCTTATAGCATGTTTTAGATATCTTATAACATGTTTTAGATGTCTTATAACATGTTTTAGATATCTCAAAGCATGTCTTAGATTATAGCATGTCTTAAATGTCTTATAGCATGTTTTAGATGTCTTATAGCATGTCTTAAATGTTTTATAGCATGTCTTAGATTATAGAATGCTTTAGATGATTTATAGCATGTTTTAGTCGTTTTATAGCATGTCTTAGATGTCTTATACCATATCTTAGTTGTCTTTCTTAAAGCATGTCTTAGATTAATGCTGGATTATAAAGATGGTAGTCTTCATCATTATTGATCTTAAAACTTAGGGGATGATGTAGTGTTACTGGATCCAGATTTCATCTAGAGTTAACCTGAATTTATTCAGAAAGCAAAATGTCCCTTCAGTGTTGGCACTGGAATGCGGAAATGTTCATCCTCCACCTATAATACTGGCCACCATGTATAGCCTATCGTATGCTGAAAAATGGCGTTAAACCCTAAAACAAACAAACAAAGAAATACAGATACATTTGTTGTTCTCATTATCATCACTATCACCACTCTTTAACAATAACAATCAAGTAAAGAAAATATTTATCGTTTACTGAGATAATGACCTCATTCATTCCAGGCATTATGGATTACAAAATCAGTCACATGTACGTAATATCTGGTTTTCATTCATGTTTTCGAAGGATTAAATCAGTCAGTCGTGTTTATATCAGATTTTGTGATGCAGTTACATGTTATTATTGCAGTGACAAACACATTTTGTCTACAAATTATGATTACTGATCACACTCTATAGATCATCACTTGAACCTAATAATGCTCAGCAATAAAGTTGGTAAATAGTATCTGAGCATGTCCAACTTTACATTTGAATATATGAAACGATGAAAATAGATTACAGGCATATTTCTTGTCATGCTAATACGCCTTTATGAGATCTTGGTTTCAGCATGATGTGCAATGTCATTTTTGTCACCGTAAAATCAGCTTTACAGTAAGAGCAAACTGTGTATTCAGTATTCAACTTGGCATCCACAATGATAGTTTTGATATAATGACTTTACCATCAGCAACACCAGCACCATGCCAGATTGCATCATTATCACTACCCTTTCTCACGAGTGCTACTGTATGCTCCATAGGTAACTTTTTTAACATTTCTGCAAAATCCGAAAATATGATGTAGTGGAATCGCGCATGAAAATTGTCTACGCTGTCCTTGTAACACTGATACGCGTGTTGCAAACCCCAAATTGTAATCGGGATTAACGCTTTTTATAATATCAAAGGCAGCAGCTGGTACTGCTTTGTGTACAAGAGAATCGGGTTGTGGATCAACTGCAGTAGCTAGTGGTGTCAGCAATTTAGTATACTGAATGTGTTCAGGGTGATCAGTGAGATCCTTAGAGAACATCATAGACGGACCTGCCGATCTTGTATAATCATCAGAATATCTTGCTAACCACACTATTGTTGTTGCAACATCAACCTCACGCTCTATAGACTCGATTTCTCTTCCATCAATCATGTATCGAGCACTCTCAAATAGCCACATTGTTACCATTATTGACAAAACCAACTCGGATATTTTCATCATCTGGATATGGTGTACCAGCAGCACCACCAACATTTTGTACGAGTTCTCCTTCTATTTCGATAAACGCTTCAGCGGGTACAAAGTATTTGCTGGTATCATGGACTTGAAGTTCGATTCTTGATCGAAGATCCGGTTGTGCTGCATGATAGGAAAAATACTGATAATTAAGTAGAGAATCATTCTTGAGCACTGGGACATCTAAATCAAACGCTGTGTCAGGATCCAATTTGAACATATTATTATATATTTCTTGAGTGTCATATCCATCATTTATCCGTGATGTTATATTCTGCTCCACCGCATTGTTTATTATTTTGATAATACTCGCGGTCATAATTTCCGTAGATGGTAGTGGCCCTAGTGATTTCATCACCGGTGCTTTCCTTCGCCGCCGAACTAACGCTACTAGTGTTTCTTTAGCCGCGGAAAATGCCTTTACGGCAACATCACCAACAGCGCTAATACTCTTATCACGAATAATATCAATACCGGTTGCTTTCATTTATAATTGTTTTGCGATTGGTGCTATTTTTGGAGCCATTCTTGCAAATAACCCTGCAATGGTATTACCGAGACCATCTCCATAGTACGCTCTATAAACAGGCAATCGTGAGTTTACTACATAGACCATAGTTTGTTTTCTGTGGTTGTAGTGTATGATCATCTTATTTAAATGTTATTTGTCTAATCGTGAAACGTTTACGATTTTCATTGCTAGCAATTTCAGTGATTTAATCACTATGGTAACCGTAAAAATCCGTAGGATTTTCGGCTTGATCATCAATAAATTCTCGATATACATCAATATCCATGATACCACTCTCTAATAGTCGTCTGCAGATATCAGGTGCCTCATTAATTACTTCCGGTGAATTATTTCCAGCTCGTTTCCCTCCTACGAGAATTTCTAATCGTGATATATCCCCGAGAATACTATTAGGACAACTAACTAAACCACTACCTGATACCCTTGGAGGTCCACTCTGAGAAAAACCCTCCCCACTACTACTACTATAACCAGTTGCACCCTGTGTATCCCTTTCCTGATTTTGTAAATTTCTAAAAAAAAATCATCATTGGATTCATCTTTATCACATGGCATATACAATGATTGCTTATCATCATCGTCAGGTGGTAGTTGTCGCTGAGGTGAGAAAGATATTCTCTTTGAAGGCTGTTGTCTTTTTCTTTGCAATCTTTGCGGCTTTTGTATTTTTGTGTTTAGTTCTTCATATTAATTATACACTGTACTCACCGCTTCTGGATATCCAGTGTATGATGTACTACCTTTATCAATTCGACTTGTGTCAGTTTTGATTTTGTAAATCACATCAGCCCAATGATCCATACTTTTAATATACCCGTGTTGTTCTGTTTTCAACATTTTTTTTCCTGTTTTCATAAGTCGTAACAACAAGCGCAGGAATTCCTGCTGGATCAGTCTTATCAATTGCTGCAAACCCCTCCTCATTAAATCTCGCACGTAAGTCCTCTACTATTTTTTCATTTTTTTAGGATCAGAAAGGGGTTTTGTTAACAACGCTGATGCTTTTTCATTTTCCTTTGCTATTTTTTCAAGTATTGATACAGTATCTTTAGTAGCAGTGGTTACTGGTTTGAATAGCTGTTCCGTGTCCGCCGCAAAGTCGGTTTGAAGGCTCTGTCTCGTTTGGAGCATGTTTCGAACGGAATCAAGAACCGCAATAAATTTCTTAATCGAAGCTAATCATTGTCGTGCTAATTTAGTTGTCAGTGCTTTACCCACCATTATAAATTAAGGTACGATCTAAATTGTAAGTGGAAAAAAAACTCACCCGAAATTCCTTTGTGTGTTATATACTTCCGCGTAGTGATAAATCACCAGTGACACCTGTCTATAGAATTCTGTTTTAGGTTAGTAGGTGCATACCTGTCTATAAAATTCTGTTTTAGGTGAGTAAGCGCATTATAATACTTCTGTTTCATACCTTGTATTACTCATGTATGTATGGTGTGTTTACTGTGTTGAGGCAATCAAGGGGGGAATTTTTTTTGGGCGGTTAATCTCATTTATTGTTTTGATCTTCGAATTAATTGTGCGTTTGATTTCATATTGCTGCCCCAATTCTTTTCTTATTTTTTCGACAACAGTGAATAACGGGACGAACTTATTGATGTCGTTACAGAATGCAAGGGAGTCATAAATAGCGTGCTGAATTTTCTTTATAAAGGAATAGCATTTTGATAGCACACACCTGTTATTCCTAGCGCTATCATCAATATCTTGAAATTCAGAAAGAATTTGATCATAATTTAATTTATCTGACAATTGAATTCCTTGATTTTTCAAACTTAAAATTTCGGTTATAATCTCATTGATATTTTCAGAATTCATTTATATATATTTTATATTATATTTCTAATATATTTTATTTTCAAAAACAAAAAAATTGGGGGTCATATTTGACCCGTTTTTTGTATGAACACCGTTCGCAATAAGGTGTTATTCACATCTTATTACACCTAGAGATATATATGAAAAACCCCATTTCGAACCCCGCAGGTGTTATTCACATCGGAGGGACCCAGAGGCTACATATATGACACCACATCTCCATTGGAACCCCTCAGGTGTTATTCACATCTGACCTGGTCCAGAGGTACCACGAAACATAGTCTCCTAGAGGAGATCTAACTCGTCAAATAACGGGTTTAGAACTCCAAGAAGGTATATTTTGTGAATGGACGTCACATTTACATATATGCATATATACTTATTTGATATATAGGACAGCACAGCCTTTCCTCAACTCCCAATTCGAGTGTTATGGCGAGTTTGTAAGGCACATATATATACAATGACATGGTTATGGTATTTACAATGGAAATATAACAATGGATTATAGGCTGAAAATGACGGGGGCGATTCTACATTCAAACTGGAACAAATCATAAACCCCACAAAATCAAGACGGTTTGAATGCAAAAACACATTTACACTGCGTGTGACGGTGTGTGATATATGGTTGTTTCAGTTTGAGTTTCGAATGGCTTAAAGCCCCCAATCATATAGAAAAACCTTCCAAATCGGTACCGTCGACAATAATGCCTGCCACGAGATTCGAACGATGGGCCCCAGGGCGAGATCCCAACGCGTATGGAATACGCTAAATGTTCCAATCTACAGGTATGTGCTTTTGAACTCGATATATGTGTATCAATCACAGTTATTCTGTATGCCGTGACATATTTCCAATTTTTGTATACACTTTGTTATTTTTGACAAACCCGTTATTGTTGTTGTATTTTTTCATATTGCTTCATAATTGGCAATCACGGGATATGGTTGAAATTCTTAGTTCATTTAAATACTAAATACTATTTGTCTAATTAATTTATTGGTTTAATTATATACTTGGAAATCTATCAATATAGTCTTGAGGTGTTCTTATGATTTTGTCAAGGACAGAGTCAGGGTCATTGATGGAATCTTTGATTGAGTTTTTAACGGAATCTTTGATTCGTTTATGATAATAGCGCTTTAGCTCTCTGTATCGCTTACCACCGCAATTTAGACACAACTGCGATTTACCACGCACACCTACCCCACATCGGATACAAGGTAGCGGACCTAAGCTTCCACGACGTATACTGTGTAAATGATATCCAGAGAACTCATTTCTGCATAATTTGTTACAAGTGGTTACTGATTCTATCATAAGCCATTTGCAATTATTCATTATATAATAAATTCCTTATTTAAATACTTGTTTTAATTATAGCATGGAGGAGTTCGAGAGATTATCGAAAATTACACCTTGGAAAAATGTTGAATTCGATCTCGATAGAGTCTCCACTGATGTACCAAAAGGTCTAATAAGTGATAGAAGCATGTTGGGTAAAATCCGTGATTGTTTTAATGAATTCAAGCGCGATAGAGCATCTCACTGTTGGTCGACATTTCGAATTGATGGTAGTGTTGATGCTACCATGAACGACGAAAGAGCAGCAATGATAATCTCACATCTTGACAAGAAAAAGTATTGTTTTAGAGTAAAATTCATTATCCGCTCAGAAACGGGGAATTGGATTATACGCGACAAATTTGAACCCATCCTGAAAATAAGAGAACTGTCACTGTGAGTCAGGATTCCAAACCAGGAATTCTGACTGGGATTGACAAACCGTATTACGAGAGATCCTATCATGTAACATCGGTTGTTTATGGAATCTATCCGATAAATGATAAACCGAGTATTGAAAAACTAGAACCAATGAAATTGTCAGGGAGAATAAATTGTGCAGCAGAAGGAATAATATAACACTTCACAAATGCGTTGCGTGGAAACAAATTGACTGATCTAAGACGCAAAAAAATAAACGAATGGGGATTAACAATGAAGGAGAGCAGAGTAACAATTCAAGATATAACCAAATTAGAAACATCATTAAGATTTCCAATAACCGTAATGACGATAACTTAAGAGGCATTACACGAATCAAAATATAAATCAAAACGAGCTCAAATCAAAATTATTGACCATAACGAACTCGCGTGGACACCTGCGTTAACAATATTTCCGCGGAATAGAACCATAAATATTACACGGGAAATTTATTTGATTTTATTTACGAGTTAAGTAAAAACGATCCTGTCTCAGTGTGGTTACTTCACAGTTTTGAAGACGAAGAGAGTAAATTCGATCAATTTGTAAGACCCAATGGCAAATTATACCGTACTGAAGCTCTCCACAACGAGATTTTAAAATTTAGCTAGTGGTTTTTCAACGGATTACGACGAACAATTATTAACAAACTGTTTTATAATTCCATCAGTTGCAGCTCATTTCACGAGAACGAGAAATCTATGGAAACCAACACACGCAGAATTTCTCTCAGATATCGAATCGAGTTGCGTGGAATATAACCATGGTGGATTATGGAATACAAAATACGACCCTAAAAGTATTATTTCGGTTGATATGATTTTCGTGTCATCCTGGGAGTTTTCATGGGTACGGAGAGTGCTCTGAGTACTCCAAAAGATTTGGACACCCCACACATGAGATGACCCGTGTTGCGATTAATGGACCACTGCCTGATTTTGATTTAACCGGATTCGCTCGTGTGGTATCATTTGAACTGGCTAAAGGACTTCATCCGTGTTGTTATGTTTGGTTTGATACAAACATCTCTGAAAAACACTGGATGCCAATAGTGTTATTACGGTATATGATTGATTCTAAAATGCTGATATCGCTGATTGTCAGTGAAGCAATTATATCATATCGAGCGCAGACTGAAGTCTGGTTACCACAACCCGATAGTCTAGATAGTATATTCAGCGAAAACAAGAAACAATTCCCTGATCTCTACGAATAATGAATAATATATCGTGAAATGGTCCAAAGAGATTTGCAACATTTCCAACGCCCCTGTGTTATAGACCCAAGGATGCACGAAAACAGAATATCGACGTTGATATTCCTGGCTTGACAGAGAAGCAGAATTTAGTGTTAAATGATATTGTGTAAGTTGATATCAATGTCGTCGAAGATGCTTTGCGTGCTGGTAAATCCCCATGGAATCTAGGATACTCAGCGACGATACATTCTTCGCAGGGGTTGACTATATCCGATACAATTGTTGGGATCATAGATAACACTGGTCAACAAACAAACGTTTTGTTTGCTACTGAGAACTTAATAACTGTTCCTAGTTCATTTTTTGACGCTGATTTCAGATCTGTAATTGAAATTCAGCTACCGTGTCAGGTTTCTGAGATTAACGTTGCTAATGTTTTAGACAAATTGCCTTATCGGCACAATATTACGAGTATGAACTATGTCATACCAAACTTGTGTTAAGGAGTTACTGTGAAAATAATCATGAACACGCATGCAGACAGATGTTACAGCATACATTTATAGCTGTCTTAACTCACAAAAAAGTGATGTCAGCATGTTCAGAAATGTTTAAGACACTTGCTTTTACGCTTGTACTGTTTAGTAGTCTCTCTTTGCAAGAACCAACAGTAGTCTCCCATCATATTGGGATTGAACTTTCCCTGATATCTGCTTTCCATCGTCTTCATATCTTGATGAAATCTTTCCCCATGTTCATCGCTTACATCGCCAAGATTGGATGGAAAGAAGTCGAGGTGCGAATGCAAGAAGTGCATCTTCAGTGACATTCTGGCACCCATTACCTGATATGCTGTCAACATATTCTCCACCAGCTCCACATAATTCTCTGATCAGTGGTTACCAAGAAAATTCTGAACGACCAGCACGAATGCTTCCCATGCTGCTGATTCCACTGGGTTCAGCTTCTGTTTAAACACAGCATCTAAGATCAGTTTACGGATTTCGGGTCCAACAAAAATTCCTGCTTTGATTTTGGCTTCACTTTACTCTGAACCAAATTTACTTTGTATATACTGAAATGCCTCACCCTTTTTGTCCAGCGCCTTTACAAAGTTTTTCATAAGACCCAGTTTTATGTGAAGTGGTGGAAGATAGACTTTCTGGCAATCTACTAACGGCCGGTGCTTCACATTGTATCTACCGGGTACTGATTCATCTCGGTCTGGCCACTGTTTCTGCCTGTAATGGTTGGCATCATCACGACTGTTCCATAGACACAAGAAGCACATGTATTTGGTGTACCCAACCTGCAGACCCAGAAGAAGTGCCACAACTTTGAGGTCACCACAAAGGTTCCATCGGTAATCGGCATAGCGAATGAGTTTTAAAAGTGTCTCCATCGACTCATACGTTTCCTTCAACCCAACTGCATGAGCAACTGGAACAGATGGCTTCTTATTTCCATTGTGTAAAAGTACCGCTTTAAGGTTTGCTTTGCTGGCATCAATGAATAGTCTCCATTCGTCAGAAACATATTCACATCCCAGTTCACCCATGAGACCATTAACGTCATTACAGAAGCAAATGTCTCCTTCCATTTGGTCAAACGACGCCAGTATGCTGTGACGATCACGGAAGACAGATATTTTGGTGCCCTGTCTTAGCAAATTCCACTGCCTCAGCCTTGAGCCCAACAGTTCTGCTTTCTCCTTTGACAGTGACAAGTCTCTAACGAGATCATTAAGATCTTCTTGACTTAACAGGTGAGGCTTGTTTTCATCCACATCAGGTTCATACGGCACGTCGACAGCAGCATCGGCGCATCCTTCATCAGAGCGTTCGTCAATTTCTGGTGTTGAAGGTGGAATTGGAACCGGAATCTCCAAGGCATGAGGAACAGGTTTAATTGCTGATGGGCAATCAGGATAAACAATCTTTGATTTATTCTTCTTTGTGAATCCAGCAATGTTGGTCATGCAAAAATAACAGTCTGAGTGATGATCTGTTGGTTCACGCCACACCATTGGTACAGCGAATGGCATTTTCTGTCGTTTGCCATTCAGCCACTGTGTTAAACCGGAATAGCAGACAGTGCAGCAGACATGAGGTGCCCATGCTTTATCTTGATCGCCAACTTTGCAGCCAAAATAATGGTAGTATGCACTTCTAAGTCTGCTGGACATAATCTTTCGCTGATCTTGTGCAATAAATTGTCCGCAGATATAACAGAAGTTATCAGGATGGTTAGCACAACCTCGCCGATATATATTGTCTTCAACAACTGCAATCAAAATGTAAACATTCAAAGGTAAAAAGTCAGCACTAACTTACTAACTAACTAGTAGTATTAGTAGTTTATTTGATCAATGAGTTGTCCAAACATGCAGTATAATATTACACACGCAGTAAAGTACCAACGCTTCACGGCAGTGTTAACGACGAAAATGGTATAAACACAAACAGGCGCATAACTTAAAAACGTGACGTGGTAGATAAAAACGGTTTTCAGATTTAGAATCAGCATGTCGAATTTTATCAGGTACAGGTGACAGAAGTTCAGTAGCAAAATGACTGTTGACCAGTGTAATCACATCGAGTGGTCGAATTTAGTTTATCTTGCGGTATCCAGAGTACGAAGAATAAATCAACTTCGAAGAGTTGTGTTAGACTATAACGACACTACAATAGGTGATATTGTCAGCGATGATATAATCAGAAAAAAAACTCTCTGGTTATAAACAGCAGGATAAAAAAAATAACAGAAACTTTGACATTGATGCCGAGTTTATAATCACACTGAAACAACAACAGAATAATCACTGCGCGAGTTGCAATTGTATAATGCGTTGGTGTTGGTCGGATAAAGATCCTTGCCAGTTTACCGTAGAAAGAAAAAATAGCAGTATTGGTCATACCAGAGATAATGTGATGCTGACTTGCCTAGAGTGCAACAGACGAAGAGGTGCTAGTTAAGACCACGCTGCGGTAATTGGGTATCCTCGGGTATCACTTGTAGTTGTTCACGAGTAAACTCACGCTGAGGAGCAGTTGAATCCAATCTATAGACTGGCGGTCTACCCGTAGATCTCGTTATCCTATATATTGTATGTGCAGTAACACTCCAAATAGGACCAGTAGCTTTTTTTCCCACCTTCAATATCTCCTGGTTCATATAAATACCTAACAGTGACATTGCCGAGTATTGGTTGTTTTGAAAAATCATTTTGTGGTTTTACAGGCATATACTTTTTTTTAATCGCGTTGTTAGGTTTCATGTTTATTGTTCAAGTAATCTCATTATTCAGCGCGGTAATCACGCCTGGTAATCTCTTGACCCATTCACGAGATCGTTTATCCTGAATAAATTCCTTTGCGTATTGATATCCAAACAACCGCTCAGCAAGTGTCCGATTAAATTGTTCAACAACTGCCTGATCGCGATGTAATGTAGTATGAACTTCATTAGGTGCGCTGACATCAAAATGCGAGTAGTTAATTTGTTTAGGTGGTGGTAGATAAATTTGCTTGTTGGGGTAACCAATCCGCTGCAGTGGTATTTTTCACCTTTGCGGCGCTAGCGAGTTTACTGATTGCTGAGTTAACCCTCCAGTATCCTCTTGGGGAATAATAAATAGATTCCATGATGTTATTAATTACTAGCACCCAACATTAATTTACTTTTCATCGCCGATTTTATCAACCATGAAGCCAATGTTTCCTTGAAGGATTTATCAGTAATAGAATTCAACGCATGAATCAATTTTACATCTGCGATATGTCTGTTTTGCAGCTTGCTGCTTTTATAAGCAACATCATGAGTATGACACGCCTTATCAATGGCGTTTATTGGGTTTTCACAGGGTCGGGGTTGGTTTTGATCATCGAGTCTGATATCGAGCCTGGTCCCGGGTCCACAATAAATATATCCTGGAAGGTGATTTTCTCCTGGATATTTTGCCCATGGTGTTCCTGGGAGTTTTACTAATATGGCTGCAATATCACCTCCTCGTTTTTTTAAAATCATCTGCAGATTTCATATAAATAAATCTAAATTTTGTTGTACCACATTGTACATACTTACCAGCAAGTGCTGATCTGTTATTTTTAGTTGTAATCGTCGTCAATTCGTTTGTGCTAGTACGCTTCTTACATTTCACACAATATAGATCCATAATTTATTTTTAATAACATTAATCTAATTGATTTTTCGGCGACAAAAACACGAGAACCAATTAAGCATCATGCAGAGCTACCAAATTCTATTTGCATGATTACAATCGGACCATCTGGAAGTGGCAAGACGCAATTGCTACTTAATTTGATAATGAGATGGATGAAATGGGACAAATTGTATTTAATAACCACGACTGTAGACGATCAGTGATGTTACGAGGTGTCAAAGGATTTTAACGAGAAAGCAAAATCGGAAATCGATGAGGATATTATTGAGTTTATAACCGATATCGAGGAAGCACCGAGCATTGACATTATTAATGGAAGTATTAACAAATTAGTCGTATATGATGATGTCATGTTAGACAATCAAAAGAATCCTGTTAGGATATTTTCCAGAGGTAGGCCTAAAAATACCGACGTGATATATATCACTCAACGATACACTCAAATACCAAAAGTGATCAGAGATAACTGCAATATTATTGCTGTATTCAACGGAGTTGACACAAATACGCTACGAAATAATTGGCAAACTTGGTGCGGCGGTGATATGGATTATAATCTCTTTAAAATTAATTTAGTAACGCTCATTCAATTCCACATGGATTTGTTACGATATATTTGCACGTCCCGAGATCAAGATATCGTATCGGACTTGATCAAATATTCGGTTGTAATCCTAAAAGGATTTTTAACCCAATCGCAGCAGGGAATGTGCGACAACGACTTTGCGTCCCCAAAGGAAACTTTTTTGTTTACGATTTTGGAGGAAGCCTTGGTTTGCCAAATGGACGCCTCTATAAAAGGTTGTCCGTTTCCCCCCCCCCCTGCTGCTCCTTGTAGTAATTTTGTATATATTCTAGTATTTTAGATTTGTCTGTCGTGCTTCCATCCCTCCCTATGTTTAGTGTTTCTAGGGTTTTCTCCTCCCATCTTCTTAATTCCTCTCGTTTATAAAGCCGTTCCACGTTATGATATAAGTGTGAATTTTCTTGCTTTTATATCCCTCTCCTATTGCTCCTCTTTTTTAATTTAACTAATTTTTCTTCTAATTTTTTTGCCCTGTGTTGTTGTTTTCGTCAAATTTTCCAAAGCTTCTTTGTCTAATTTTATCTTTCTAACCCTTAATTTTGAATGAAAAATAGCTAATTTTTTAAAAACCCTTTTTAGGTTATCCTATCCAAATTCCCTTTTGCTTTAAAATTTTCTATTTCTTTTTTAATTTCCCTCCCTAATTCTTCATTTTCTAATATTTTATTGCTTAGTTTCCATTGTCCCCTTCCCCATTTAGTTCTTTTGTTTTTCCCTATTTCTACAGATCCGAAAGTTTGTAATCTATTATCCCTGCTTTAATGTATTTAATTCTTCCGGATGATGTACCCCAGAATTTATCTATCCTGTTCTCTTTGTTTTCTTTGTAATCAAAAGTGTAATCTGCCCTTAGTATGTTCAACCGTCTGTATATATCAATTAGTTTCTGTGATTTCATAATATATTCCATTTTGTCCTTAAACCGTTTGTCTTCCATTGTCAGTTTTCCCGTTCTGTCTATGTCGTCCCCTGCCCAATTAAAATCCACTCCTATGATCAAATTGTCCATTGTATAGTTTTCTAAATATTTCGCCAGCTCGTCTATAAATTCCTGTTTTTTGTATATATTTGCTGGTGTATACACATTAAGAAAATTGTTCCCTCCCATTTTTATGTGAATTATCCTTCCCTTAAAAAACGCCCCTTCTTCTACACTTTCCCATGTACACCCATGTTTATTATTAATTGCCATACCTATCCCTCCCTTTGTATTCTTTCCCACAAAGTTGTTAGTTATAATTATACTATCCATGTCTCGTTCAGTTTGTTCTTTTAGTTCGTCCGTATATCCATTTTGTGTTTCCTGTACAAAAGGTAAATCATAGTCCCTGTATTTGTTTCAGTTTTTGTGCTTTGTCTTTATCTATCGCATTTATATTAAAAGATAATAAACGGAAGTTTTGTCCTTCCATTTTTGTAGTGCACCAGGTTGCCGCTTTATAAACAGTTTTTAAATGGCTATTGTTCTTATATTTCTATGATTTCCTCAGCTAACCTTTTTTCTGGGGATCATGGTTCTTCCCCTAATGTTTTGTTTGTACTACCTGACTGTAAAAGTCACTAGTGACCTGCGAGGTAAAAAGTGTATCCCTAAGGTCATTTAGGTTATTTGGGTCCTCAGAGGGTCACTGTCTGTTTGTGTCTCATCTTCTTTTTCTGGGCTTTTCTGTTTAACCACTTCCGATCCTTTGTTTTCCTTTGTGGTATCCTTTTCCTCCTTTTTCCTTTCCTCAAGTGATTGGGATAAAATTTTCCTCATATCACCCCCACCTTTTGTTTTGTTTCACCTGTGCATTTTCGTCAAGTGATGACAGGTTGACCGCTTTCCTTTTTCTTGTGGGCCCTTTCACTTTTGATATTGGGGTAGAGCATGTCAGGGGGAGAAGTTCCTCTCCTGATAAGTTTAGTATTTCTGTGCTTCTTCAATGGTTAGCACTTCAAAAGGGTTGCTTGTTGGAATTTGTCTTTTGTCTTTCCGTGGTGTTTTGGAGTTTGTTTTATTCGGGGTGAGGATTTCGATCCATTTCTCCGCCGTTTCCGAGATTTTGTCCGATGTTTGTACCTCCCTCACCTCTTGAATGACTTTTATCTGTTCTGTTGTTGTTTCCTTTTTCCGTTGGGGGGGGGGGGATTTCCCTGCAGCCACAGGGAACTAGACAACTAGATTCTAGTACTTGTAGTTGAGAAGTCTCCTTAGTCTTTTCTATCACAATTACATCTGTAAAAATCAATCAATCAATCAATCATTCAACCGGAAAGCCTTGTTGATATGCCGTTGAGCACTACACCAAAAAGTATATTATATATAACATGCTATACTGTTTTGAAATAATAGAGAGTAACATTACCCTGTTAAAGTCTGCTATATATATATATATATATATATATATATATATATATATATATATATATATATATATATATATATATAACATGCTATACTGTTTTGAAATAATAGAGAGTAACACTACCATGTAAAACTATACTATATTTAACATGATATACTATTTCGCGATTGGTTCAGATGAATGTCTATAACACCAACAAAATATTTCACAAAAAGAACTGTTCCTATTTCGCAACTACATCATACAAAAACTAATTTATGTATTTGTGAATTGATCAGACAACAGCCAATATAATTATTTAAATGTTTAGTGAAATATTGTGTTGTTGCGCCTCGAAGTAATTAATGTGTCATCTATGCCTGCATTTTCTCGCATGGTAGTATGGCGCGGAAACAAATGCCAAAGGTATTTATCTACCTGCATAATCCTAGCAAACAACCTTGATGTATGGAGTAGAGGGGTGCATTTCTGATGTGAAATCTTGGATGACATGTAACAAGGAGCAGATGAATGATGATAAAACTGACGCTATTATGATCACGACCCAAAGACATCTCATTCACATCCTTTACCTCAGACAATAAATATCAGGAACACCAACATTAAATTCTCGCAGTCAGTACGAAACCTAGGTGTTACTCTAGACAGTACTCTCACATTGCACCAACATGTCATGAACATATGCAAGGCTGCAAATCTTGAACTGAGATGCGTCAGTTCCATTCGTAAATATCTTTCAGTTGATACCACTAAAACACGTGTGTATTCATTAGTACTTTTAAGACTGGACTATTGTAACTCAATTCTGTCTGGTTCTCCACAAAAGTTACTCCAGAAACTTCAAACGTTCAAAACACAGCTGCTCGGATTATCTTTAGAGTACCTCGATCAGAGCACACCTCACCACTGCTCTGTACAATACACTGGCTATCAATTCGATACAGAATCAAAACAAAAAATGTGTTCTCTGTACTATGTTTCACTGAGATGCTCCAGTTCAACATACCTATCCAGCCTCACCCATGTGTATGCACCAGCAAGATACTTCCGCTCTTATTCTGACAATATTATACTCATTGTCCCCACAATGAAAACGAAGTCATATGGACAACGTTCTTTTGCATACCACGGCCCGGCTATTTGGATCGAATTGCCCATTGAAATTAGGCACAAAGACACTATTGTCTCTTTTAAGAGTGCTCTTAAAACTCACCTTTATCGACTGCAGTAACAAACTTAGGGACCAAATAATGTTTTGTATATTATGCTTTCAGCATGTGTTTATGTTTTCTAATTTCATTGTTTTTCTCATTTGTTTTTCTTCAGTAAAGACATATCATTATAGATGTTGTGAAGCGCTTAGAACTTCTAAAGATTAGGCGCTATACAAAGACCTCATTGTTATTATCATTATTATTATTATTATTATTATTATTATTATTATTATTATTGACCTACACTTGAGCGAGGATGAGTGGTGAGTAGTATAGTGGTGCTTTTTGGCGTGAATGGAAAAATACATTACAGACCCACCCACCCCAGGGCTGTTTGGCGTGAAGGCTTAAATGATCAGCCTGGGATTGTTTGGCGTCAAGGGGAATTCAACATGGGTATATTGTGGCTCTGTAGCGTCAAAGGAAAGTGGAATGCAGCATATGTTAGGTTTTGTATAAGGACAATAGGAACGGAAGAGGTGAGGTGACGTCACTTTACTGAAGATTGATAACAATGTTGCAACAATGGTAGGAACAGGTGTGCACCGGGCTGACTTCAGTGAGGAGTAGAGATATACTCCCAATACACATAAAGAGATAGAACACATACAATATACAACAATGACATACAATAATATACAGGGCATTTGGATTCTTCTTTTTTATCCAGTTTTTCCACCAGCTCCTGACGTTTCCAATGATTAATTTCTTTTTCCTCTTCTTCTTTTCATCCTCTGGAATCCAGTCAGGATGCCCCATTGCTCCAAATGTTTCATTAACTTTTATCCAGTTGTTTGTTCAGTCTTTCAAATTCCTCTTCTTTCTGTTTTCTTGTTCCTTCTTTTTTCTTCAGTCCAGGTATCTTAAGTTTTCTTTTTACTTCTGCCAGTACATTTCTCATCGTGTAATCGGCTTTCTTTAGTTGGTCTAGCCCGCACTAGTAAAATGACCACTCTGTGAAATTCAACGTTTTTGTGAAAGCACCCGAGTTGGATCAAAGCGTCAAGTGCCTCCTTCAAGGTTCCCAATCTTACATTTTTTGGTGTGATGAAACCTCTTAACTTTTCTACTTCTTCCAGTAGCATACCTTCCACCAAATCCCTGGCTACTTTCAGGTTGGTCACTTGACTTATCACAACGTCTTTGGTATATTGATATCTCCATTCATATTCTAGCCTTTCCACCACATATGCTACATACGTAAACCCAAACCAACTATGTCTGAGTTCGTTAAATAACTCAATAGCCATCTCTCGAATGATGATGATGATTTGAATTATAGACGCTTTCGCCGATAAGGGCACGTGCGTCTGGTGGGCTATCCACACACAAGGGAACGAAAACAAACCACAAATATACTTTCAAAAACCACAAAATCTACTAACCACACATAAGGGAAGAAAAGCACTTCATACGACCACATACCCGCTAACGGTTCCGTATTGCTTTGTTCCATCCAAATGGATGTTCATCGCACGACCGCTTACACGGATGTTGTTGCAGCCACGTTAGTAAATGTCTTATTAGAATTAGTTGGTGTATCATAAGCAGCCGTAGAAGTATTACTTATTGTGCAGAAGGTCAGTTAGTAGTAGTAGTAGCAGTATAATTAAATGAACGGGTGGATGAATCTCGTTAGAGGTTGAAGACATAATTTTGAAATGGTTCAACAGACAAATAAACAGAGTAATAGCCATCAAGATAGATAGATAGATAAATAGATAGATAGATAGATAGATAGATAGATAGATAGATAGATAGATAGATAGATAGATAGATAGATAGATAGATAGATAGATAGATAGATAGATAGATATGGATGGATGGGTAGGTATGTAGATATATAGATAGATAGATATATCGATAGATAGATAGAAGTGAGGATTTAGGGTTTTATGTTCAAATTTAGATTTTGAATACTGTCATTATTGAATCTTATTAACTTTCCCATTTATTCTATCAACCATATTGTGTACCCACGTCATTATTGAATCTTATTAACTTTCACATTTATTCTATCAACCATATTGTGTACCCACGTCAACAGCTGAACGGGATATTGATATCTTAACCAGTCATTTAAATTATGGGTCAATTATTTCGGTTATTTGTCTGTACACGCCAACACTTGCCATGTTGGGTCGACTAATAATAATAAAGCTTTTTGTCATGTGCTTGGATTTCTCTGCAATGACTGGTTGGCTTAGTACATAGTGACATTACCTTGCTTGGCGACGTGAAACAAGTAGCCATTGTACAGAATACACTAGTTAACTTGGAACACGGACATTTTACGGGATTTATACATATTCTGTAAGTACCAGTCTATTAATTTTTATTTATAAATTAAACTAAGTGCATTTTATATACTCGCTGAAGATGTATATGATCATATTATGCGTGTTGATAACAGCGTGAACACACATTGAGTCAATACATGACCTTGGAATAACGTGTACACGTATCAAGGTTACTAAACGCGAGGAAAGTTATGCTCTTAATAGCACATTTGTAAATGAGAGAGAGAGAGAAAGAGAGAGAGAGAGAGAGAGAGAGAGAGAGAGAGAGAGAGAGAGAGAGAGAGAGAGAGATTCACGGTAGTTACACCCACAACATATTACCACGTCCGTATATTAAAGGGCAGATAACTTGAACACTAGATCATCAAATATTTAGAACGTGGCCGATTTTCAACTAATGAAAATACAATATGCACCTTGTTTCCTGTGAATGTGTAGTCAATTATGATAGATAAAGCTTTTATAGCAGCATTCATTCGCAGTATTTACACTCATTCAAATCCTTCCCCACAGTAGTTACACCCACCACATATTACAATCAACAGTATCTAGACTCATGAAAACCCTCCCCATCCACATAAATTACACCCATCACATATTCCCATCAACAGTAATTAAACTCATGAAAACCCTTCCAATCCACAGTAATTACTCTCACTACATATCACCATCAACAGTATTTACACTAATGAAAACTCTCCCCTACAGTAGTCACACCCACCACATATAATCATCGACTGTATTTACACTCACGAAAAACCTCCCCATCCACAGTATTTACACTCACGAAAAACCCTCCCCATCAACAGTAATAACACCCACCACATATAATCATCAACAGTATTTACACTCATGACAACCTCATCATCAACAGTAGTTACCTCCCGCCCCCACATATATAACCATGAACAGTATGAACACATACCGCGAATTTAACCATCCACAGAATTTACACCCGCCACTTATTACAATCAACATTAACTGTACTCATACAAAACCATTTCCATCCACACTAGTTACCTCAACCACTTATAACCATCTCTCTCTCTCTCTCTCTCTCTCTCTCTCTCTCTCTCTCTCTCTCTCTCTCTCTCTCTCTCTCTCTCTCTTTCTTTCTCTTATTGACTGTGTGTATGTGTGCATCTCTTCTGTTGTCTGCATTGTACTACATAATATAGTTTGTGGTGCACGGGATGAACTCCAAATGAGAATAACAACAATGTTACAATATTAGTGTTCGTTAAATATTTTTGTGTATTTTTTTAGAGTAAAAAAATAGGACACCTTTCGTCCGTTCTCAAGTGCACTAAAATAAGACTGATTTTCTTTACAAGCTCTTTGTAGCGTTTGCAAAGGTTGGGGTGGGGTACTTCCAATATATTAATGAAAATATTATGGAAGTTCCACCCTGGCTTGCGAAATTATACAGTTAAATTACTGACGAAATAGATGTACATCTCTGAGTCCCCAGTCAACACTGCCGACGGTTAAATTATATAGAACACGAAGATGGAATTCAAAATAATAACAATTTAATAAAGTCGATAATTTTAAATGATAAACTCAATCACTCGTCCTCCAAGTGACAGCCTACTTCATCTCGTGATTTTCAGTGTGAGTTCGATTTTCCCCTGGCCTTTGGTTCTACTCATCTCTTTATTTCGTTCCTCCCACTCCTCCTGGACTTCACCTCTCCCGACTCCTCTCCTTCCTTCTCTTTTCTTCCGTCTCTCTATCGGAGACACTGGGACCACTGTCACTAGTCTGTCCCTCGAAGTTTCCTTTAGAAGCTGCACTTAGAATCCTGTCCTAAGATTTTTCTCCGCCAATAACGCATGGCTGATCGGAGTTACTACCTTCTGGCAATCTTTCTAACGAACTATAGCGAACTAAATCTTGCTTGCAGTTTAAGGATATCATACTTAGCCAAATTAGGGTCCCGTCCCTATCTCGATTCTGATTGGGTAGCGCTCTGGCCCTGTCCAATCGACTAAGCGACCAATTCAACCTGACTATCAGTCTGCGGAACAAGAAAATAAGGCACGTCCACTCCTACGGGCAAATTCTTTGATCTGCACAAGCGCTTCCACACCAAGGTGATAATTGCGCTTCTGATGGCCTTGGTCGGGCTTCCCAAACTAGCCACGGCAAACTTACGTAAGGGATAGTGCTAGCCTGCGGTCATGTTTAACATAACAATGGCTTGTCCGAATTACTTTGATTACACATGTTTCTATACTATTTTGGGTCGGGCAAAACGCCACACTCTTCACAAAAGAAATTGTCCACAATAAATGTATACAAGACAAAATTAGGTATGCACATGACATAGGTTTGCTCTTTTTCAGTCTAACCCTTGTGTCAGCATTGTGTTGGGAGTGACGGCTTACTTTTCTTTGATCCAGTAACTGTCAACGACAATCTGTTATAACTACAAAATGGCCACTGGAGGAGAGACAGAAAATGGTTGCAGTTTGATTAATGTTGAGGAAGTGACACTACAAAGCTGTAAGTGTTCTATAAATTATATTTTTAGAAAAACATTTGCTTGTTAATAAACCATCAATATATACGTATATAATATTTTTTGTGTGTTTTTGTTATCATATACAGAACTATACGCAGTAGAAGCAATGTATATTCGATGACGAATAGTTGAAAGAGATTTTAAATTTAGACGACGTCAGGGTATATTTTCATACAATTTTGTTACCTAATGTCTGACATGCTAATGGAGTATGTCATGGTATATTTTCATACACTTTTGTTACCTAATGTCTGACATACTAATGGAGTATGTCAAGGTATATATATGAATATGAACATACCTAATATATTATAGTGGGTTGGGTAAAGGAAATAGACACTTTAACATACCTAAAATCGTATAGGGGTTTGGGTAAGGGAAATATACACGTGAACATACTTAATATTTTATAGCGGGTTGTGTAAGGGAAAGATACACATGAACATACCTAATATCTTATAGGGGGATGGGTAAGGGAAAGATACACATGAACATACCTAATATCTTATATGGGGATGGGTAAGGGAAATATACACATGAACATACCTAATATCTTATAGGGGGATGGGTAAGGGAAAGATACACATAAACATACCTAATATCTTATAGGGGGATGGGTAAGGAAAAGATACACATGAACATACCTAATATCTTATAGGGGGATGGGTAAGGGAAAGATACACATGAACATACCTAATATCTTATAGGGGGATGGGTAAGGGAAACATAATGTAACATGAATATACTTAATATCTTATTTTGGGTTGGGTTAGGGAAAGAAGCAGTTGGACGTTTTTTAGACTGCAGTGTGCTGGGCAAGGGAAAGATACACGTGAACTTTTTTAATACACCGCACGGTTGGGTATAGGAAAGATACACATGAAAATGCTTAATATATTATAGGGGGTTGGGTAAGGGAAACATACTCATGAATATAACTAACATCTTATAAGGGGTTGGGTAAGGGAAAGAAGCACTTGAACGATTTCAAGACACTGCAGAGTGCTTGGTAAGGAAAAGATACACTTGACTATTTTAATACACTGCAGAGTGCTGGGTAAGGGGAAGATGCACGTGAATATTTTAATACACTGCAGTGTGCTGGGAAAGGGAATGATACACGTGAATAATTTTAATACACTGCCGAATGCTGGATAAGGGAAAGAAGCACTCGATCGTTTTAATGCACTGCAAAGCGCTGCGTAAGAAAAAGACACGAGAAAATTCGTAATGCCCTGCAGAATGCTGGATAAGGGGAAAGAGACGCATGAACATACTTTGGGGATGACATCTCCACCTAATAACCAGGTTCAAGGTTAATATGCAAATATGGACGCTTACCGCATTCAAATCATATTAATAAAGATCGATAATAGTTCAGTTTATTTATTGCACACACACACACACACACACACACACACACACACACACACACACATATATATATATATATATATATATATATATATATATATATATATATATATATATATATATATATATATATATATATATATATGGCTAAAGTGGTTACAGAGTGAGTTAATATGTTATTCATTGGTCAGTTGGAATTTTATGTATTTCACATAGATATGGTTAAAAAAGATACTGAGTAATGTAAGATATGTTCTTGATTTGTCAGATGGAACTTGATGTATTAGACATAGATATGGTTAAGGAAGTTACAGAATTAATATGTTATTTATTGGTCAGGGGGATCTATTAAAGTTTCTAATGTGGATAATATAAAAACATTTCATACAAAATAATGTTGAGCAATGTATAAATTCACACATTCAACAAATATATTATCATTTTCTTAGATCAATTATTGCACCAATGTGTACAGCCATTTTGTGAAAGAATTATTTTCAGACATGTTTGCACAAACTACTTTTCAGAAGAAATTTTTAAACACCATTGTAGAATAAGTGAAGACATAAAGATGTAACAATAGTTTGCCAAATTTTATACCAATATCAAACTAAATTTGATCAACAGAAAAAGGTCCTTAGCAAAGCAGCTTTTGTTACATTAGTCCAGATATAATACCCTTAGATAATTGTATTCGTTTTTGAAGATAAATTTGCAAAATTCTATTGCGGATTTACCGAGATGGAGAAGACAGCTCAGAATCACATCCTTCTGCACCCTCACCCCCAGACCCCCATGGTCCCCATGGTCCCTCTACACTCTTTCGTATCACCAAAAATCAGGCAAAACATGAAGATATTATTGGTGCCATAAAATCTTTAATTAAATGAAACTATTGCAGTAATTTATTTGTATCATCCAGGTAATTATAAACAGGGCTTAAATTGCAACCGAATTATTTATTATGTAATGTCTCTCAATATATCGTTGTTTCCAGGACTATACATACATTCATGAATAAATCCATCCATCCATCGTAACGTTGTCCTTTGGACATATATTTTGTTTTGCATGTGTTGATTATGGTAAGACATCATTATAAACAGTTTCCGGAAGTTACATTATCGATGTTATAAACCATGTTCAGGCAATTGTTTTAGCACTTACAACTAAAATGACATGCTGGTGTTTTCAGGCGATAAAAGAAAGAGAATCCATGAATAGCATACATTTTGCATCATTTCTTTCTCATCTGAATCTCTCAAATTCTTCTTCCAAATGGTTCAAGTATATTTAAATTGAAGTACATGTATATATATATATATATATATATATATATATATATATATATATATATATATATATATATATATATATATATATATACACCATTTTATAATATGTACATTCCTAGTGAAGTACATGCAGGTATGTTTTTATGACAGGTACAGTCATAGGGATGTACATGGATGTACGATTTAGCACAGGTACATTCATAGTGAAGTACATGCATGTATGATTTTCTGACAAATTTGTTTAAATTACACATGACACATTACTTTCTAGTCTTTCAAATTGGTTTAAATTATAAATCCCATGAAAAATTACTTTCTAGTCCCTCATATGTTTAAATTATAAATCCATGAACGGTTACTTTATGGTCCTTTACATTTGTTTAAATTATAAATCCCATGAAAAATTGCTTTCTAGTCCTTTAAAATTGCTTAAAGTTACTTACTAGTCAGGTAAATTTGTTTTAATTTGTTTTAATTATAAATCCCACGAAAAATTACTTGATAGTCCTTTAAATTTGTTTAAATTATGAAACCCCATGAAAAATTACTTGATAGTCCTTTAAATTTGTTTAAATTATAAATCACTTGAAAAAGTATAATAGTTTTCAAGGCTGCCAAGAGTATGCATATACCAACATTAAGGTCGATGATTCCAAACAAAACAATAACCCTATGATTCCACTTTGTAAAATGGTATTTACGGATTTCCGTCCGTTTCAAGACTGTTGACCTTGATGTGTAAAACAAGTTCGGTGATATAGATATATCACAGCTAGTTAAGACGTCCAATTGTAATTCTGTATAGGATAAAACAAGTTCGGTGACTATATTTATCAATATACCCGAGCTAGTGAAGACGTCTCTTGTAATTCTGTATAGGGTAAAACAAAGTCGGTTAGTGAAAATATTGATCTGCCACTGGATACGTCAATATTGTAAATTTGTATAAAAATTGATCAATGAAACTTCACAGCACTTTAGCGGAATTGTAACATATTTAGATGTGAATAAAAACACACAAAATAATTCTGCCTGGCATAGGTTTTTAAACAAACTGAATCAGCTTTACTTTCGACTCTAATCAATGCGTAAATATGCTGTGATTTGGATATATGTCTGTCAGACGGAAGCAAAGCACAAATGTGTGCTTATAAAAGCATCGGGTGGATGAATGAAAACAATACAACTTTGAACTGGAATTAATCAATGATTAATAACAGTGAATATTCTCAAATTCAAACGTAAACATTAAAACGTTGAATTGGATATTAATCATGACCAATAACAGTGAATATTCCTCAATGCAGGCGTAAACATATAACGTTGAATCGGAAATTAATCAATAATTAATAACAGTGCATATTCTCAAATTCAAACGTAAACATATAACGTTGAATCGGAAATAATTCAATGATCAAAAACAGTGATTATTCTCAAATTCAAACGTAAACATTAAAACGTTGAATTGGAAATTAATCAATGATCAATAACAGTGAATATTCCTAAATGCAAACGTAAAAACATTACAACGTTTAGATTTGGAAATTAATCAATGACACACAGCTATACTTTCGGAACACTTTCAGTGATAAAGACAAGAAGAAAAATTTCAATGCAAACTACCTTTATTGACTAATATAAATATTTTGCAAATAGATTTTCATTTTCTATCTGAACTATAATCCGTGTTAATTTCGAGTATAAACTATCTGTGTACAATTATTATTTCAACACAGTGAAATACAATGATATCAATACGGTCATACTTGTGGGAAAAAAACAACTTTTCTATCAAAAATGCTTTGCATTCAGCACGTGAAGTGATTTCAATGCAAACTAGTTTTATAAATTGAATCCAAATATACTAACCTGTGCTTCCAGTGATATTTCACCTAATAAACCTATATGAACAATACAGTCAACAAGGACATAACCAAATCTGCTAAACGCAAAAGAAAGTGTGCGCAAAGGAAAATACAACGCTGCATAGTTAATGCAAATAATTCCAAATAGGATTAAAGAGAAAATATCTCTTAAAAAGGATTCTAAATTCTCAAAATTCAATAGTCAAAACTGGAATAATACAATAAGGTAATTACACTTTTAATATCTCGCCCAAAAGAAATCCCTTTAGACCAATCTAGACCCTTTTTACAAAATAATAATAATAATAAACACGAAAATCAACAAACACAAACAACAGTAATTAATACAATGGCCCACAACAACTTCGCGTTAGATAATTTCTTCCAAATGGAAGAAGAGGAAATCCCCCAAGGAAAACTAATTAAAGGGAACAGGCCCAACTATGTTCAGGCTATATATAAGTCCCAAACACCAGCGGAACAAAGGCCCCCCATTCCGACCATTTTAGCATCCCTCATAGCTAGGGGAGTACCAGGCGAGGAGATATATATTTTCACCCAGCTGGGAAAAAGGGGGGGGGGTCTATCTCTTGTACCCCAAAAAACCCCAATCCTTAATTCCATCAGGGAGCATAAAGATAGGTGACATAGTGGCACAAGTGACTACACCCCCACCTATCACCAAACTTATCAAAATATCATACACTGACATTTTCATTTCGGGCGTCCCGTGTGAAATCGCTATTGAAACTTTTGTCTAAGGCTTTGAGCATATAACACAAATTAAAGTCATATCTGCAAGGAAAGATATATAGAAAGCCATCCCTTGGGTTCACACTGGGAAATTGATAATGAGGGTGGAAGCAACCCAAGCAAATAGTGTGCCAGAAATGTTTAAAGTGCATGGCTTTCTCGTAACGTCGTGGTTCAACGACTGCAATTTAACTGGACCATGCCTCATTTGCAGTCAAACAGGCCATAACAAATGGGTATGCCCCACGCAAAACGGGGAAAATACCCCAACACCAATGATTAGAGACAACAACTTAACTAACACCCAACCAGACGATACACAACATACATATTCGAATGTCACAGCTGTCAATACCCCCCAAAACAAGAAGAGAATCAAATAACACCTCCTCAGGACACCACAGACAACACTACGGCAACAGAAACAACAGACAACACATACATAAACACAGAAATAGAGGTATAAAATACTCCATTTTCTAGCCCCACACATAGGAAAAAGAAAACACTCATCAGAACAAGGGCGAAACCAGAACCCAAAACAACTACCACCAACACAGAAAAAGAAAAACAAATCAACAACACAAACTAGGCAAATGCAACTTCCAAAAGAAAAAACAAACAAACCCTAGCACCAAACACCCAAACCCAAACAAATGAACAAACCGAAAATGGTTCACCAGGAACCCAAGAAATCAAAAAAATGATAAGAGAAATGATTGACAAATCACCACTACTTCCCCATCTAGAATACAACACTACTAAAATGAACAAAACCACCGCAACAACAAAACAAAAACAAAAAAAAAACCCATTAATTAAAACATATAAACAACTCAATAATAGATACCCATACAATTATCACTATAACAAAAATGGTGAGTAATATTAGAATTACATCACTTAACATTAATTGAATAAATTTTGATAAAGCAAAGCAACTAATCAAACAATTAAATAAATATCATATAATATACCTACAAGAAATACATAACTTAAACAACAAAGTAAAGAACTATATAGAAGACCATCTAAACGCTATATTTTTATAACACCAAAAGACAATGTATCTAACCGATCAGGAGTCGGAATCATAATAAACAACAACCTCAAAAATGCAAACTGGACTTTACACAATACACCAAAAGACCTAGAAGGAAGACTATTACACATTGAAATAGACAAACTGCACATAATCAACATATTTATGCCACCCAGAAGAAGTTGGAAAATACCATTTATATACAAATTGTCTAACTACTTACAAACATACAAACTACACAACACTACAAGAATAGGCGACTTCAACTCAGTAATACAATACGTAGACAAAACAAATGGACTAGCCAAATGGGATAGAGATGTACTGCACCACATCAAAGGCCTAATAACCAACAATAATGTATTCGACACCTATAGACATATTAACCCAACCAAACAAGAATGCACATATACAAGAAACACAATGGTATCCAGAATAGATCACTGCTATATGAACACCAACTATAGGCATAATCATTGCAGTCCATGTATCCCCCCCAAAAAAAACAAACAGATGGGGAAAAGGCACATGGAAACTTAACAATACTATACTTGGCCTACCTGAGTACCAAATTGAAATACAAGACACTATACAAAACACACAAGAATACAATCAGTATTACATATGGGACCAGACCGAAACACTCATCCCAAAAATCAGTCAGAAATACTCTAGAATACAAAAACAACAAAACTTGGTTCAAAAGGAATGTAATAAAATAATAACTGACCCCATCTCAAATGAAACTGATCTACAAAAAGCACAAACACAACTAGATATTATAAATAAATATAAACAAAACGGAGAAAAAATAAGAGCGGGACTCTACCAAGACATATACAATATTGATAAAAATATATATGAAAGAGAGGAAATAAGAAAAGGGATGGAACAAAATATCACAAAACTAATTTATCAAAATCAAGAATACAACCAAAAAGAAAAAAAAATACTAGAATACACTTATAATTACTATAAAATTCATATACATCACAACACATACCTAAGCAAAAAATTAAAGAATACACATAATTGATAACACTTCCTAAGATACAAGATATACAGAAAAACCTATGTAACGAACCTATTACGGCACAGGAAATTGACAAAGCAATTCAACAGCTAACACCAAACAAATCACCTGGAATTGATGGAATCACAGCCGAATTCTACAAAAAAAATTAAAAAACAAATCACACCAATTATAAATATATAAATGGAAAAACAAAACGCTTTTATCCCCATACATACAACCTCTTCATTCTACAACCACAAATACAAAAAAAAAAAGATCAACACTCTAAGAGAACGACATTAGACAATATATCAATTTGACCGCAACCAGATGGCATCTTTGACCCCGAACTGATAACATGTAACAAAACGGCACTCTGCCTCAAACTAAGAAACTGATACAATTCCCTATACACTACGGGAGTGAAACAACGTGAAGACAAAACAACCTTGACCTGCCCTAGGCATGTACTAAAATTCCACCCTCATATGGAAAGAAAGAAGGATAAAGAAAAACCACAACAACAACAATATCGGATTTCTCGAAAATAACAAAGTAGATACAAAAATTGGAAAATATACCACTACATACATAATAACTATGATAACACCACACAGTTTAAAACACAACCTACACATACAAACAAGAAATACTACAAATAAAAAGATAAATAAACACCATTTACTAGAAAAAATACAAATAAAGGAAAATTAAATATAAATAAATATAAAAAAATTAATATAATGGAATTAAAACAAATATAATAAAAAGGCAACTATATGAATATGATCTAGATAGAGCCGTCTGAATAATACCACATATAACACAAACCACAACCAAAAAAAACAAAAAAAAACAAAAAAACAAAAAAAACAACAACAAAAGCACAACACCAGACAATACGACTCTGACAAAGTCACTAAAACGGAAGTAACCAAGGAATAAAGGAAAGGAAACCTACCCTGGGACAAGTGTATTAAGGAGGGGAGTACAATATTTGTTTGAAGCATATAGAGAAAGGAAACCAAGTTGTTTTTGTCAGTCGCAGACAAATTCTCTGAATACGAACTATCAGCACGGATAATAAGTAGGAAGTACATTCTATATAATTTGTTTGGGATAAAGTAACTTGAAAAATATGATAAACGAAACAAAGAATAACCCTTGAAAACTTCAGAATTCAAAATAAAATAAAAATAAAATAAAAAATAACAAAATATAATAACAAAACACAATAACAAAAATCATAACACGGGGTGGACAAGGAAACCCTACAATTAACATTGTATAACTAACACATACAAGGGTGTCGCCTCAAGTACCAAACCAGCTATACGTGCTGGGGAGGGACGAAAGGTGTCAACACCTAATCAAACAATATTTTGTTTTAAATGGTGGCCTAACGTTAGTTCTGCACCTGATGTTTAAATTATGAATCCCCTGAAGAAATTTTTTTAATAGTTTTCAAGGTTGCCAAGAGTATGCGTATACCAACAATAAGGACCATGATTCCAAACAAAACAACAACCCTATGATTCTTCTTTGTAAAATGGTATTTACGGATTTCCGTCAGTTTCAAGACTTTTGACCTTGATGTGTAAAATAAGTTCGGTGATATCGATATATCAGAGCTAGTTTAGACGTTCAATAGTAATTCTGTTTAGAATGAAACAAGTTTAGTGAGTATATTTATCAATATACACGAGCCAGTGAAGACGTCTCTTGTAATTCTGTATAGGGTAAAACAAAGTCGGTCAGTGAAAATATTGATCTACCACTGGATACGTCAATATTGTAAATTTGTATAAAAATTGATCAATGAAACTTCACAGCACGTTAGCGGAATTGTAACATATTTAGATGTGAATAAAACACGGAAAATAATTCTGCCTGGCATAGGTTTTTAAACAATCTGAATCAGCTTGACTTACGACTCTAATCAAACAATATTTTGTTTTAAATGGTGGCCTAACGTTAGACGCTTTAATTTTTAAACGCAATTTAACATGGTTCCCCTCTCCGCGTTTGCCTCTAAAGTTACACTTTCTACTACTGCCGTGAATAGTTCATGCTTTATAGTTCTTTCAATGTTGACTAAGAGTTTTCACAAAACAAGAATTCATGGCAATGATGTTAATAGTAAACACTCCATGGCGATAATAATTGTTTTAGGTTCAAACACCATTTTTCAGCGCATGATAGGCGGCCAGTGTAATTCTTGTAGAAAGAACCAGATAAAGCCCGTGTTTGCACCAACGATTCACTGCAAGCTACTGCACTGCACGACTTCTCACATGCAACCCATAGACTAAAACCAACGCTGACAGAAGTGAAATGATAGTATTCGGTACAGGCGAGCGCTTTTGACCAATCACTGCTGCTAATGATAATTTCATATTGCTGCTGTACTTTTTTCATAAAAATAATTATATCACCTTGTTCATTTTATTTCATAAAATAATTATATATGTCCTTGGTACTTGATTCCACTGTATAGGATAGGGGTTCCTAAAAACACCGAAATACACTGAAAAGCAGAAATACCGAAGTATTTACCTGTTCTCTCTGTATATCGGTTTCTACACACATATTATTTTGTTTTTGTTTGAATAATAATAATAAGCAAAATAAAATAAGATTAATGTGATTTTGATACGAATAATCTACTTTTTTCCTATTTATAGCACAATTATTGTAATGATGTCACTTGGTCGTACTTGATTCGACAGACCTGATACATGGCGAGTGGTAGTAATATATATAAAGAGTGAAAGGGAAAAGTATCGAAGTATCAACAGTATTTCCCGACATTATATTACATATTTAATATAACTTTTAATGATATAGTTTTTGAAAAGTAAATAACATTTAATTTAACTTTTGTTTAAAAGTTTTCCAAATATTTGGCATATATATATATATATATATATATATATATATATATATATATATATATATATATATATATATATATATATATATATATATATATATATATATATATATATACTAGTTATGATAATATGACAGTTCATTGTATGGGTGTTAAGAAAGTCTATTTTTGCAAATATGTGAACGTTGATTAGTCATACATGTTTGAATAGTAATGAAAAGCAAAATAATTTCAATTTATATCAATTATTTATTTCTTACTTGATTTGACATATATGATAAACGGCGAATTGAAATACATGCACAAAGTGAAAGTGAAATGTAACAAAGTACCAAAAGTGTATACGATAGTCTATATGCAAGAGTGAGATTAATTCTGTGATCGTAAGAAGCCACGATCTATGATGATAGACAAAGACAACTCGGGTAAGCAATTAATCCAATAAGTATAACGGTACCAATTGCGCAAGTCCAGGTGGGTGGAGCTTAAATTGTAGGGAACATTACAATCATTAATAAACAACAACACTAGCTATGATTGGTGGATTATGTAAAAGTTGTCCTTTCTGTTAGACTTAAAAAAGTTTAGCCTCTTGGGAACATGTGAATATATGCTAATTCCAATATAGATCATATTTTGTATTTTTTATGATCTTTTGAAAATGTAATACACATGACTGAAAATAGCTATGTTGTGACTATATAACTCATACCCATGTCTAGTTCCAGCAGAGTTATCTCTCTTAAATGCAATGGAGTACCTGGTTTTGTCATCATCAAATTGACAATCTAACATTGTTCTCTATAAGAGTGTGTGAGATGCACGCTAAATTAGGATAGAAAATATATTTTTCTCTTGAAATATTAGCATTGAGGTCTATGGAAAAACAATTGGTACCGTGATACCAATAGTATTCAGGAGTATGCTCCTCTTGAAAATGGAGCTACAAGTCATGTGCACAAGACAAGGTAAAATAAACCTAACCTAAAACATGAAATATATGATATTATGACGACATCTCTGGTTCATGTTTAGCATTTTTAGCTGTAATTGTCACAGTTCATACATTAATTGTTCGTGTCCTTTGTCCAGGTTTCGGTCAATTAGTCCTTGGTTCAACAACTGTCGTCTGACTGTCCGTGAAAATCATGTATTTTGTGTCTATGTCGATGTGGCGTCTGAAGCGTTTGAACAAGTGTGTGTTGTTGCTCTATCATTTCTATCCAGTCTGGTTTTATCAACTCAAATAGTTTATGACTGTCGGCAAGCTGGAATTCTCCAGTGCATACTAGACCACTCCTCAGATTTCTGAATTGTCGGGTTACTAACTCGTGTGTTAGTTGCACAAATTCCGTCTGCGTTTTCGTCTTCCATTCAACTATCAGTTTTAGAACATGGTTCGTGGACTCACGATTATTATTTTTCTACATGCGGTCTATTTGATAGATTCTTAATGGATTAATAACTTTTAGTTTCGTATTTGTCTTTAGTTTTATTTTACGAATGTTTAAAAAAAATCATGGTGTGATTTCGTTGTCAGAAAGCAAATAGTAGGATTCAGGGAATGCACCAGCAGATGTATCCCATAAACCACAATCGTCTGAAAAAGAACTTTTGCCATTATTCTACTTTTTCTCGAGGTTGTTCACATTATACACAATGAAATATACATTTTCTTACAAACCACATGGAATGCATTCTACTCTTGAATCTGATTTTAACAAAAATTCCACTGATTTTCCCATGTCTAATTTGCCTTTTGCTGGATGTTTGTGTGTCATTTCTGTCTTTTACCTCGTTGTGTGTCAGTTACTTCGTTGATTATATCTGTATGTGACTCGTTACTAACGTATTTTGCCGTCATGTCAGAATTAACAGAAAAAAACATCTACTGAGCCATCTAATGAGTCATCGACATTTACAATGACCATATGCTCGTGGTTTTCATATACCAAAGGCACAAAGTGATTGGGTATAAACCCGTTAGTTTTTTCTGGGACATACATTTGAGTCCACATTATGCCTACTGCGGGAGATGCGGATTGGTTCACTGCCCTTCCAACAACCTTACGATTAAAAGGTTGTGACTCGGTTTGTAATTGTGACGGATAATAAGAACGAATGGGTTTGGAGATGCCGGCACGTAGTTCATAAATGTACGCCATTTCAGAGTAGGAACCAGCAACAATAATGTATTTCACAAGCTTTGAATAGTTACTAACAACGATACGATTACCACAGCTGAAATCTATATAACAATTGGACTTTTCATCATAGTAAATAGGATTCAAAATCACTTATATTGTAGTTCGTAGTCGCAGTAGTTCGTGAAGGTTTTCTGATCCAGTCAGTGCTCTAGAAACTCCATCTATATAAAAAGTTCCAAACACCACAAACTAACATTGGTACAAGTTCCAGTAAAATTGCTGGATGAAACATTTTTAAAATTTCCACATAAGCTGCATATTTCGCTCCATACGTAGACATGTGCTCTGATTCTGGAATCAAAATCCCGTAGGTGATGAGCTTACTTTCTGACTTTGCAGCATTGGTCAGGGCATTCTTTTCCCTCAAATGAAAAGCTGTCAGCAGCTTCGAAATATATTTTTACAGAGTCATTTAAATATTTTAATTGAAATTCTTGTTTGCTTTACATTATAACTTACGTATGCATAGCCACATCCGCTATAAAAATCGTGGCCGTTTCTTTAATGTGCTCGACATTGTTATCCTAGTTTGAATAAAAAATGTGATCACGGGAAAGACAATAAAGGATGTGCAGTCCATTAAAAATGAATAAAAGAACGTGTGCATAACACATTGAGGAAGGTATATTAATGGATTAAGTATGGCGAGAGGGCAAGATTGGAGAGATAAAGGTTATGTACATTTAGTTTAAATCATTTATTTTATGAAACTTTGTCAATTGCAACTATAAACGGGGATTTAGTAGAAAGCATGAGCATATTAGAGTCCTCACTCCCCAAATTATAAGAGCAAATATAAACAAAGAATATTAACTGTAAAATGCGATTTGAATCAATATATTCAATATTTGATTTGTTCACTCGAAGTTTTGCGCAGGCAATAATAAAACATTGTGATTTAATTTTCTCGACTGAAGTACGCTTGAAAATAAGTAAGTCATTCAATTCAAATGAATATAACATTAATAATGTACTGAATGGACAGACTATATATATATATATATATATATATATATATAGATAGATAGATAGATAGATAGATAGATAGATAGATAGATAGATAGATAGATAGATAGATAGATGAAAAGTATGTAACTGTCGCAAACACGTACATTCGATTTAATGAGAAAAACGGCACGAATAAAATATTTATTTGAAGAATAATAACGGCAAACAATATGTCATTCATCAAGGTATCTGTTTATCTATCAAAATAGAGAACATACATTTGTATTGCTACTGTAAGGCTTGTCAAGCATCATATACATCTCAATCGAAAGAACACGTCGTGCAAACAAACGCCAAGTAATCGCGAAACCATGAACTCAAGTCTTTTGCACTCATGGGAATACAATCACTGTGGAACCATTGTCGACAGTTTGTGCATTGCAAAGTGTCATTGTTACATTCACTGGAACAAATAATACATGGATATTGATCCATCCTTGTTGCGTTTGTTTGTGTGTGTGATAATATCATTATTGTATAACGCTTGTATATCAAAACATGTACTTCTCAGTTATGAAATGTGTGCATAATCAAACTAGGGCGTGATTTATGTAAGTGAGTAATTAACGAATAATGACAACGTTGAGCAAAAGGGTGACTTTTCTTTAATGTGCGCGAGATTTGGCTTTAACTTCAATAAACAATGGGTTCAAAGGAATGACAATAAAGTGTGTGCAGTCAATTTGAAAATGAATTAAGCGACTTAAAAGATGAATTGAGCCGACTTTCACTGTCCGTTCCAAATTAAGCGACTTACACAAAAAAGATTGTTTTCTTAACTTGAATAAGAAATGAGATCGAACGGAGAACAATAAATGTATTTGCAGTGCAGTCAATTAAAACATTAATTAAGCGAGTAGAAACAATATGAATTAGTTACACTGTCCGTTCTGGAGATTACATTCGTTCCGGAACGATCAGTCGTTATCAAAATATCACTTTTCTAGAACAGTCAAGCTATCCAATAAAGTACGACCAGTTGTCGCGTGCTATGAGGAGGAAAAAGTAAACAATTGGTATCAAAATCACATAACTCATATTTTTATTTTATTTTTATTATTATTAAAACAAAATAGAAAATAATGTTTGTGTGGAAACCGATATATACAGAGTGAACATGTAAATACATGTGTATTTCGTGTTTTTTCCCCAGTTTATTTCGGTATTTCTAGAAACCGTGTGCGATAGTAATTACCGACATCAATCGTGGGAAAAGTAAACAAAAGCTGCACCAGTTAGTCCTTATCTCTGGCTCGGTTTATATCGATACTTATTGTTTGTTTTATATGTTAAATAGCAAAACCTACTATTACCTGCACACATTAAATCATATGGTTGTATATAATTTGTTTTCCGTGCTATTTCTCATATTTTGACATTGATATTTTCTAAGAGTATTGTAGCATGCGGCGTTTGTTTTATACAGTATGAAACGCGCTACCGTAGATCTTGTGACGCATATCGCGCGCTGCCTTGTAACATCATCAGCATTGTGCTCTAGCACTGCAAGAAAAGAATCCCTTACCTTTCTCTCAAACATTTTTGCAACAAATCTTCACATTTTCCGCTTAAATCGCTCCAAAGTAGAGACTGTAACAAACGGAACCTAAACTTAATGTAATAAATGTTCCAAAAGGCACAGATTTATCCATGTTTTAAGTTTCCGCCAGCGTTCTTATCAATGTCAGTATCATAACACAAGTAAGAAAGCCCACTGTGAGGAATATTCAGCAGACGATAAAATAAAGAAGGAATGAATGGAGGCGTTTGCCAACAGGGATTTTCATTCAAATGCAGGGAGTAGTACACTATAGGGATACGAAGAAATGTTGCATATGACAATACAATATTACATCAATGATTTATTATTATTATTATTATTATTATTATTATTATTTATTATTATTATTATTATTATTATTATTTATTATTATTATTATTATTAATATTAATATTATTATTATTATTATTATTATTATTATTATTATTATTATTATTATTATTATTAGTTTATATCCAGCCATCCGCTTGTGTGGCCAGCGTTATATAATATGGTTCAACACGTTTTCTAAGAACGAAAGAAAATATAATTTATCAGGACTAAATTCTTTATATTTTCGAAAGAAAACATTCACGAGTTCCAGGATATTACCTATTACCTTATTTATTACAATATGATATTGGAATAAAACGATTTTCAATATTATTGAACTGATAGTCAATAATGCTTAGTTTTAACAATGTTGGGTTCGTTATTAGATGTTACACATGTAGTTAGCACGTATCACGCTAAAGTTTATGCAAATTTGAGGGACAATGGCAGTTTCCACACAGAACATGTTAACGCACTATTGTTGGTATCTTCAGTTTACTGAAAAACTGTACAGAACTACAATAGCGTGCTTATGGGTTCTATATGATGTCTGCTATAAAACCTTCTGTAATAATAATATCAAGTAGATGATAATGATGACGACTCTTGTAATTGTTAGATAGTTATTATAATAGACTAAATTTGTATGCATTAATTATATGCATATCCATTAATATAGGTAAAAATGTCAGTAATTGTTTTGAAAATATATGTTATATTAAGGTCTGTATCAAATTCCACATCTGACCGTCACCCCTGGTACAGCGGTGTTGTTGTCAAAAATATAAATCCATTGTAATGATAAGACGACGTATGTAAGTTATTTATTACGAGGGAATTAAGTAGTTGTCACCCAGAATTAGTAACTACCACACTATTTCTTATCGTTAACTGTGTACCGTATTATTTTTGTTAACAAGCAGAAATGTCCAACTGAAGATAAAGTTGAAATCTTTACTAAAATACTGTACAAACAAGAATAATATGTTTACTGGTAAAAACAAAATACACTTAACATGGCCTGTGTCATTTACTAAAATAATAATAATAAAGACGACGATAACGATAACACCTCTACTACGATTGTGGACTTTACTTAAGATCAGATCAATGAATAATAAAACGTTTTTTTTTACGACGATTGTAACTGTCAGATGTTTTAAGTTGACTTTACTCAAGGTCAGATATATAATTCACTGAATAATAAAACGTTTTTTTCGACGATAACAACTGTCCGATGTGTAGGTGGACTTTACTTAAGGTCAGATATATAATTAAATGATTAATAAAGCGTTTTTTTAAGGTTTATATTTTCGAGTCTAAAGAAATGATAATAGTTATATATGTCTATGTAAATGTGTATCCCATATTTAAGCGTTTTTTGTGTGTCTGTAAATATGATAATAATCAAAGATGTCGATGTAAACTTGTCTATTGTCAGAAATTAAATTTATCGTAACGATAAGACGACGTATATAAGTTATTTATTATGTTAATATAGGTCTCCATATTGGTATTTTTGTGTAGATGTGTATTCATGTGTCTATCACTTTATTTCCACAGCCAACGAGAGGCCCTGGTATCGCGGTATCGTTGTTTTTAGTAACAAGATATTCGTCATAGACGGGATAGACTGGAAAGTCTGGATTCACGGACTCCAAGATGGACGATTACTGTACGAGTCAGACAGACTGGAGTCATCACCAAGAGCCGTCTGTCTTATCAACGACTCGGAAATCGCAGTGATTCTGAACAACGGTCTGATAAAAATTATGTCCACACACACCACACCTGTTATACGATGGACTAGAGATTTACGTGTACAGGCAGGATTAAATAGGTATGATGGTGTTGTGTCATTGAATGGGGATCTTGTTGTGTGTGGTGTCAAGGAAAAGACGTGTTGGTGTATTGTGTCCAGTAATGATGGACGTGTTGTTGGCACCATTCACCAGATTTGTAAAGTGGGGTCCTTGTCGTCAAGTTTCATTACGGCAAAACATAACATTATTTACATTTCGTGTTATGTTAAATCCCCTGATACTGGAGTATATGCCTACGATGTGCAGAATCCCAGTAAATATAAATATATCTACAAACATAAAGATTTGAAGCAACCCACAGGCATTGCTATAGACCAACAGGGAAGTCTGTTTGTGTGTAACTATTACCCTTATCACTGTATTCACCACCTTACGTCTGAATGTCAACTAGTGTCCATTGTCAGACACGGAGTACCAAATATTCCAAGTGCCATATTCTGTGATGAAGGACTTCTGTATGTAGCAAGCTGGGGGAGTAATCAAATCACTAGATACAGGACACAGTACCCAGGTAATCCATATTTCTTTTTTATTCCCATAATTTATTTCATTTGATTTACAATAGTTATTATTTTATTGACATAGTTAAATTTATTTTAGTGACATTAATTATTACTTGACATCACAAATAAAATTACAAACTTATTTACTGAAAATTTTAAACATTTTAATTTAAATTTAAAAAAAAAGATGTCAGTTTCGTTATGTAGTGTCGCCTTTATTAATGTTAAGTTGAAATAAAATTATATTTGTTGTTATTAAATTTAATATTAATATTGCTTAATCTATGTATTTCCATTTCCTTACTGTTAAGTGAGGTACGTTCTATTTATCAACCAAAATTTACAGACAAAAATAAAAAATAGTTATGGACGACTACGACCGGGTTGAGAAGCCATTACCAGTCTAGGGCAGTACATAAACTATTTCCTACCAGGTGTCGCTTTTCATCGTGGCGCGTGCCTCTCAATCCGGTTTAGAGCGGTTGGCGTCTGGAAATGTTTACTGGTTGTGTATCACGCATTTATTGTCACAGGTCTATTTTGCAAGAAATATTTATATTTAACAATCGAAATAAACCGAACATTTTCTATTTAAAGGTTTGTGTGTTATAGTTTAAGAAAAGGACACAAATAAATTAAAAGGGGAACAACATACATGCAAAAATACGAACAAAACATTTTTAGCGGCTGCGAGATTTTATTCTGACTTTGATTATTTATTTCAACTAGAGGATATAGACTATTCATTTTATTTACTTTTATAAACTACAACAATATAATCGGTGCTATGAGAGTCAGAATTTCTCTCAATGGCGCACATATTTAGTCCGTGAAATATACTTATAAAATCTTTAGAAATTATTGTATTAGAACGTCACATTTATAAACGTCATTTAGAATTTATTCAAAACTTGCTGTACCGGCCTATCCCATAATGCACCCATTTTACTTTGATAGTAAATCTCTTTTTAATGTGTATCAAAATAATAGTTTTCATTTTTTGGATCTCTAATTTAAAAACGGAAAATTTCGCAGATACAGAATGTGTTAAGTAATGATTTGTTGGCTTTAAAAAAAATGGTATTTTTTTCTGATGGTGGTAAAGATGAGTGTGCAGTTCTAATGCAGATAGGATTATCACATTGTTAAATAAAAATATTACTCAGTGCATTATGAATTTATGTTATTATTGTCCTTAATCCCTTTACAATTTGTCTCTATAGTTACCATTTGCTGATTGTTTTAAAATTAGTGTACATGTAGCTTGCATATACCACATTGGTTTTCTTTTTCTGTATTTGAATTTAATACCATAGCAAAAATATTGGAGGGGTGTGTATCAAATATATATCACTCAGTGAGATAGTAATCATAAAACGTGTTTTGTAATATTATCAATAAATTCTTCCAATACAATTAAATTCAGTCAACTCAAGGAGTCGTGATACTTGATTAAGCACTTGACTGAGAAATCAAAGGATAATGGCTTCAATACCCACATAGATCATCCTGGGTTGTCTATTTCAGTACGTACCATGGAAGGCTGATTCATTTTTATATCCAATAATGCATTTAACAGTTCTTGACTCCTCCCCTCCCCCCTTTCTGCCCCACTTTTTTCATCTTAGTTTATTGGTAGATTATTCTCAGGATTGATTTATTTAAAGTATTCCAAAAACAGGTGGTGTATCAAGAGCATGTATACTGTGGCTATTGTGGTGTTATGATATCAATGGGATGTTTCACTGTGGTCATTAGTTGGCTATTGTGGTGTTATGATATCAATGGGATGTTTCACTGTGGTCAATAGTTGGCTATTGTGGTGTTATGAAATCAATGTGATGTTTCACTGTGGTCATTAGTTGGCTATTGTGATGGTATGATATCAATGGGATGTTTCACTGTTGTCATTAGTTGGCTGTTGTGGTGTTATGATATCAATGGGATGTTTCACTGTGGTCAATAGTTGGCTATTGTGGTGTTATGATACCAATGGGATGTTTCACTGGTCATTAGTTGGCTATTGTGATGGTATGATATCAATGGGATGTTTCACTGTGGTCATTAGTTGGCTATTGTGATGGTATGATATCAATGGGATGTTTCACTGTGGTCATTAGTTGGCTATTGTGGTGTTATGATATCAATGAGATGTTTCACTGTGGTCAATAGTTGGCTATTGTGGTGTTATGATATCAATGGGATGTTTCACTGTGGCCATTAGTTGGCTATTGTGATGGTATGATATCAATGGGATATTTTACTGTGGTCAATATATGGCTATTACTGCATATGCTGAGACTGTGTTTCACTATCAGCATTTACCTTTACCCTCATTTGCACTTCAGAGACTCCCAAATTTTCATTTGACCCCCAGTTTTAATACCAAAGTTTGCTTTTGTTTCTTTACTCAGTCTGACCCCCAGTTTTGACACCAAGGTTTTTTACTGTCTTGAAGCCTTACAGGATCAACTGACTGTAGTCAAAAGTTGGACAGTGTGGAGGTGTATCAGGAGCATGTTTCACTGGTCATTAGTTGGCCATGGTGGTGGTATTACAAGTTCATGTTTCACTGGTCAATAGTTGGCCTTTCTGGTGATATGTCAAAATCATGCTTCATTGGTCATTAGTTTTGATATTGTGGTAGGTATCAGGAGCATGTTTAACTGTGGTCATTAGTTGGCTATTGTTGGTGGTATATCTGGAGCATGCTTCACTGTGGTTTTTATTTGATCATTGTGGTGGTATGTCAGGAGTGTGGGTCACTGGTCATTAGTTCACCACTGTTGTAACCCTTGTTATATGTTGTTCAGTAAAACATAAGACCCTTTCCCCCTCTTTTAATATAGGAATTATTTAGAGAAGAAATATGGATAGGGCTTTAAATATAATATTTAATTTTCATATATTTGATTTAATTAACAGGGTGTAAAATCTATCATTAAAATTAGTATGAATCTTGCATTGAATGCCATCATTCTGTTTCACATCCAGTCATTCCATCAGAGGTCCTAAATATGGATCCAAGATCCATTGAGATGTACAGAAAGGCTCTTAGAAATGGAAAAGAGAAAGTTTTCAATATCAGAATAATGGTCGTTGGTCCATATGATGTTGGGAAAACAACATTGACAAAGCGCCTGTTGGGAAAAGAAGTGAATATACGTGACAGACAGAGTACAGAGGGGATAGATATTCAGACAGAATGCTGCAAAGTTTCCTTGGCAACTGGAGAATGGATAACACAAGAGCAAAGTATGTCATGAATCCAAATCTCCATGTCTATTTCCCTCTCTTGTAGATTTCTGCTTAAACCATTATGGTAATGATGCTTATTTGCTATATTTGGAATTTTGGTGAAAGTAAGTTCAAAGATTATTACACTTAATTTTAGACTGATCTGAGAATATCCAGATTTATTATATAGTTTGTTTATTGCCAAAGACGCAAAAAGCAATCAATTTCAAGGGGAAACAGAAATATCGCATTTCAATCATATTTTTGAAATTTGTTTTTGAAGGGATATTAAATAGCATGAACAAATATTCTTCAGATTTATATGTAAAATGGCATATTATAGCCATGTCATATGTTGAACAAAATGTATTGCCTAGAGCTACAAGAACAAGATTGAAGAAATGAAATTGGCTGTGTTTCATTTTTAGCATGAGGCCATATTGTTGGATAATTGTTTAGCCTTTCTCAAGTATGTTTGCATGCAGGGATAGACAGTGGCAAACTCAAAGTTCTTTTTGACAATGGGAACACTAATGTGACCTTTCATATTCAATTTATTAGTGTTTTCGTAGATTGGTCTAACATGGTCTATTCATATGAAACATGTTTCAGAAAAGGTGAATTCATATCTTTGGCCATTTAGAAAGATGAAAACCTATAATTCAGTGTAGGGTCATATTTTATAAAAGTTGTATTTATGCCCATCTGGACTATTTTAATGTAATTTGGGGTAATGTCTCTAATTCAAACTTTACAAAACTTTTAAGACTCCAAAAGAGGGCACACCTTTGAATTCTAGATCAACTTATAGACAATATCCAGGATGCAATGAATACAAAATTGTACCAAGGCATGAAAGAATATTTCTTAGAAAGGCCAATTTTATGTTCAGTGTATCCAGAACAATCAATCTTATCTACCTAAATAAGAGGTGTGGATGTTATTTTGTTATTTCAGATTTAAGGTTTGTGAGAAGTAAAAATGATATAATACCAACCCCAAATAAGGAATTATTTAAAAAGTTTTCATTATACTGGTTTACTGGTATTAAACAACATTTCCACAGACATAAGTAAATATTCAGCATAGGTAGTGAGGTAATGGAAATACACCTCAGCACTGTCAGGGTAAAGGTTGTGCAAATGATGTCAATAAAACCATAGTTACCATAAGCCCTTGTAACATTTACATTGCCTAATTCCTGTAGAAAAGATAACATTCATAAAATGAGGAGGATGATCTAAGACCAACATTGTATATTGGTAATGTAAACTTTGAATGGAAATATTAGTAAGTATTTCTATATATACTGTTCTAAAAGATTGCCATTTTGATGTTAGCTTGCCAATATAATTCACTTGTATATTACTGAAATCTTTTAGCTTTCTTAAAGTATGTAAAGGCATCTTTTATAATGAATATTAATGAGCTTAGGAAATCGCTCGGGGTCAAGTGGTCCAAAGCTCTCACATTTATGGATAACTGCCACCTAGGATAGTAGGGGTATATGAGATAGCTTGCGAGTAGCTTCCAATGGCTTGGTGGTTCTTTGCAGGGTTTTCCCAGCTTCTTCCTCCACCATTTATTCTGGCCAAAATGTATAGCCAGTCATGTGCTAACATGTTGTGCCAAACTCACAACATTATTGAACTTAGTGAATCTTGGATATCATTTACAACAAATTCATTATTGAACCAATTTTGCTCCATAAAACAAGCTAATATTTTGCAAGTGACATGTTTTTGGCTTTTTGCTTTCTGTATGCACCCTTTGGCTTTTAATCATCCTCTGTTGCATGCTAACCTGCTTTGTAACATAGCTGCATGGTGAGTGGTATCTGTACTTAACCATATAAACCATTAGCCAGGAAACCTTAATACAGAAGGACCTAGGGGTTTGGGTTAGAGGAAGACAGATGAAGTTAAATACTTGAATTTAACCACATTCAGATAGGAACTGCATTAAAAAGGTAAAAAGAGAAAGTTTTGTATGTCAACCAAACCGTTTCTTTAATACAAAAATGATTAACTATCTCTGGACATTTTAACAGGGATGACTTAAAAAAATCATGGTCAATCAAAATTACTGATGTAACAGTTGGACAGTATTTTCTTTTTTTCTCTTCTTCAAACAAATAAAATATATTTCTTCTTAGCTAGATGTAGTTGTGTTAGAGCTGCATACTGTTGAACAACCAAATCATTATATGTTGTGTGCACTCATATATTATTAACCGAACATTTTTATATGCATGATGGTTTCAAACATAGCTGAGTGATGTTGGTATATTTATAATAATACAGTATGTCTAATACACATGTATTGTGCATTTAATTGATACATTGATCCACCCCCAAACAAAAGGGTCCATTCAGGCCTCAAGCGGATTTGGTGGTAGAAATAAAATCTGCAAAATCCTGGTCTCGAGCCCATTGACTTAATTTCTTAGTCACTATATATAGTATCATTGAGTGGAGAGCTTAAACCTTAATTTTTGTTAGGTTATGACCTCAGGGACATGGTCCAAGGCTGGTAGAGTCAATTCCAGTAACTATGCTACTGAAAAAAAATAATTATTTGTATAATGCCAAGTATTATGAATCTATGGCTGGTAAGTACATTATTTATCATTGCATGCACATGTTTGATTCAGCTGGGGCACAATGAAGATGTTTAACAAAATTAGAAGAAAGGATGCTTGGCATAACACATTTTTGGTTGTTACCAAGTTTTCTGTAGTTGTTGAGTGAGTTTGGATTTTTGTGATGTTTATAGCCTGAGTCTCTGGAACATTACTTTTTATTCGTTTCTGACATATTTTATCATGGCAGAATTTGTAATGTGTTTAAAAGCCAAATCGAGCAAGTTTGCTTTTATTGCCATTTTTTTCATTACCGAGTTAAGCTTTCGGGCAAAAACTGGTGCACGTAAAAGCCAATGCTCATTTGGCCCAGGTGCATGCATGTGAGTTATAGGGGCAAGGTAAAATGGATAGTCTGTTTTACAAAAATCGCTTGGGCATTTGTTTATAAAACATTTGTCGATTGCTACAAGTCCTCCCTTGTATTTGTCAACATCTGTTTCTCGTTAAACTCTAAATAGTCTTGTTTAAGTTCGCAATCTTGTTTTAATGATACGTATCCCCACTATGTGTTTCTGTGTTCTTCACCACCAATCAGTACTCCAAAGTGCAAAGTATTATTAAACCATATAGTCATCAGTAAATTTGATGGTGTGTTGGGGCCCAAAAGCGAGTATTCATACCGTTATGTCATCAGCAGTTGAGGCATCAGCAGTTTTGGGTTTGTTTCCTTTTTCTTTCATCGTCAGATCCTTCTGTTTACTTTTTAGGGCCTCTCTTGCTTGATAATATTTACGCCCATAAACCAAGCTGCAGTTGCATTTAATATGTTATGTCTCAGAGATTGTTCAAAACTTCCTATCATACCTATAATACATAATTATACGTTGCCCTATACATAGGGTAACAAGTCTCTCTCTCTTTCTCTCTCTCTCTCTCTCTCTCTCTCTCTCTCTGCTTTTATCATTTGTCAGCCATGTCGGGGACCATGCATTGAAAAAAATAATTAGATATTCTCTAGATAACAGGGGTGATTAAAGATGCATGCACAAATGTTTTTAAAACATAAAATGCCTGGAATACAAACTAGCCAGAACCCGTAAGTGTACCATAGCGAGGTCACATAAAAAAGGTCACACATACCACTGAATCAAGCAATAGTAATGCAAGGAAAATCATTTAAACCAAATACAGTATGAAAATTATAGAACATATCCAGCTATATTCATATAAATAGATTTAGTGGCATTCACTATCAATGAATGTCACTGCTGATTATTGATATATATTGTTCGGTACATATCTACCACCATCCCTTTTTCAACTAACTGATTTAACTTCTGTAAACATGCTAGATCATTGCAAATATTAGTTATAGACAAAGAGAAAAGATAGACAATGAAAAGAAAATCTATGTTACAGAGTATTAGTATTGATGACTGAAACAGTAATAGTCATTTGCACTATGTACATGTAGCAGGAAAGTTGATTATAAAATCAGTTGGCAATATTTACCTTAAACAAAGGATTATTTATAGGTTTACAAGTACTACATGTTGGACTTAATCTCATGTCATGCCCAGGATTTTAAGTTTACAAGCACTACACATTGTATTTAAATCTCATGCCATGGACCTAGATTGTAATTTTACAAGAACTCCATGCTGAAATGAGTGGACGGTAGGCAATTCTAAAAATTCATTTTTGTCAATTTTCAGAAAAACATGATCCCATCTAATTTCATGAAAATTATCAAAGTCTACAATTCTTGATAGTGCCTGAAAACATATTTATAGCTTGTTTTAATTAGGACAAACAATGAAAGCTATACCAAGTCATCGTCAGCCTGCTGAGGAATATGTGTACCCTTTTCCCGAACCAATATTTCTTTCATGAAATGTAACACAATTGTTGGACCTTCATTACAACTGTTTCATGTTTGTATAAATTATTTCAACAGAATATGGCCATGCGTAATAAATACTAAACTTCAGAAATGAAAAATATTTGTAAAGAGGCCATAATAAAGGGGAGATAACTCAATGAGCCTTTTCGTATGACCAACATTTGGACTTGCATCACAATTATTATTTCCGGCTTAGTGCCCGTTTTAGAACATTTTTTCTCTCATTTTGGTTGTGATATAAGTTTTATTTATGCATTTTAGTAGGGATTTTAAGGTAATTCTTTATTCTCGAGAATATGAGCTCAGAGAGTGATTGAGTGTATTTCGGCGACAGTGCACATTGAGTAATGAGGCCTTGGTGATGATCTGGCAGTGAAATCTATGTTCTGTTTACTTGCTGCTCTATTTACGTTGCTGCCTCTCAAAAATGTGCCGGTGAACCATTCACAAGAACTTCACAGTGAAGTCATCTTTGGAGGTATTTTAGATTAACATATGATTCTTATTGATTGTCACTCAGTGGAAAATTCAGTACAGAGATATTCATGTAGAGAACATACAAATTAATTTTGATGTATGTCCATTTTAAATAGAGCTTTCTAGGACTAAATTCATAAAGGTATGATCTTGTCATGACACCGTTCGCTTGAATAAATTGAATAAATATACTCCAAGAGGAAAAACATAAACAGTATTATGTTTATCTAAATGAAATAAATAAATAAATAAATATATGAAATGACCTCTAGTAATTAAATCAAGTTTTGCACACTACCGAATGATAATTGGGTTAACCGCTAAATATTTGAGTGATATTAACGTTACCAATGCACCGGTCATTGCAGATTTGGCTGAAACGACCTGATAGGACTGCTGAATTGAGCCTTCGTACGGTAAATGGAGGTTACTCAGAAATATGAAATATACATGGATATATTCAACATTCTTGGTAGTTTAAGACCTAACTTTTACTTCCACAAGCCGCTTACGGGTTAGTACTATAAACATGTATCCGGATATTTATTATGTTTGGTTCCAATGCTTTACATTCAAAATTTCCAAATTTGACTCACAATATACCGTAAAAGCAAACCACTGTTCTAGAACAGAAGTGGCCGCAGAAAACGGGAATCCAGAAATGGTTATGCCCCTGACAGTCCTATATCTAGTTAAGTTAGAAAACAATTATCGCCATGCTGCAGTGGCAAAAGCACAGGCACTTGATTCTGTTATATGGTGAGTGTATACATGAATTTACTCAGAATCAAGTGCCTGTGGGCAAAAGGCTGGCATTATGTCTTCTGTTTGTTTGTCCATCCATTCATCTGTGGTTATTGTAGTTCAATCAGGTATGTGGGCCCCTGGTTGCCAAATAGTCTAAAGCACTCACCTTTACTGACCACTGCAATGTCAATTCTATGTGTGTTTGAGTCTCAGCCCCCAGATATAGACTATCTTGCACTTAGAAGTGGTGTTAAACCTGAAAACAATAAGGCCTATCACTAATTTAAAAGCCACGCATAGGACATGCACCAATTAGCAATATTGTTGTTAACTTTATTATTACAGTACATATATTATTATTATTATCATTATTATTATTATTATTATTATTATTATTATTATTAATTGAGATTTCACTCTTCAGTGACATCATTAATTATGCTTATGTTGTCCACTCCCCAAAATTTGGACCCTGAGTGGCCGAGTGGTCTAAAGAAAACAATTGTCACCATGATGCAGTGGCAAAAGGCTGGTATTATGTCTTCTGTTTGTTTGTCCACCCATTCATCTGTAGCTATTGTAGTACAATCGGGTCAATCTAAAGCGTTCACCTTTACTAATCTCTGCCATGTCAACTCTATTTGGGTTTGAGTCTCAGCCCCCAGATATAGACTATTTTGCACTTAGAAATGGTGTTAAATATGAATACAATAAGACTTGTCACTAATTTAAAAGCCTAAACCTGGCTTTGTACACATGTGACCACACAGGTTCACCATTCTAAATTGGCTTTGGAACAAGTAACATGCACCAATTAGCAATATTTTTGTTAACTTATTATTACAGTACATGTATTATTATTATTATTAATATTATTATTATTATTATTTTATTGAGATTGTTTTATTTTCATTCTTTAGCAACATCATTAATTATGCTTATGTTGTTCACTCCCAAATTTATTGTCCACACAAGATTACTAGATCAGTTTTAACTTTAATCTCTCTGATGAATTAAATCATAACTGATTTAGAATAATAACTGATCTGAGTTTATTTTGAGGACAATAGCAGACTCTTATTTTTACTACTGATTGGTAGCTTATATATGACTGTAAAACATACTTGGAAACAATTGTATTTGTGATATTTGAGTATAAAACTTGTGTGAATACAACCTGACGACAGCTCAAATTTACAGTTTTAAGCTTACGTACCATACAATTTTTAAGTTGTATCGATACGAGGTTTGAGTGTGGCAGTTTATTGTGATGTCTTGCACTGGGGTATGATGCCACATACACGTAGCACCTTGTCCAATCTAGTAAAATCATCTAATGAGGACAACCAATCTTCAAACTAACTTCTGAGCACATAGCAAAGCAGCTGTTAGTACCAATTTTTGAAAAGTCTTTAGTTTGACTTAGCCAGGGATTGAATTTCTTTGTGTAAATTCAGCCTGAGTCATTTATATTCATTTAAAATTTAATCTGAAATTTGCCATTTTATTCTCTGAAAAGAGGTTACTCACCATTCTATGTAAACATTAATGATTGAACACCTCACATTCATATAGTCTGTGCAGGGTAGCATTCAATTTGTTACTTATTTTTTTACCTTCCAAGCTGGTTTGTTGGTAATTTTCTTCTCCATGACTCAGAATAAAACAATTAAATAGACTGTACACCAATCCAGACCAACTTTCCTGTTTAGACTTTGTGGTTGTCCTTTGGTTGAATTCTTTGTGATGAATAAACAGAAGGCTTCTATTAGCACATTAACCCCTATAGGGGTTTGCTGTTTTTGTGTGAAATGGAATTAGGAAACACATTTTGGGATCTATTTCTGAATTCAACCTAATACATTGACTTTAAAGCAATTTTCCATTAGCCCAATGAATAGTTGTGGTACAAACAATGGTTCCATTGGTTATTCTGTTTGCGCATGAGCAGATGGTGAAAAGTTGGAGTTCTATTTTCTTCTTCTTTTTCTTAACGACCCCATATATTTCGTATTGAGAAGACTCTTTATAGAAAATGTCCAACTTGTCCTATTGTTTGCACAGGTTCACCTGTGTGTGTGCACTTCAGACCGGTCTGCCTTACATATGTGGCCATAAAGTCTAAAATGTGGATACAAAATCGGATTCCGACCACAGGCAAATTTTGGGTGGAAAAAAATGTGTGAAGAAAATTCTGTTTTTCCGTCTGTATTTTGTTGTGCAACTAAAATGTCCAGATTATTTGGTATCATTGTAGAGTTAATCTGTCTGCCTTTCTATAAGACGACCCACATTAGTGTATCATATATGACCGCAACGCTACAGAGCATGGCAGTAGGCTACTACCTCCTGCACCATAAACGCGGCATTAGGGGTTAATGTGCTGACATATCCACAGCCCTAAACCAGATATCCTGGGAATTTGATATTTGAACCTGTAGTGGAATCCTCTGTGTGCTGTGCCAACTTTGTCAATATTAATAGTCCATGTTTTGTTATGTTCACATATTATTTTGATTATGTTCAAATTGAGTTTTGTCAATGTAAATAGTCAAAATTATGTTATAGTCACATTATTTTCATTAATATGTTCTTCATTTTAGATGCAGACCAATACTCGAGGCTTCAGTCGCTTGTAATGCTATTAAATAATCAAGTTCAGCAGAAGTCAAATGACAAAGAACAGATGCCAAAAGAGATGGAAACCCATGTCATCACTGCAAAACAAATTAATGGACATGACCAACATGATGTATCAGCCGGGTCCAAGCAAGATATTGATGAAGAAGTCATGCATACATTATCTCAGCCTGTTGAATCTCCCATTACCATTTTGAGCCCTGAAGCAAGCAGTGATGTAGCCCGAGAAAATGAGAAGAAGGATGCAGTGATGGAAATCATCCAATTGATCAATGCAAATTCAGACAAGCTAGAGAACAGCATGGAGGAATATGCAAAATTGGGATTGTGGGATTTTGCTGGACAATATGTTTTCTACACTACACACCAGACTTTCCTGAGCTATCGTGCAATATATCTCCTGGTTGTAGATCTCAGCCAGGAAATCACAGCAAAAATAAACGATGAGTGTTTCATTGACACAGCAGGGTTAAAACTGTGTCAAGTTCAGGGTAAGTAACATATTTTTGGCTGGGACTATTAATACTGAGACAGCAGACAGATAATTATATACCCACAAATCACAAAGTAAAATATGACTCCATGCATATGATAAAAACTAAAAATAAATATTGCCACATTTTATTCAGGCACCAGGTGAAACAAAAACAGGAAACAGATCAGTCAAAAGTCGATTAAGATTTTAAAGTCTTAATGTATTCAGAATGAAACGAGTAAAAATTCAGGTATGATTTCAGAGCCTTATTGTATAGGGATGAGTCAAACATCAGGAAAGATTTAAAAGCCTTTAATCAGATACAGACAAGTCAAAAGTCAGGTAAGATATAGAAGCCTCAATGAATTTAAGATACAGACAAGTCAGAAGTCATGTATGATTCAAAAGCCTTCATTCAGATACAGACAAGTTAAAAGGCAGGTAAGTCTTGAAAGCCTTAATGAATTAGGATACAGATGAGTCAAATGTCAGGTAAGACTTAAATACCTTAATGAATTCAGATAAGACAAGTGAAAAGTCAGATAAGATTTAAACTCCTTAATGAATTGAGATACAGACAAGTGAAAAGTCAGGTAAAATTTAAAAGCCTTAATGAATTGAGATACATACGAGTCAAAAGTCAGGTAAGATTTAAATGACATAATTCAGATAAGACAAGTGAAAAGTCAGGTAAGATTTAAAAGCCATAATGAATTGCAATACAGATGAATCAAAAGACAGCTAAGATTTAAATGTCTTAATGAATTTATATATAGTATCATCAGCACATGCTGACCTTTAGATTTTAACAGTAGAAAAGCTTCTTTGATTTTATCACAATGTATTACCCTACCTGCCATGTCCTTATTCAGGATGTTAACAGGTCCTATAACAGTCTAACTTGTCATCAAGTACCTATCTTAGATGCCATGAAGTACCTATATAGCTGTCATCTAGCTTGTCATCAAGTGCCTATCTAGAATGTCATCAACTACCTGTCTAGAACGTCATCAATTACCTATCAAGCATGTCATCAATTACCTATCAAGCATGTCATCAATTATCTATCAAGCATGTCATCAAATACCTATCTAGATAGTCATCAACTACCTATCTAGCATGTCATCAACTATCTATCTAGCATGTCATCAAATGCTTATCTAGAATGTCATCAACTATCTATATATAATGTCATCAATTACCTATTTAGTATGTTACCAAGTAACTATTTAGCATGTCACCATGTAACTATTTAGCATGTCATCAATTGCCTATCTAGTATGTCACGAAGTGCCTAATTGGCTTGTCATGAAGTACCTATCTAGAATGTTTACAAGTACCCATCTAGGATATCATCAAGTATCTAATTAGCTTGTCAGCAAGTACCTACCTAGAATGTCCTCAAGTACATATCTAGAATGTAATCATTTACTTATCTAGCAAGTTATCAAGTACTTATCTAACATGTGATGAAGAGCATATCAAGAATGTTTTCAAGTACCTAATTAGCATGTCATATACCTATCTAGCATGTGATCAAGTATCTATCTAGAATGTCATCAAGTACCTATCTAGCATGTCATTAAGTGTCTGTCTAGAATGTCACCAAGTACCTAATTAGCATATCATCATGTACCTCTCTAGAATGTCATCTTGTACCTGTATAGAATATCATCAATTACCTATCTAAAATGTTATCAAGTACCTATCTAGCTTGTCATCATTTTATTCGAATGTCATCAAGTACTTATCTAGCTTGTCAACAAGTACCTAATTAGCTTGTCATCAAGTACCTTATTAGAATTTCATCAAGTACCAAATTAGAATTTCATCAAGTACATAATTAGCTTGTCATCAAGTACCTTATTAGAATTTCATCAAGTACCTACCTAGAATGTCATCTGATACCTAGTGTCAGATTGAAGGCAATCATTTCTCTCCAAAAAGCCTTCTACCTAAATAAGTTCCATTTTCTTGATGCCCTTATCACAGATCCCAATATGAGGTGACCCAAATACTTAGAAGTGCTGCTGAATGGGACAAGATTTCTGACAACTTTTCATGGACCAGAATGTGGACTCAAAATCATGTTAAACACATCTTCGTATTTGTCCAGAGTTTCTGCAGCTTTCAACATCCTCTTAGACCCACTTAACATTGCCACTTTGCAGCAAAGAATAAAACAACATTCTCCAGAAAAGAGCAATAAAATTATTCAAATTGGATCTTCATCTTCGTTGTTATCCTATGCCGGTTCTGCTTCCAAAGGCAAATAACATTCTGCATCCTGGCAGTGACCAAAGTGTACTCTATTCATGCATGCTCCTTGTTTCATGGGGAATCAACTCCATAAAGTTGAATGGTCTCATCATCCCATGGTTTTTATTTAGATTTTTGCCTGATGGGATTGACCGTAGTTGGACATATTTGCAACCAGGTGGAATGGCAGACTCTCTACTTTAGTCTGAAAAATCAATTATCTAAGAGGCTTCAGGGCATTTATTGTAATTTCCAATGACTGGAACAGCCTGAATGAGTATGCTTAACCTCCAACACCTCAGATGATGAGGGATTAAAAGTGTTGGTTCATTCTGATTATTGTAATTGTACTGGTAGAATCTTTATTCAATAACCCCAGCAATCATGCAATGTAAAATGCCCAGAAAAATAGAGATATCTGGACTATATTAAATAAACCTTCTGGTGAAAACAATTCTCAAATCCAGTTGGTTGGAGAATCACTTGTGCAAGATGGTTGTGCACTTTAAAAGTTTACTATTAGCTAAATGGAAATTCTTCACATGGTACTGTGTCCAATAACACATTATACCACTTCAGGCATTGATACCTCCAATAACTAGCTTCCTACTATGGGTCTCTGATATGATAAACACCAGGAACAATCAGGTACATGATGACATGCCAGATGGATACATGCTGACATCGTCCAAGCCGTGGGACGGAGATCTGAGTTCACTTTCTCTAGTTTTTATCACTTTTATCACTGAGCAAATCCTTGTCAGAATTGGGTTGTTTAAGACAACCATAACTCTAGCATTGTCATAAATCTATATTATGCAGCTTGATCATGAAATATATATATATATATATATATATATATATATATATATATATATATATATATATATATATATATATATATATATATGTGTGTTACATTTGCATTTCATTGGGGGAAAGGGGAGAACATACTATTTTTAAGTTTACTAGGATCTTTAGAGATAATATAGCTGTAATAAACACTTTTGTCATTCATTGAACTTATTTCATGGCAAGAGTCATCCTGAATAGCATCGGTCAGTTTATAATTGTTTTAAAGAGTTTGATAGCAAATTTAGAACAAAGAGAACTAATCGCAAGGTTCAGTCCAGCATGTCGAATATGCTACATTATTGAATATGCAACATTGTCAAATATGCTACATACAAACGGTGCTCCTTTTTCGACAGATATTACATACTTCACAATGACTAATGTAGATATGTTTGCAGTATGTGTAATGTCCCCTTAATGCTGTGCTTGAAAAAGTAAAACTCTGTCAACCAGGAATTTTGAAAATTACATTTGCTGCTTTCAGAGTTGAATGCATATTTCTTCTTGAATCACACTTTTCCAAAATGAATCACACTTTAACATGTCATGGCTCTCATGGCCTAAGTGGTTAGAACGTGTGCCTCATATTCAGGAGGGTATGGGTTTGAACCCTAGCTGTGCCGTACCAAAGACTTGTATAAATAATATGAGCAGAAGTTTGTACTAGGACTAGTTGACCTGGTGTAAGGATAATGTGACATAGCAGGACATCATGCTACATGTCTGTTGCATGATTCTCTAGTACTATATATCACTATAAACTGCCACACTAAAGACTGAGACATCATAGTGATATGACTGGAAAATTGTTAAAGCTACATTGTTAAATCCAGGCACACACAAACACACACAGACACACACACACACACACACACACACACACACTTTAACATTATTCCCTTGTGTGAATACATGAGAATGCTTGCCAGTAGCTTATCTTGGATTGGTGGTTCTTCCTGGGGTTTTCTAGGGTTCTTCCTCCAAGAACTATAATGGCTGCCATGTATAGCCTATCTTGTGCTGAATAATGTTGTTAAATCCTAGCAACAACAGCAACAATTAACACTATTACAACAAAGAATATACTCATGTTTTAAATTTTATATCTGGAGTAAATATCTGACTTCGAAGAAATGTTGCTGTTCATCACAAACTTTATTGAAATTACCTTTTTACATTCTCCTTTAGTACATTGATGTACTTTAAGATGTTTCTTTGATGTACTTTGCTTACATAAATTAGGATGTTTAACTTTGTGTACTTCATCGATCATGTATGTTATTGTAATTATCATTATTATTTTTATTACCGGTATTATAGAAAAACTTACTTAAATAATGTTTACTGTTTCATCTTTAGAGACGATTGACACATGGATGAATTTAATACATTCCTGTACACCATCCTCTCAATCTGGCATCCCTGCTGTGATCCTGGTTGGGACACATGTGGATAAGATTCATGAGGTGTGTGTGTATCTATCTATCTATATATCCTATCTATCCATCTATCTATCTATCTATCTATCTATCTATCTATCTATCTATCTATCTATCTATCTATGTCTGTCTGTCTGTCCATCTATCGACCAACCGGCCCACCTACCTACCTATTTTAACATGTATGTACATTTATAAAATTGATAGAGTTAGTATAAATGTAAAAACAATATTTAGTCATTTCTTTTTAATGTGTGTTTACATTTTTTATTCAATAAAAGGTTACAGTGAAAAACAGAAAAAGACGGGCAAAATGGGTCATAATTTGTTTACTTTCTGCATAATAGGGATATACTTAGTATATACTGTGGGTGAGTGTATGCCTGACATTTAATTATATTGTCACTATTTCATATGTCTGAATAACATCAGAACAATCAGTGGCAGTGTTGCCATAACAAGGACCCACAGTACACTCACTCAGAATGTGTCATATGTTCACAGGTGTATAATAGAAATTATGGCATTCTGAAACCTGAAATTAGCGGATTCAGCTCACCTAATCCCTCTAATCATCTGAAAGTTTTAGATTTCTCATGCAGACCCTCCCCCCGCTTCATGTCTTTGTGAGAGTCTTTGCTCTTGTCAGCTCAGAAGTATACTTAAGGGTCTGAGGAGTCTGAGACAACTTCTGTGGTGTCCTTTGAGGTCCTCCACAAGGAGGTATTATAATGTTTGAGGAGCATAACACCTCTCACTGAAATTGAGTTGTCAGTCACTCTTCACATTCAGGTCAGCATATTTCTTCCTCCCTAAGAGAGAGTTGATGCATTGCTCATCTTTTGTACAGATTAGCATGTTGTTTGATCCCAATTTTCATAACAACATGTTACTTCCACTAGTTAGAGAGATGGCGCACTTCAAACCTCATATCCATGAAGGCATTTGCTTCCACCCATTAGGGCAATGGTGCAAAACACACGCGATACCCATGATGGCATGTTGTTCCCTTCCATTAGGGAGATACAGACCACCCACCTCATATCCATGACGGCATTTTGTTTCCTTCTATTATATTATGAAAGTAGTGCCCGCACATCTGATATCCATGACGGCATGTTGTTACCTTCCATTAGGGAGGTAGTGACCACATACCTCATATCCAGAAGAACATATTACTCCTTTGTACTAGGTAGGTTGTGTACCACATACAGATTCATGTCACCATTTTTCTCTCTCTTGGTAGGGAGGTTGTGCACCACACACATTCATGACAGCATGTTTCACTCACAAGTTAGGGAGCTTGTGCACTTCATACATCATATCCATATTGATATATTGCTTCCTCCCATTAGAGAGATGGTGCACCACCCACCTGTTATCCTTGATATCATGTTGCTCCCTTCTATTTGAGAAATGACCCACTGTAAACATATTGATGGCTGCAGTTGTTTTCTTCTGTTAAGGAGATGATGCACCACACACCTCCTATCCATTATAAATGTTTGAATACGCCTATTATGAAGGTGCTGCATGCTAAATGGACTGTGTTGCTTCCTCTTTTAAGGAATTTTATGCACAGCAAATCTCATGTCCATGGAATGCATTGCTCCTTCACACCAGGGAGTGGTGCACACCAAATTTCATATCCAGAAAAGTGTATTACTTCCTCCCACAAGGGAGTTGGTGCATTACTCACAATAGTTTATTTGTAATATGACTTTCCCTTCTAATAAAAAGGATTAACATCATACACTACTAAGTGATGAATCAGTTGATAATGATGTAATCTGTGATTATTACTGTGATAGGGATAGGGTATGGACTGATAACCTCCCTCAGCTCTTTATATACAATGTTCTTATTCTTTGGTTTTTTTTGCCACATTAAATAGATCAGCATCTTTTGTTTAGCATTTGTAATAACTGCATTGTTCTGGAAATATATTCTTAATGGTTAGCCAGTTAGATTTAGTTAAATGTACAAGTCAGATCTACCAAACGTCTAGCATCCCAAAGAATTGTTCATTAGATGTCTGACTATTTACATGATAATTAAATAAGATTTAAAAATGATGACATTAATACAAATAAGTGTTGTCAAATCATTGGGAAAAGTCACTTTGCAACAATTTAAGCATGTGGCTGGTTTTAAGTTGACTAGTTGATAATTATCAAGCTTAGCGTAATAGACAATATAAGTGTTTAGAAATCATTCAGCTGTGAGTATAAATGAATAATTTGCAAAACATTTAGTTTTGAATAGTGTTGATGTAGCTGAAGAGATGAACATATCTACACAGAGATGAGGAAATTTGATGAAGCATCCGTAATCAAATCAAATAAAAAAATATTTTTAAAATAGTGTGGTATTTTAGTTCAAGGATCTTTTTAGTTTTCCCCCTCCTTAATAAGTTTAACAAACCAATGTTTCTACTATTAATGTATATCTACATATGTATATATTTTGTTTTTCCTTTACATCTATATTTTTTCTAACCTGTCTTTGCCCTCTTGTCGCAATTTCTATTTTTGTGCACTTTGTGATTTCCTTAAAACATTCCTTTTTATTTTTCTTAATGTTTAAACTTTATTTTAGATATTATGTTAACACATTTTGATGTGGCAAGATCAGATTTGCTGAGGGCAAGTTTTGATGAACAATAAATTTGCCTAGGGAAAGCTGATTTGTATGACTCTTTTAAATCCCTGCATAAATTATATACTAAATACCAACCTGGAGAAACATGTTGAAATGAACCAGACTCGAGCAGCATGTATCTTTATTTATGATACTCAGTCATACATCATTCATTCTCATAGTCTGCAGCGAACGAAGCAAGAAGTAACATGGCACTTCTGACCACGCTAGCGATGGAAATTATCCCGCAGCAAGCCCTTAATGCTGTATTTGGCATTGGGCTGCTTGAGGCAACAAGTTGGAGCATTAGGGCAGCAGGGAAAAGAACTTCTCTGCTGCTAATATGGGACAAAGAAGAAAAACACAAGGATTACAGAGGGGAACCCAAGTACAGGGGTAATAGAGGTAGACAACGGCGGTGGCGGGAAACCAAACCGGGTCACAGCACCCCCACCCCCCAACCAGCAGTTCAAGAAGTACCGAGCCTCAAGAATCTCACAGTGGAGTCTGCTGTACGAGAGGGCTCTAACAAGGCGCTTCAAGAACAGATGGCGGCGCTATCTCAACAACTACAGGTTATTTTTTACGAAAAGGAGACGGCGGAGGTAGCCACGTCACCAATAATTGAACCTGTACCTGAACCATCACCACCACCACCACCACCCCCTATAAAGAAAGGAAAAGGGAAGGGGAAAAAGGGGGTGATAACGTCATCAACACCCACCACCCCCACTCATCCGCCAGGTTTGGCAGTAAACCTGGACAAAAAGTTTGAGGAAACTACCACCACCACCACCACCACCACTCCAAAGGAAAAATGGGAGACACCGGTGAGAACGGCGAGAATGCCGGAAAAAACAAGGAGGAATTAATGGGGAAGTTATGCAGCGAACTAGGACTGGACCAACTCTTAAAGGATAAGAGAAAAGCAGCTGGGTTCTTATCTGCTGTAACATACTTAGGCTTCCGGTCGCTGCAAACTTCGGCACCAAGACTCCAGCAATGGCATTTCGCCACCACTATACTCACCAGACACTACTATGAGGCATTCGAGGAGCGACCCCTACAACACCTAATTGATGCAGCAAACTACATCGCCTCCCGCCACGGAATTTATTTCCCATGAAGTACACGGGAGGAGGGGAGAACCGCCGCCAGATTGGTGAAGATTGAGGAAAAGCATGGTACCTTTTCCTACGATGAGTACTAGTCCTTTTAAGGGCTTTCAATTACTGCCATTTATTTGCTAATAGGGCTCTCAATTGGCTAGAGAGCCCTCTTTGAACAAACTCTTTTGAAAATACAATACGATTTTTTTGAAATACCGCATCAAGATTTACAAGCTATTCCAACCTAACAGTGACACAACTTAATATGTCGCATAGACATTTTAGCTTAAAAATTGATAGGGACTTACATTATGTACACTATGTAATAGTAATATTCGAAGTTAAGTCTTAGGAATATTTTACAACTTATAGAATTTGACTCAATTGAATAGGTGGCTGACACATTATTGGTTCTATTTTGTCCATTAGTAAAACCGGACTGAATTTGAAATAAGTATGGCTAGGGCATTCCAGGGCGTAAACGACATCCATCTACGACATCGGCTGGCCGACCTCCGGGACCTTTTCCTCCTTTTCCTCGTCCAGAGCCCATCAACATAGCGATATGAGAAGACTATTTTTCTCTCGCTATTTGGTGCCATTGCACCTCATTGTAACAAACTCACCGATTGGTTGATAGGGTTGAGTGTGTGTTTTGTCTATTCCCACTCACCCAGGGCCTTTCACTCATGTCATTAGCCACTTTTTAGTGGTATGACATGACGGCCAATTAAAAAGCGCACTATGTGCGTTAAATGCCCGTGGGGATGTGGCACCATTCCTTCCCCACGGGAAACCGACCACCATTAAAAATATGGTGGTTTAAAACAGTGATCACATTACCCCTCATGGCCGGCATCACTATAATTCAACTTTCATTCATTCACTCAGTCATAGGAAAACTACTAAATATAGTACAATTTTATTCCTCCCTCACAGATACTACTTTTAGCTAATGGGTGCTAAACGATGTCTGCTGATCTAGATGGTGGTGAGGCAGGGTGATCTCCCATTAGGTATAAGAATTGGACACAAAACCATGGTTCCTTGGTTTCTACTTCTGCTTGTGCCAAGAAGCATGCTCTTGTCTTGAGATGCCTAGCAAAAGCCAGAATCTATGTCACAAGTTGAGAACTTTTCAATTCAATGTTAAGTATTCTGCATCGGTAATATCAACATTTTCTCTTCATGTGCTGACAAAGTTCTACCTTTACAATGTGCTGACTTGTTTAGGTACTTGTATGGGGAGTCTAAGTGACTTCACATTAAATTGGACTATAATTATGTTACCGGTATATATATGCAAGCCTCTAGCGCTTAACAAAAATCCCTCCTAATGCAGTAAAACCTGTTGTGAGAGACTGCACCTTCTACCACAGGAGTCTGACGTTTTATTAATAAAGTACGGTGAAATATTTGACAACACGAATTACCCTTATCAGTTATATAAATAAACAAAAGGAATGCAAGCGTGACCACAAACCTTCACTCGATTCAGCGTTTTCTCACGAGTCTTTGATCGCTTCAGAATCGCAAGAAGAACTGAAAAACTACATACACGAATTCAAAAGACAGTGAGGTACCATCGCATAACTCTTAAATGACCATTTCCTGAATCCAATAGGCGAATTAACCTTTATTTTCCCCATTACGGTCACAATCCCTTTCTAGGAACATCGATATGACGAAAATAGCCAATTCTATCAGTTTCTACCCTGCAGTAAACATGTTGAATAACATGATGAAGGTAATTTCACAAGATAAAATGCTTATCATGCTTTTTGTTTCAGACTGTATCATTTTATAATTTTATTTTAATTTCCAGGTCAGAAAAATATAGTTAAAGTTCGGATAGTAGAAATAGCGATTGATGACTTCATCACTAACTTTCCCTAATATTCAAAGATAACAGAGATTCTGCGCCGTGTTCGGTACAACTATTACACACTAACGCATATTTACTGCAGGGTAGAAACTGGTATAACAGTAAAACCTGTTATGAGAGACTGCACTTTCTACCAACAAAATGCAGTCTCCCATGCCAGGTGGTCTCATAGCAGGTGTATCCAAAAAGACCAATTTCCAAGGTCCAGTTTTAGAACAATTTCAAGGTACAATCCTTTTTTGTTTATGATTGTTTTTTTTTAATCAGAACAATCACTACTAAGCAAGTTCTTGTTGTAACAAATGATTACATATAGGTCAGTGGTGTCTGTCTGTTCTGGTGATACTGTCATTACTAGGGATGATGGGTCCTACGTTAAGGCCAGTAAGAAGTCTAAGTGCCAGAATAATTAGTCTGGTTTCTTGCTTTTTATGCTCCCTGCATTGCTCACCCCTATATGAATGTAAGAGAATAAACATACAATAAGCATACGAAGCAGGCAACCAGAATAGGACATAATCTATATATAATTTAGTCTAGTTTACGACAGAAACAATAAAACAGTATAAGCATAGATAACAAACATTTAGACATCAGTAGCCAGGGTATATAAAATTATTCAGAATGGATTTTTATGGATTAGAAAAAGGTTGGTAAAATTTATTAATGTTTTTGTGATGCAGTCGTTTATAGCAGTGTCAAAATGAATATTTTGCCACGACATTGCGGTCGTTAGTTGTCTTCAGCAGATGGTCGCTCATTTCAGCATTTATATCATACAGTCAATCTCTGCATTATGCTTATGTTCAGAAATGACTGTGGTCACTCGGTTGCTCAGAGCATTTGTTACTGTACAAGTGGAATTCCATTATGAACATGTAGATATCAGTGAATTTCTATTCCAAACTACTCAAAGATTCTGAGTACCATCCTCAATAATGTTACTTGTACAGGTGGTGTATGGGCCTTTTTCCCTATAGGTAATTGCTTTGAAATGGATATTATCACACCATTTTTTCATGTACCTATAACATTGTCTCCATTCCATTTTATGTGAAAGGTTATGTGCGTAATATATACAATTGTGTACATTTCCATATTGTATTATGGTTGTACAATTTAAGGAAATGCTTTTTATACATGGTTTACTCTTTTTATTGGCAACACTTAATCGATGTCCATCTGCATATGCGTTCCATTATATTTAAAGAGCACTTATTCAATTGCATGGATAGCCTATGCATCTTCAAAAGATAGATTTGGGTTAGAATATTTATATGTGTATTTTTATATCTGTTATGCCCTTAAGACACTCCTTATAGATGTCTCTAATTCCATCATTTCTGGTACTTAACAGGTGAGTTTCCTTTACCATTTCATCCTTAGTCTTGAAACGTCATGCCTCATTGATTATACATGGACATGCTGTCCTTGCCTACTGATTTTATTATGATAGCAATCGTCTGCTATTACTATGCTCCAGTTAACTATCATTTGGTATAGCTCTGCGTCCACTCTGTGTAAAAACAATCCATGTGCAAACCGACAGGTTTATCTTTCTCCTCCTTGCAAGATGTATTGTACAGTACTTGTATTTGACCCTTTTATACTCCATTGCTTAATTTGACTATCTGCTATTAATATTTGGGTTAGCATTTTAAGATTTAACTTGGCACCGATAATGTGTTCCCAAAGCAAGTGCATCTATTAATATTTACTTGGTGCTCTCTGCCTGCAGTTTTCTGCAGGACCACCTTAAGGCCAAGTAAAGAGCACAGCCTTTATCCTCTAACAATCCTTTTAATGGACAGATAGAAGATGTCCACAAACAGGCCACCAAGGAGACCATTTCCTCTCTCCCACAAGCACAGCATCAATAAAGAATAGTACAGGAAATCATCCAAGGAACCAAGGTCCACATATAAGACAAAAATCTCTGAAAATCATCCTATCAAAACTCCACCCAGTGATGCCCACTGCACTGTCCTTGTCAGCCAAAGTGTATAAAGCACTAAGATGGTCCTACTGTTCGTTCCTGACAAGTGTTTACCAGGTGTTTTATCCCAGACTTGGGCCAAAAGGCACTTTTCCTTTGATCATCAACCTCAGCAACCTCAGTCTATATATTCATGCTCCTTGGATCTCACTGGAAACACCATGACATTAATATTAATCCCATTGAAGAGGGACATTAGCGTTAACTTCAAGATGCATCCCTTTATTCCCCAATTCAAAAGGTTTACAGGGTGTTCCTGCAATGTGTCTGCAACATAGTATACCAATTCAGTGTACTTCCGTTGGGGCTCAATATCAGCCCCTAGGTCTTTAATGGTATAATGAATTGAGTAATGCCACATGTCCAGGCCATTTCTACAGTGGCACAATCATGTGATCTCTATCACATCCTGCAGAAACACCATGTCAGTTATATCTAAGCTCGACATAATAACCGTAGTTATCATCTTTACCAGCCAGGGAAAATCCAACCTTATTAGATATTTCACCTAGAAATGGAGATAAATACAAAGGCAAAAGAGTTCATGTCCCTCAGGATCGGGCATTGACAATATTAACCATGTTGGCTTCTTTACTTTCCAAGAAAATTCTGTCGACATGGAAATTTCGTTGCGTATCAAGCGTACTCATTGCAGCAGCAGACCTTACTGTCATAGGGCACCTTTTTAAGTCTTCATTGCAAATGATTCTTATGTCCCAGTGGAGGCCAAATGTTTGTCCACTGGGCCAACCTCTTCTCATCAGCAGGCAGTTGAGGCTGAGAAGATGGTGATGCATGGTCTTCCTAGAATATCATAACAAATGCCTAACATCCTAGATAAGTTTTTGTCCCAGACTAATTAACGAATAAATACAGAATGGTCTTTCGATCCATCAGTTTTCATTCAGATAATAACCCGACAGGACTGACCAATGATGGACCTGTTTGCAACAAGGTGGAATATCAAACGTCCAACATTTATATCTCCAGTCCAAGTCTTGAATGCCTGGGAAGTTGGTGCTTTATCAATATAGACTGGAATGGCCTTAAATGCATATGCTTACCCTGAAAATCTTATGTTTCCAAAGTGATACAGAAAGCAAGAGAATCAGACTGTTGCCTTATCCTCATAGCACTGTTGTATCTACTTTCTACAAGGTTCTACCATCCTATATTTACCATTATATTTGTATGTATATTTTCTACAAGGTTGTACCATCATAAATGTTGAATTTATTTTCTACAAGGTAGTGCTCTACTATATTTACCATTAGACTGTTGTATGTATTTTCTACAAGGTTATACCAACCAATATTTACCATTAGACTCTTTCAAATATTTTATTCAAGCTAATGCCATGCTATATTTACCATTAGACTGTTGTATATATTTTCTACAAGGTTGTACCATCCAATATTTACCATTAGACTGTTGAAAATATTTTCTACAAGCTAACGCCATCCAATATGTACCATTAGACTGTTGCAAATATTTTCTACAAGCTAATTCAAGCTATATTTACCATTAGACAGTTGTATATATTTTCTGCAATGTAGTTCCATCCCACATTTAATCATAGTCTGTTGAATGTATTTTCTACAAGGTAGTGCTATGCTATATTTAACTATTACACTGTTGTATATATTGTCTACAAGGCAGTTTTATCATAGCTTTTAATATCTTTAATCAGGAACAATTGCCAGCAAAGGGAGTTAAATCAGAGACACAGACCATGACATCTGATACAGTAGACTTTACTTTGCCTACCACATCAACGCATGCTAATACTGCTACCAATGAACAACCCAGACCCTCAACAGTCCTTGGGTCTGTGTGGAAGTTTCTTAAGCGACGGAAATCAAAAAGATCAGTAGAGAAAACCACAGGCTCCAGCAGGACAGGTAGGTCAGGGGGTTGTATGAATTTTATGAATAATTATGTGTAGTTACGTTTGTGAATGGACTTCAGCTATTAAAAACCTAATGTTTAATTTTGTTCTTAAAGCATAAAAATAATTTAAAACTGAACGAAATACAAAAAAATGTAAAACTTAAACTGATAGGCATAGCATTGTCAACATTTTTAAAAAAGATCAACAGCTTTGACAGTTGTAACTAGTGTTGTTCCGATTATCGATTATAATCGATCATCAGTTGGTTGAGCAGATAATTGATTATGAACTCCATAATCGATTGTGTGTAAAGGGAGACTACTTTTTAGGTGTATGCAAAGCACAAAGGTTAGTAAAACTCCTAGCCACTGAAGTTGACCTGAAATTTATTAATTCCCTTCACAACTACAAACATGAAACCTTATGATTCATATATACGAACATATAGTCATTGTTACACGGTCAAGTTGTAAAATTGTTGAGTTAATACATTTAAACACATATTGTTGATTTGTTTCAATTAAATTGCAACATCTATTATTGTAGTTTTTATAAACAATGACAAAAAAGAAAAACATGTCCTTCTATACTTTAAATTATAGACACATCACATGTGATAATATCACTAACGAAAGAATTTTGGGCTATTTGTAGCAGTATTTCAGTTACTTATGACTGATGAGCCATGAAAAGTTACGTTCATTTAACAAAGTTGTAGAAAAAATGTAACACAAAATGTAATATTATTGTCAGGTGAAAGTATACATGTCATTACAAGAGATTACTCCTGTACATTTATAAACATATTGAAGTCTTGATCAAAGATATAATTGTTTTAAAAAAATTAATATTTGCTCTTTCTAACCGATTATAATCAATGATCAGTTGGTTAAGGGGAACTGATTATCGATTATGAATTTCTGACCGATTCCCATCACTAGTTGTAACTGATATGTCTTGCGATTGTGATTCGAATTAGGTGAATCTGGCATGTACTCCAAAACAAGAATGATATATTACCAACATGGCAGAAGTAGTACATATATGTAGTGACATCTGAATCTGAATATGTACAGTACAGGACACTTATGGCATAAAATTACACAGGAAAAGGAGCCAATGACATGGTAGAATTGTTCACGAGTGGTATTGAAGCTATCCACTGTTGATATAAACACTACACTGTCATTAAAATGATTCCAACCCGCAGTTGTTTTGTACAAAGAAAGACTTCCAAAATTGTTCTGTTCTACAGTACTCCATTACGAAATGTCTAATGTTATTTGTAACTTGTAACATCATTCTAAAGGCCTGAAAATATGCTACACTGCAACTATTTGTCAACTTTTCGACCAAGATCAGCACCCCACTTAACAATTTCATAAGCTTTCTAACACCAGGTATGTAATTTTATTAGTGTCTGATCACCAGCTTAAGGGGTACAGACTTCTGAGCTGCACCTTTTGTGACTTAGCGCCAACCGGAAAAGTTATAAACATGGATTAACACATTTATATCTTTAAAAGTAAACCTGAGACCCCATATCACTTAATTCTAAATTATTAAATATCATGATTTATGTAGTATCTCAAAATTTCTGCCCTATGTGATAAACGGATGTAGAGATATTTATTATAAATGTACATGTTATGAATATTCACCGTAAATCAAGTACAACTTCGGCAGTTTCCGTGATATCTGGCCGTGTGACATCACAAGAGGAACCCGACATTGCTAGGAACCATTGTTTTATCGTTGTCAAGCATGAAGAGTCTCTGGATTGTATTCTGACTGCATGTATTTCTAGGTATGGGAAAAAAGTGTATCGTTGGTGGATGTAGCAAAACACCAAAAGATGGTGTTTCATTACACTTGTTTCCCTCGGACATTAAATTTAAAGGACTTTGGTCCTGGTTTGTGCGGCTGACAAGAACGGATTGGAGAGAGCATTCAAAATATGCCACAATCTGTAGTGACCATTTTGAACCCGATTATTTTTGTGCCCAGTCAGAGTTTGATGGCTGCATTTGGAATAAAGAAAAAAGCTACTCTTCTCCATGATGCAGTACTGTCCATTATGCCACGAGCAAAGCGTCCTCACATCTCAGACGTGGATGAAAGCCACCCACCCACCACAACCAATAGCTCAGGCCAGACACCCAAGTGCCCGAGATTGGCATACAAGTAGATGGAGAGAGAACGGGTAATATATAGCATTTCTAACTTTTGCAAATTGTCTTCTTTTTATTTCATTGCTTTATGAATTAATCTTTGTTATTTTAGTGTACATGTGTGTATCTGTGTGTGCGTGAGAGAGAGAGAGAGAGAGAGAGAGAGAGAGAGAGAGAGAGAGAGAAGGCTGTCACACATTCATATGGTCAGGTTTCATTGGTGTTATATTGAGGTGGAAACTATTTTATATAAATGTATGTAATAGTTTCTTCATGTAAAGGTTCACAGGACCATTTCATCAGTATTATGCATGGCAGTATAATATTAGCTAAATTCATCTTTCAGACATTACAGGATGCTATGGCTACATGTACAAGTTCAGTTGACAATGTAGCAGAAGATGAGGCAGAAAATGTAACTGTTTTTTCTGACCCAGATATGGTAGGTTTCACTTAGCAGGATTGTAAACACTGCAGAGCATTCAATAATTGGAAAAAATTAATGTTTTTAAAATAATTTGGTATTACATATTATTATACCAACAAATAATATTAAATTTGATTAATGCAAATATATGACAAAATGTCACACACTTCAGTATTGTGTGCATTTATATTAAATCATTATCCCACCCATGTGATTTGGTATCATTGTACTTTTTTTCCCCCTACAATGATGCATGTTCTAAAGTTTACATTGTATTTGATATTAAGTTATCTAGGTAATTCTCTTTAAATTTACAGTTTCGGATAAATAGTCATAAAAGTAATATATAGAAATACACAACTTGAAAATACAGTAACTTCTGTTGCATGATAAACGCAGTGGCACAGTCTAGCAGTGGTGGAAAGGAAGTCGGTGGGTGGACAGGACATTTGGTGGGTTGAAATTAGGCTGTAGTCATCCATGGCAGTTGCTATACTTGATTCTTTCTAACAATTTTAAGACGTTTGATGCCTGTGACTCAAGGGTGAAAACAGTAACAACTGGTTGTCAGACAATACTCAGATCAAAGAGAAAATCTGCTAGGACCCATTACAGTGGACCAAGGAAAGTTGACAAAGGTAATGGGGATAGTTGATGGTCTAGATCTTAAATTGACCATGATGTGGCCCAGTGAAGCTGATTCAAACCCGAGAGCCTGACTTTAGACCAAAAAGATATCACTTTAAGCTGATTGCTCACTATAATCCGACTTAATGGATATTCTTTTATAAGTAATTAATTTCCACATGTATGCATAACAATTGTAATACCAACAGCAATATATATATAATATATATATAATTTGAATATAAACAAATATTTTTTAAAACATTTTCTTAGGTTTACAGGTCCTGTTTAAGCCCAAAGTAAGGAGCTGCGGTACCCAAAGTGATAACCCGAATAACACAGATGAACCACGGCACACAACAGTTACTGTGGATGACTTGAACACCTCTTCAACAACAGAGTCCTGTGAAATAACTGTCAACTTCAGTGATTCAATGGACTCCTCCTATGCTGCTACCAGTTCAAAAAATTCATCATGGCAGAGCAGCTTTAATGTGGATCAGGGGCAAGTATAATGATGCCTATATAATACAGTCACCAGCCCACCTATGGTAATGGCAACATCTAACTATAATATAAAAGTGGCCTCGATATTGAGGTTCATTTATACGGACTGTGTTAAGATCAGTAATGAATAATTTCTTTTTTACAACAAATGTGGTTTTCTTGTAGAGGGGACTGCTTTTTAACAATTACAAAATCCTAGAGAGAAAAGGAAGCATAGTTCAGCATTTATGTCATAGGACTAATTATGAAATGTTAGTATTTATATTATTTTTTCCAACTTTCCTTGCTGTACATGAAGTCTGTATCATACAATAAATGTTTATTTTTCTTACTGACAAATTTCATCTCAAGAAAATAAGTTCATAGTAGCAGAGAGTGCTCTCCTAAGCCTATTCACTGTGTGTGTTAACTGTGGAAATGAAGCTCAAGGAAATATTAATCAGAGAATGGGAACTTTTATTAATATTGTCCAGAAATGTGACTTTTGTAACCATAAAAGATCATGGAATAGCCAGCCCTTTGTTGGATCCATTCCAGCTGGAAACCTGCAGCTTTCAGCTGCTATTTTGTTTGCTGGAGCCATTCCATCACAAGCCATGAGGATTTTTGAATTCCTGAAAATGGCCCATACCAACATGGACACTTTCTATATGCACCAAAGGTACTACCTCCAGCCAACAATTACACATTTTTGGAAGTAAGAGCAAGAGAGTTACTTTGAGGAGGTGAGGCGTGGTGGAGGTAATATTGTTGTAGCTGGAGATGGTTGTGCTGACTCACCTGGTCATTCTGCCAAGTATGGAATTTATTCTACTGTGGATGTAAATACTGGGAAAGTAGTCAATATTGAAATTGTGCAGGTAATCAGCAATACTAATGTATTATCATATACATGATCTATTTCAATAGAGTACCGGTAGTTGATGAATGTTGTAATAAAGTAGTCATGCAAAAGTATATAATTTGCTCAGTCTTCAAAAGAACTTATTATTCCTCAATATATTTATGTCTTATTTTGGGAGCTGTGGTCTAGTGTTGGACGTGTAATGCCATGGTTGTGATTCATTACCAGCCAGTGTCAACTACCTCAGCATGTCAGTAGGGAAAACAATTACCTCTACTTCCTCTGGATGTTATAGCAAACGTTTTTAAAATGCTTTTAAATTAACAAAAACAATGTCTGGTTTTACTTAGAGAGCATAGCAGTTATCACATGGAGTTAGAGGGGCCTTAAGCGCACAAATTATATATTTCAGGAGAATGGAATTCGCATAGAATCCATCATCACAGACAGGCACACGCAAGTCACCAAGTGGGTGAAGGAGAATTTATCTGACTGCACCCACTACTATGACATTTGGCACTGTGCTAACGGTAAATATGTTTCATTTTTTTAATGGCAATATTTGGAGAATATGTACTTGAACATTTGACAAATTTAGACAACTTTATATATAAAAGGGGGGTAGAGAAATTCTTTTTGTGCAGTGTTCAACTGACAATTGAACCAAAATCAAACATTGTAAATCAAGCAATAATGCTCCCACTTTGTTGTTCAAAAAGTCAATTTTTTTTAAACCAGGATTTAAAAAGAAGATGAACTTGCTGGCCAAGAAGAAAGAATGCCATGATTTAAAATTTTGGACCAAGAGTTTGACCAATCACATGTACTGGGTGGCAGCATCAACGCCTGATGGTAACAAATCCGTGATGCTGGAAAAGTGGCGTTCAATTGTGAACCATATGCAGAATAAACATGACGGACATGGAGACCTCTTCCCAAAATGTTTACATGATAAGCTGGTGGGATGTGAAAGGAAGAAAAAATAGCTTAAGCCAGGTATGACCTAATTTCCTGCTGTTTCAGGGAATATCAATATTTTGTGGCAGTTGGATATTTATTTAAATTTAAAGGAACATATTTCTCACTGAAAATTTCAGAATTTGCCAAGATACAGAATAAAGCCTTGAAATCCAGATAGTATCTCCAGTATATCTGCAAGATTATTCAATAATGTTCAGGTTGAACTAAAGTGTTTGTAGATTTGTCAACGTATACAAGTTAACATTATATAGGTGAACATTTAAGTAAATAAAAACATTTACTTCCTCAGGTTCTGCTGCAGTTGCCAGATTTTGTGATTTGGTTCACAGTCACCAAGTGACAAAGGACATACAACAGCTGTCCCCACTGCATCAAACGTTTGAACTGGAATGCCTCCACAGTGTGCTGAATCATTTTGCCCAAAGCTTATTGGGTTTTCCTACTATGGCACAATTTGCAGGTATTTTGTCCATTATTTCGTCATAAATTATTTTGGAGTGTTTTAATATTTATAAGTAAAAATGCGATATAAGTTCCTGAAGCAAATATGGAAGTATTGTGTAGAATAAAAGAACATGAAATATGTATTTTTCGAGAAAAAAAAGATGTATAACAATGTTTGAAGAATTACATTACAGAATAGATTTTCTGTTTTTATGTCAGAGCATTTTTGGCCGCATTACATTTTGAAGAGAACAGCCGAAAACCACAAACAACAACATCAAATGGACAATTACGTTACCAGATTACCTCTCCGAGGTGAATAATCTGTTAAAGATGTCATAGTGGAAACTAATTTTTGTAAGTTTTGCACTTATTATTATGCTGCCTTTTGTATACAGCATGTAAAAAGTATTATAAATGATCATATACGCTGTTTCTTTAAGAAATATGTATAAAAAGTCATAAATTTCAACAACTGAAAAGTACTATCAAAATTCCATCAAATTGGTTGAAATGCCTTCAGGTCCAGTATTCTGGTATATTGATATTTGAGAAAAAATTTATTTTCAAAATATTACCACTGAATTTTTTCTTCTTCCTTTTTGGTATATATATAGTATCTGAATTGGGCAATAAATGAATGCTCTCCAATAATTGATCAACTAATTATTACATTTCATTCATTATAGGATATGTTGATAGTCTGATGGAAGTGGCATAGGTACTCGCAGAGAACATCAAAATGAATGAAAAATCAGGCTTGCAGTTGCCAAGAGACATCCTGCCTCCTCCACTGTGTGCACAGTACCAGCGTCCTGAGAAAGAGATGGCTATGTCTTCACACATGTCTTGATATTCAAAAGCTAGTTAGGCCATTTGAATCCAACATGGTATCAGATGGGAAGGCGTGTCTTATTTTGTAGACAGCACATGCTGGCAGTGGAACTCTTACTTCTTTGCCCAAGAATCCTCAACACCATCGAACAAACTGCCGATATGCCACGTACCGCCTCCTCCTAAAAATTGATAAAACAAATACCTGAAATAAAGAAAATACAATTACAGTTACAAATTATAATTTATACAATTGTTCATTTTAATATAGAGATATTTTCAGTTGTTAATGATTTCAATTGTTTATGTTCAAAACTAAGTCATGGTACTGTTACAAATTAATGAACAGAATCAATATCGGATAAATGTGTGTCGGGGTGAAGGTGTTATTTAACTCTGAAATATTGACAGAATTCAGCTAAGTAAAATGTACTTACTCAATGCTGTCTGTACCGGTATAATGCTGTCTCGAGTACGTATTGGTCCAGACAAACTGATGGGAACCCAGGATGGTCAGTTATACATTGCAATGCTTCATTAAAGCCATTAATTTTGTCGTATGTTTTAGAAATTTCATGGCAGCACTGAGATTCCTCTGTTGTGTGCATAACTTGACACTGAGCACAAAAACACCTGTATAATAATAAAAATCCCAGGCAAATTATTTCAGGCATGTCTTGCTAATGTAAAAAGTGTTTATTAAATTAAATATGTATTACACCCAAAACACATGCAAGGATCAGCAATATTGCCAAAAGAGTGTACGATATAAAAAAGTCAGAGTTTCGTTTAACATATCCCTCCACATCTGAGATATTTAAACAGTTATAAATTATAGTGTGGTGGTGAAGGTCTTTGACAAGTTGAAACATTTTACTGAATCAACAAAATAATTTATATCTAATGTGCCAAAATATGGCTGATAAAACTGTATTCGGCCAAGCAAGTCACCATGGAAGTCTTACGATATTTTTAGACAAAGGACAGGGTAATTCAAAATGACTGTCTTGGCATAACTGTGCGAATCGAGGGTATAAACATATCTGTATACGAATATTTAAAATAAAGCAAAAAATGTTATTCACGTTTTTGTTCGATGTTATGCATGTACAAATGAAATGATATAATGGGGGAAAAAGTCATAAATGGATCTATGAGAGATATAGAATCTATGTTGGGGTTAGGACTGAGACAATGAAATTCCAGCCTAGGGGTTATATTATTTGTCTCCCCACGAGGCTTGTCTGAGTGGGGAGACATATAATATAACCCCGCGAATGGGATTTCATTGTCTCGTTCCAAACCCCAACGTAGATTATTTTTCTCACCCAATATTATCCTTTAAAGTAAAAAGAACTCTTTAAAAGTGCACGTTGCAATGTTTACATGTGGTGCATGAATACAAGTAAGGTAATGAGTGCTGTGGTGTGACCGTTGCGTCCGAAGTACACAGTTCATACGTGTGAGCACAGAAAAATAACAACATAAAATGTCGCATAGTAATGAGGTATTATCACATTTAATATATGGATGTTATATGAAATTAACAATAAATAGTTTTAATTTATTAGAAAGAAACATTTCATCATTTCCAGTTTTAAGTACCCCACTCTCCCGTACAAAAGACCCTAGTCACCCTCCAAATATGCGGACCCCAGAGGATAACAATGTGCTAAACTTTCAAGTTCACGGATTCTTTGAAAATTGATATTTCTGTCTTGGAAATATGGCAGGTGATGCAGTGAAATTTGCTTATAGATTAGTGTATTGAGGGATAAATGATTCCTTCTGGCTGGTAAGTATTATTTGTCAATAAATATTGCAGGTATATTCAGCTGGAGCACAACGGAGATGCTTTAAAAAATTATAATAGAGCATGTTTGACATAACACATTTCTGGCTGCTGCTAAGTTTTCCGTTGTTGTTTAGAGAGTTGTGATGCTATGAAGTGTATAGGTATATAGTCTTATGTGCATGGATCAGTGTTTTCTGACTTTAGTTCATTTCAAACACCATTGAAAATTTTATCCTATCTGTAGCACAGTAAATTTTCAGGTCAGCTTCATTAAATGTAGCTATCAGTATATACAATGTTTCACGCGAAGTGTTTACAACTAGTTCAGTTGATTTAACTACATTTAATGATCTGAAAATGTACTGAGCTAGTCCTGCATATAGGATAAACTTGACCATGCTAGTTAGAATGAACTAACATAATATCAAAACCTCGAAATAGTATGTGTGTGTGTATTTGTCTCTATCAAAATGTTTTTGTTTTGAGGTGTTTTTAAGACAGATTGACCTTAAGTAACTATGTTTTGGTTATATATTATTTGTTGTTTCTTATGCTGTTGCTGTTATTTTATTTGAGAACAACTATGGCACAGCAGAAGACAAGAAGGGTTTCTTTTGTTAAAATTAGTTCTGAGCGCGTGGACACCATGACTGAGACAATTGGTCTGAGATGACTGAGACTAGAAAAGTAAGGTTAGCAAAACAGCTAGATTTCTCTGTCGCTTGGGTGAGGAAAATAAGCTTCAGTATCACAAAAACAAGACCGGTCCTACTTACCATTCGGTATTGTTGAGCCTGTTGCAGACATCTCGTTGAATATTTTCCCTTTCTTCCTCTAATGCCGACTCTTCACGTGTATAAGGTTCATAGTGATAAGGTTTAATGCCTTCTTCACTAATCTCTTTTTGACCTTCATCAAATGAATAGGAAGAATATTCCAATTCTGGTTCATGTTCGCTCTGACTGTTACAACGAGTAGCCATGTTGCTAGCCAACTGCGAGTTCCTCTTGTGACGTCACAAGCTCGCGACTTCACCTAAAGTCGCTCGGTCATTTCCGTAGACGTCGCATTTTGGTGATATTAAAAGGGTCATATCTCCGAATCCAATTGACTGAACGTATGTCCTGTCTTTGCAATGTACTTGAAATGTCAATTACAATAAGAATACCGAAAGTAGTATATAGCATTCAGGTCTACCTTTAAGGTGTGTTGTTAAGTATTATCGTAAATTTTAATTTACTACCCAGTTTTCAGGTGCAAGAACACATGTAATTAAATCAAATGAACAGACACACATTTGCACTCTCTAATTAGCCTGGATTTAAAATTCAATTAAATTAGAGTATCTATTTGACTTCTACTTGTAGAACTTTGTGAAGGTATAATTTTCGCATGGATGATGGCTTTCATATCTGGCATCAATGATGATTGCAAAGATGGCTGCCAAATCATGCATCAATGATGATTGCAATGTTGATTCTCATCTGACATCAATTATGGTTGCAATCATGACTGAGAAATTTGGCATCAAAGATGGTTGCAATGATGGCTGTCAAATATGGCATCAATTATGATTGCAATGATGGCTTTCAAATCTGGCATCAATGATGATTGCAATGATGGCTGTCAAATTTGGCATCAATGATGATTGCAATGATTACTCTCATATCTGACATCAATGATGATTGCAATGTTGGCTCTCATATCTGACAGCAAGGATGGCTGTCAAATCTATCATCAACGATGATTACAATGATGGCTGTCAAATCTGGGCATCAGTGATGATCACAATGATGGCTGCCAAATCTGGTATCAATCATGATCACAAGGATGACTAGCTGAAAATTGGTTTATTCTACAATTCCTAGTCTGATGGTCATATCTGCATTTGGTTACAATCAGGAACAAACAAATGTGTTTCCTATTTGAAAGGTTTTGAAATTATTTATAATTTCTACTTTTCCTAAATGAATTATCATCATGGACTTTTCATGAAAACACTTTTAATGTTTTGTTGATCTTACTTTAAAATGGTGCTGAACTGACATCCAGTTTTTAGCGATACTGAAAGTCAAATTATCACTAGTCCTATTAAATATTAAGTCATTTTGATGTAGGTTTTCATCAGAAGTGGTCTTTTCTGTGAATGCGGTCAACATCAGGCACGACAAGTTATTCTTTGAGGGATTTCCAGTGTCCCAGCCTTAGACTATGATAAATTTGTTTTGATTAATAATAATCTTAATACTTAAGCAGCAATCATAGGAACAATATTAGCTATGTGGTGTTTGTTTACCAAAATCAATCCCTAGTAAGGTACAACATGAACTTTATTTTGGAATGGTCAAGTCCAAAATACATTTATACATAATATATGATCATGGAGAGAACAAAATAACAATAAAATTGAAATATACATAACAATATGCATTTGTACTCATTTATTTGTATTTGTGTCAGCAACTTAGATTAACCACATTTTGTTGATCCCACTTTAGTGGAAGCTTAGTATTTTAATCACTTCGACATCCAGTATTTTAATTTTGACATCCAATATTTTAATTTTGATGTCCATTTTTTTAAACTTACTTTTTGACATCAATTGTCTTTTTAATTTTTACATAAAGTATTTTAATTTTTACATAAAGTATTTTAATTTTTACATCCGGTATTTTTTGTTTTGACATCCAGTATTTTCTAAATTTTGACATCAATTATTTTTTAAAATTTGTACAAGTATTTAAATTTTGACATCCAGTAATGTTTTATTTTGACATCCAGTATTTTAATTTTGACATCGTCTTTTAATTGTGTAGAGCTCATCTTGGCGGAAGCTTATTACAGTGCAGTCACTTTTACAGCCAATTTTATTTATATATTTCTGTGTCAGCATCCACATGCATGTCTGTTCACAACCTATATAAGCTTCAAAAGTGTTTTCCTTGTCATTATGTTAATATCATTTTGTCTCATCCTCTTTGGCTTTGTGATATACCTCTGGGGTATGTTTGACATAAAGACAAATGTCAGCTTTTTTGCTGGATGCATATTGCCTTCTTTTCTCACATTTTGATGATAAATATTGCTTTTTGTCTCCTCTGTTGATACAAATGTATGTTCTTATTTAGGTCTTGAGATTTAGTAAACTAAAGATTGCATATTAAATAATTATTTTGGCAGATGCCCATCCTGTCTCCACTGACAGTCAGCCCAACACACCAAGAATTAAGAAGAAGGAAAAAGTGGATGCAGAAAAAGAAACGGTATAGTTTCAAGATCATGAGTAAATATTGTTGACATTTCAGAAGATGAGAAAATGAATCAGATCCTAATTTGATGGTATGGATTATTGTCATACTGAAACTTTTGAAAAATTGGTTGCTGTCGTCACAAATGATTATAAATCTGCTCATCTATTTAGTTACAATTAAAACATACCAGTATATAGGTTAATATTTAAGACGATTACATTGATGGTTAAATCAGGACCAGAAAGGATTACATTGATGAGTAAATCAGGACCAGATATGATTACATTGATGGTTAAATCAGGATCAGATACGATTACATTGATGGTTAAGTCAGGACCAGATATGATTACATTGATGGTTAAATCAGGACCGGATAGAATTACATGGATGGTTAAATCAGGATCAGATATGATTACATTGATGGTTAAGTAGGGACCAGTTATAATTACGTTGATGGTTAAATCAGGACCAGATATGATTACATTGATGGTTAAATCAGGACTAGATACGATTACACTGATTGTTAAATTAGGACCAGATATGATAACATTGATGGGTAATTATTAGTGTTTCATCTTAAAGTAATCATTGTTTGCTACTCTTGTATGTAGCTTAAGACATAGCTATCTTTAAGTAAAAATGTATGTACTACACTCCAGTCCACACATTTCAGGTTTCTGCTGATTCTAGAAATATTTAGTGTTTTGAACCATAGGATTTAAAATTAAGGATGAATCCCAAAAAATATAATTCTGTACAACTAAAGAAAACTGAAAGAATAGATATTAGAATACATTGTACAACACATGTATATTTCTTTTTTTTTGAAGAACTCACATTATTTTTTTCTTCAAATACATTACCAGATCACATTATCTCTCGACATTTAGAAACTTAAAAGTATCTCCAGTCAGATCTTTTTTCCAACTTTACTGATTGCATTGAAGGAGTTATGTGCATACGGCAGTTATACTCACTCAATATGTGTAACTATTTATCACTGTTTCCTGCTTGAGGCAAATCCTCTAACATTATTAAAACACCAACTTCATTGTACATTATACATATGAGCACCATTTTGACAAACCTTGCCATGCCACATCTATGTTAATTTAGTGATGTGTATTGAATCTCATATTTGTAGCCATTGACTGGAAAATAGTACAGACCAGATAGGTAATGTAGATGAGTTTTATGTATAGTTACTGTGTTTAGTACTATCCACATAAATATATGTCAACTCCATTAGTTTCACTTGACTGGATAATGACTGGAGAAGACAGAGCGTTCTGTGCAGCGATTGAGGAAAATTTTAATTTTGATACTATGTGAATTTTGCCAGCATATACTTATTTCACCATTGAATACATTGGCTTTTGGTATTAACATTTAGGAGTATATGCCTGCTACATCCCAAATCCAGTCCTTCAAATTTGTCTTTTTTTTAGCTAATTATCATTTAGAAAAAGACATTTGCCATTACCTCTGATTCCCACCACTAAGTGTTGCCAGTATTTAAGCTTCACTTTCGTATACAACATAGGATGAAATAAGATTCAAATTCCTTCCAATCATTTTGGTATTAAATTCAAGCTATCCATCCAGACATTGTATTTAGTTGGACTAATTTTGCTTATTAAACCAATTTGGATTTAATTGTTAGAGCCGACTGATTGATCAGACATATGGCTTCATGTATTTGTAAGGACAGAGGAATATTAGTGCATGATCCTTCTGTATCACTTAGACGACTGTTACCCTTGCAGATCATGAAGGGGATAGAAGTGGAAAATTTGTCAAATCATGTTGCTGACATGACCTGTATGAAAGCTGACCTGTCCAGCTTACACATACCTGACAGCTGGGCTGACCATCCTCCCGGCTCATTGGGTGAACCTATTCATAAAAAACAGATGGTTGAACCCAGTCAATTTAGGAAGGAATTGTTTAATTTCTCTGCCATTTTCCATGCTTTTTATCATCACCTCGTATGAACTTACCATCATAACAGGAGGAAAATATTCTATCTATTGAATAGGCACTCATCATTATCTTGGCAGAGAAGATTTACGAAAGCAAAACTATGAGGGGTTCAAATATGTTATGTTTCTTATAAAGAAGACCAATTGCAAGTTAATGCCATTAATAGACCTGAGTTGCCTCAATGAATTGATTCTTCCTCAGATGTTCAAGATGGAGATAATGATGACCACTTATTCAGCATTCAAATGGATGAGTAGGCAGTCATCTTTCAATCTCACAGATGCCAACTTTCATGTCCCTATCCATCTGATGGCTCACAAGTTTCTTGGGTTTTCTTGCCAAGAGAACATTTTACCAATTTCAAGTCCATCTGTTCAGTCTACATAAAACAGCCTGCACTTGCACTAAAATTGTAGATTACATCATCACCCTCATCCAATTGTACTGTTATATCACTTTCTTGGGGAGATTGGAAACATTTGACTTACCATGGTATGGAGTTTGTAATTAATCTCAATCTAGTACATCTACCTTATGTATGCACCTGATGTATCACTGAGCTTGTAAAATCCATTTCCATTACAATATCGATGTCAGTTGTTTTCTTGCAACCCCTAAGGTTACTCAAAGTGAAAGCAGATTGGATTCCTCAAGGTCATCGTTATTCACTCCTGCCAATGACTCCATTACTTACAGATGGAGAGCACACTTGCTGCTGGGCTTTGATATGGTCAGAGGCAAATGATGACTAGGGAAAGTCCTTTTCACATCAGCGCACTAGGAATGACTAGTCTTTCAGCTCTGGAATAAAAGACTCATTGGGAAATCATTTATATTTATGTTTAACAACTCTGTAGTGATGACATGCTCCTCAAACTGGAGAACTTGGTCACCTGACCTATTCATGCTTGTCTATCAGCTTCTTCATTAGTGTTGTCATCTTCAGGTCGAAATGAAAGTCAGACAAATTTCCAGCAAACTCAATGTTCTGGCTGATATTCTAGTATTGTTCAACAGAATAGCACCTTCATCCATTGAAAACACACCTATGATCTTGGTGACAGGCTAATGTGACAAGGTGGGACTTCATGCTACATGTCTGCGGCATGATGCCCCAGTGCTAGACATCACTATAAAGTACCTCACTGCAGACATTGTAGTGATATGACTGAAACATTGTTAAAGATACGTTAAAAATCATAATCACACACACATACACACACACACACACACTCGTACATTGACAACACTCACACACACACATGTTCTTGGTGCTGAAATTATTTCCCAAAATATTGTGTCAGAATTGCAAGAAAAAATTTTGATTGCTCCTCCTTGATGGGACAAGTGTTGCATCAACAATCTACTTGAGGTATTAATAAACCCACCCATTAAGTTTAAACCCAAGCCTATCTTGTCAAACAAGCAAGCAGTGTCACAGCTGTTTCAATCTTTACCTTACCATCTTCTCTTTCACATTTGGCCTTTACCATCAACAACCTTGTGAGAAAATGAATTCAGACCTTTAAGTGTGGATATATTCTTGAGAGGAAGACTGTCTTTAATTCTGAAGTCTTATGGGGGAACTTTTTAGGGAGTGGTGTAGATACAGTACCATAGTCCATTTCAATGCCTTGACTAGCTAACTGTCTTATGGTGCTCAATAAGGAAAAAAGTTGACACCAATTATCATCAAATGCTACAGCTCCATGACATTCAGGCAGCATGTAAGAAGCAATATATGTCATGATAAATACTTATTTAGACGTACTAGTTAATTTTAATACATCCAAATCCATCATAATATTTCCAAGAAAGAATCTGCCCTGGGTCCTAACATGATTCAATCAGAGCAAATCAAGCTATTAGGCAGGATCTCATTGAAGCAGTTATGATACAAAACTGGTTCCTGATAGCCTTGACTTTGACTTGCAGGTGAGTTACATGCCCCTTGAATTAATCTGATTTATCTTATGTTCAGATAGGACGGTTCGGATATTCTCATGACACAGCCACATTCATTGTGGATAGAAACTGGTTACAACCATTGGCCAATATGAGTCATCATGAACTCCCTCTTATCTATCGATAAGACTGTAGCAGTGGCCATGAATGATCCTGACTGCAACCACAGGCACTAATCAGAGTGCATAAATATGAGTTATGTCATCCACAACAGACACTTCCTCATATTTGATATATGTATTAAATGTATATCTTGTACCTGAATTTTTTTACCCTACCTAACTTCTCTCATTATGCTCTCAATACTGACATTTACAGAGTAATCTTTTTAGCTGAAACTTGTAGTGAATGCACGTTATTGGTGGAAGGACACACTCTGTAGCGAACCTATGTATGGATCAATCTGGATAAAGGTTGAACGAAAAGCATCCGACATTTGTCTCCACAGTCCCAAATCTATAGGGTTTCATAGTCCGTGCTCATTAGATAGATTGCAACAGTACTGATGCATCTGATTATCTCAAACATCCCAAAATATTTATATAGGTGATGAAATTTAGAGTGCATCCTCACTTGCTCAAACAACCTTGAATGAATGCAGTTTTTCATTTTGAATTCAGATCTTTTTAATTTGCTGGAGTAAATTACTTTAGAAAAAGCCTGCTGAGGCAAACATTTCTGAGAACAGGCTGTGGAGAGGATTGCTTGGCTATGAAGTTCAACCACTCAAAATGTGTACAAGGGGAAGTGGATAGCTATGAAGGTCAACCACTCAATGTGCACAAGGGGAAGTTTAAGGCTATGTCACAATGGTCTGAACATGAACACATCACTTTGCTTAAAACATCAGTTAGGTTAATTAATTAGCATAACTTTCTCCAGTGGGTTTTGAAGGTGAAGAAGTTAGCAACCATCACAATAAGAGGTTGCTGTTTCACATTTTCAAGCACATTTAATGATCATGAAATGGAGAATATATAAGAAACAAAGACTCCTTTGAGCTGACAAATTTTGACATGTTTATGAAATGTAAAAAGCTGCAGATGAATGATGAAAAAAACTGAGGCCATTCTGAGCACAACACAAAGACTTTCTCATTCACATCATTTACTTCAATTAATAAATATCAGTAACACCAGCATTAAATTCACAGTCAGTATGAAACCTAGGTGTTGCTCTAGACAGTACTCTCACAATACACCAACATGTCATGAACATATGCAATGATTGCATATCTTGAGCTGAGACGCATCAGATCCATTCACAAATATCTTTCAGTTGAAGCCACTAAAATACTTGTGTGTATTTTTAGTACTTTCAAGGCTGGACTATTGTAACTCAGTTATATCTGGTTCATCTCAATATCCACTCCAGAAACTTAAAATTTATTAAAGCACAGCTGCTCAGATCCACCTTAGAGTACCATGATCAGAACACACCACACGACTGCGCTCTGTATCCTACACTGTCTATCCATTCAATCCAGAATGAAACATGTGTTTTCTGTTTCATTAATGGACTACAGTACAACATATCACCCATGTGTACACACCAGCAAAATACTAATGCCACAATTCTGACAATCATATTCTCATTATTCTCATCTTAAAAAACAAAGTCATATGGACAATTTTCTTTTGCATACCATGACCCAGCATCATGGAACAAATTGCCCATTGAAATTAGACACATAGACAGAGTGGTCCCATTTAAGAGTGATATTAAAACTCACCTTTTCTGACTGCAAGAACAAATTTTAATGAGTTAATAATGTTTCCTACATTAAATATTTTCAGATTTTTTTTCTTCTAATTTTTTGGTGTTTTTTTGTGGTTTTGTTTTGTAGTCATATCATTATATATGTTGTAAAGCACTTAGAGCTTCTAAACATTAGATACTATACAAAGTCTTCATTATTTTTATTTTTAATATTAATATTATTATTATTATTATTATTATTATTATTTAGCGTTGTGCCCAAAATACAATGTACCATGCATTCTGACAATGTATAATAAGAAACTGTTACAATGACAATGTATATCTCTATTGGCTCCCCTGTGTTTGCTAGTCACAAGCATCATTGTTGAGATTCATTCCTTGTCAGTTTTTTATTCTCTAGCGGTATTGATGTTTGGGTTAGAAGAATTTGTTTTTTGCAGTTATTTATTCTCAAGAAGTATTACAGTTTGAGTTAGAAGAAAACAATTTTGTTTGCAGCAAAATTATTCTTTTATAATACTTTTCTAAATACAAATTCACCTTTTCAAGTAAGTAGTAACTGAAGTGTTGACCTAATTGTGCACTATATCCTGTATCCAGGAGGAGATTAATAATAATAATAATAATAATAATAATAATAACAATAATGAGGATTTGAATAGCGCCTAATCGTTAGAAGTTGTAAGCGTTTTACTACATATATTATGATACGAATACCAAGAAAAAAGATGCAAAAAAACCTCCAAACTAATGAACACACGTGTTTTAGTGGCATCAGCTGAAAGATATTTGTGAATGCAACTGTTGCAAGGGTGACTCGCATATGTGAGCAGACAGTATTTTGGTTTGTATGGCCAATTTTTAAATTGAGAGGGCTGGATTTGTGAGGTAGTGGTCATAAGGTAGTTTAATTAACTATTTTTGATGTATTTTAATTTTCCTTCATAAAAGTTGTAATTGTTAGAGTCAAAGGTAAAAGTTTCAGATCCAAAAACTGTTTCATTATTCCATTGATTACCTTTCTGATTTATGGCCACCATTACTCAAAATAGAATTTAATGAAAATAGCAATTCATTTCACAGAAACTGCTGAGCAGAATCTCATATTTGGCAAGATATTTTGGCTTGAAGAACAGTTTTAAATGTATACAAAATATGATATCAAAATTCATCTTTAAATCTGGTTGCTATTAGAAACTAAGAACAATTTATAAACAACTGTTAAAACTGATGATGATATAAGACAGTAATTTGACACAGAGGACTTGCAGTTTTATCAAACATTGCTGCCCTTACTGAAAACTGAAACAAATTAAACTTTGTCTCCATGACTGTTGAAGAGAATGTGATCATATTAAAGAAAAACATTTTGGCATAAAGTCTTTTCACATTTATAACAAGAATCTTAATCTTCCCTATAATAGGGTCACTGTTACTAAATGTAGGAAAAGTTTTTAGTAATTTCTTCTCTAAACCTGCTCAATTTTGTTATTCAAGTGGAAAAAGAGCATCCAGGCATGAAGACCTTTCAGGCATATAAATATTTTGCGCCATCACCATCATGTATTGCTGCCATCACTAACAATTAAATAAAGAATAATCTTTCAGTGATTTATTTTTTCTGACTCAGCTGCAGGTGGGTTTTCTTACATTCACTTTGTGCTGATCTTCTTTCTATTATAGACGTATCGTCATGAGGTATGTGAGAAATACTTCAAGGAGATCCGTTCTTATCTCAAGGATAAACCTACCAAGTTTCACTTGGTTGATGAGGACTTTGCCATTGACAACACAGTTGTAGATAGCAAATTGGTGGCTCTGAAGAAGAAAATTGTAGAGGTAGCATCGCAGCAACCATACTGGGGAGAGGAGGTACCTGCACGTTGGATCCTTCTGGAAAGAGAGTTGATGAGGCTCAAGGCTGCTGGAATCAAGGTACATGTTTACAAATGCAATGTAAAAGACAAATCAACTTTAATAGTGTATACCTAGAGAGATATATAGTTGAATGGGACATATTACTTAGCTGCCATCTACCTGTTAACACTATATCACAACATATATTAAACTTGCATCCATATCATGGTCATTAGAAGGTTATTTTCTTAAATGTTAGTGTATAGCTCTACTGGTAACAGACCAGAAGAGCTTATGTGATTGCCTGTTGTCCACTAGTACAAATTATTTCAATTCTGTCTAGACTGCTTGTAGGATTGGAGTGAAACTTTACATGCACATTCATCCCAATATTTGTTTTGTCCTAAATAGACATAATGCCAATCTTGTTTTCAACAAGACCACCACCCGACCATGCTGTCATTCTTAATATTATTACATGTATTGTCAGTGCTTCTAGACATTGTATTTTCAGAAGGTTTCTTATGAAGTTGAGTTGGTCCTAAATAAAAGCTATTGCTATCATAACAGTCATCTTGAAAGTCTTATTAATCTTGCTTCCAAGCCGAATGCCAGTTTGATAGTGCCTTCATGGCAGCCATCTTGAAACTATTACTATAGCAATTCCTCCTGAAGGAGATTTTATGTTTTCATGGGTTGGTCCTGAATGAAAATGATGCACTGATCCAACATTGATGTGTGTATTGGCAAGGAGATTTTACCTCTTGTCTGATGTCTGATTTTTCTAAAATGGAAAAGGAGTTGATGTTGCATCCACTATGGCCACTGATACTGCTAACCTGAAATTGTATGATGTAAGAATTCTTATTAAGAACACTTGCTTATGGTGTCTAGTCATAAAAGCAATTATGCATTTATTTAAACAATTTTGAATTACTGTATTTTTGAGGTATCAAAACATTGTTAACATCATGCAGTAAAAAACCTACTTTAGTTAGTTATATATCTTTAGAGGACCAAAACCTTGCTAGGATTAATTATAAAATCTACAAGAGTTAGCTATTTTTTGTTAGAGTTAATGCCTAAACTCCACATGAGTTAGCTAAATATATCTTTTTGAACCAAATTCTTGTTAGAATTAATGACTCGAATCCACACGAGTTAGCTATATGTATCTGTTGAGGACCAAACCCTTGTTAAAATCATTGACTAAAATCCACATGAGTTAGCTATACCCAGAATATACCTTTTCGGGAATAAAATCATGTTAGGGTCACTATGTAAAAACATCTAGAGTTACCGTAGATATAAAAACCTAATGAGGCCCAAAGCCTTGCTGAGATCCTTGACTAGAAGCCACTTTACTTAGTCATATATACTGGTATTGTGCTATTTCTATCCATTTGTAAATGATTGGTGAAATTTTGAATGACCATTACAAAAGTTTTCAACTTTTGTATATATTTCTTGACATCTTGGCATGTAATTGTTTGTCAAAAATCCTTGTTAGTGCACTTTTGCAGACACTAACGGATGTAACGCAAAAGAATGTTTGTTTGAAATATTTATATTTACATGTAAATAACGTAATTAGATTTTTATGTTATTGTGATAATTTGTTAATTCCTACTGATTTTGGAGAAAGCTTTTGTCAGAAATGTTTTAGCTTTTGGTAGCAAGCAAAGCTTGTAATGGACATATGCTATTAGATGGTATTCATGCATATGTAGATTGTCTGAACTCATTTTTAACTCCATTATATAAATTTGTATTACATTATAGTTTATAGCTTGAAGAAAATTAATACTGCTGGTGTCCAGATTCACAATGTCAAGAATATTATCACTACTTGTGTCCAGATTAACAATATAAAGAACATTATCACTAATGGCATCACTATTCACATTGTAAAAACTATTTTTACTACTGGTGTCCAGATGCACAGTATAAAGAGTATTATCAATATTAGTGTCCAGATTCACAATTTAAAGAATATTCTTATCAATGGTGTCCAGATTTACAATGTAAAAACAGCTATCTATACTGGTGTCCAGATTCACATTGTAAAGAATATGATCACTACTGTTGTTCAGATTCACAATTTAAAAAATGTTCTCATCCCAGGTGTCCAGATTCTCAATGTAAAGAATATGATCACTAGTGATGTCCAGATTCACAGTATAAAAAATATCATCACTACTGGTGTCCAGATTTACAATGTAAAGAATATTATCACTACTGGCTTCAATATAACAAATATTATAACCACTAGTGCCCAGATTCGCATTGTAAAGAATATTATAAATATTCCACATAGAGAGTGAGGGGGGTGGGTTGCATAGTGGTATAATTGATAGGATAGTAGCATAACTGCCAGTAATCAACCTTTATTAGTGTGTCTGTGTGTGTGTGTGTGTGTGTGTGAGAAAGAGAGAGAGAGAGTTGCTTAGTGTGATAATTGAGAGCATACCTGCCAGACAACAACCTTAATAAGTGTTCCAGAGAAAGAGAGAGAGAGAGAGAGAAGTATCATCATATGATCGAATAATCGACCTTCATTATTGTCATAGAGGGAGAGTGGGGAGGTTCTGAGAGAGGTGCTTTAAGTAAGATTATAACTGACAACATAACTCCATGAGTGTTGGGGGGGTGGGGGGTTACTTAGTCTGATAATATCTGATGTCCCAATAGTTACCTAGATGGGTATCATGGGGGTTAGTGTGATGATAATTAGCATAATAGCTTCCAATACTCAACCTATGTTGGTGTCAGAGAGAGAGAAATATAGGGAGATAGTTATAGTATGCTTATTATAGACTGATTGGCTCTGAATACATGATCTTACAGAGAGAGAGAGAGAGAGAGAGAGAGAGAGAGAGAGAGAGAGAGAGAGAGAACAAACTAATAAATATTAAAAATAATAAAGAAAATAATTGTATATAATGAATTAAACTTATAAATGTTTGTCTGCAGGTGATACCTCGGACCCTATTGGAAGCTTTTAACCAGGCAGAAGATGTTCCAATACCCACGGACGAATTGGATTTATTTCTTAAATTTCAGAATGACATTGGCACAATCCTTTACTTCAGGTAAGATTGGGGTTGCTTCCCTTTGCGTTTATGTACTTTCCCTGATTTATAAGTATGTATTTAAATGACATTGGAGATGATAAATGCAGATAATTACTTTTGTAAAGACTGTAATGTAAGCATATCATTATCAAAATGACTGAAGATGATAATGAAGGTAATTACTGTTATAGAGACTGTCATGTAAGCATATCATAAAATAACTCTAGATGATAAATGCAGATAATTACTCATACTGAGACTGTAATGTAAGCATGTCCTTCTTTAGTCGACAATGGAGATGATAATTGCAGATAATTACATTTATGTAAAACATAATGAAAGCGTATCATTATTTAAATGACAGTGGAGATGATAATTGCAGATAATTACTTTATGTTGACTAATGTAAGCATATCATTTTTTTAAAGTGACAATGGAAATCATAATTGCAGATAACTACTTTTATCTATAACATAATGAAGTATTTCATTCTTTGAATGACAGTGGAGATGATTATTACAGATACTTACTTTTATGTATAACATAAGGAAATTATATCATTTTTTTAAATGACTGGAAATGATAAATGAAGATAATTACTTTTAGGTTTAACTGTAATGTAATCATCATTCCTTAAGTGGCGATGGAAATAATTATAAATAATTAGTTATATGTACAACAAAATGAAATCAGATGTGATAGTATAAAAGATACACAAAATAAATTAAATGATTGCTTTCACTTAGGATTTAGGGCATGATAAAACCAATATCTTCATTGCCTGTTTATATTTTGGGATAATGTAGTTTGAAGTTATCATTTTCACTATCTTACATCAAAGGTCAGTGGAATACCTCGGGTATTTTGGTAGTAGCTTGTTGTGTCAGTAAATAGCAATAAATGCTCATTGAAAATGAACATTTACTTGAAACAGATATCAAATTCCTCTCACCTCAGACATAATCATTTTACAAAAATGAATTTGCTCTAATGTTTTGTATTAAGTGTTATATTTATAGAGTACATTTAAGCTTAGTTATGATATGTTTTTTTTTTACTACAATAACATAATTAGCTCTACATTAAAGAACAATAGTTTACTCTTGTAAACTATTTCAGTTTTGTATACATTATGGGAATTAGCAATAATGATCTCTAATAATCTAAATAAAAATTATACATTAATGGAATTTGCAATAATAATCTCTAATAATCCCAATAATATTATACATTATTGGAATTGGCAATAATAATCTCATTAAAACTTAAACATTTAATAATAATATCACACTTGCCAACCCTTATAATTTAACCTTATATTTTCCCTTGCCCATGTTTGATCAGAAAATGTGTTTTGTATTAGATTTAATGAGGTTGGTGAAGGAACCAATCTATCTTTTACAATCATACCTCTCATTAGATTTAGTAGAGTTGGTCAAGGAACCAATATATCATTTACAATAGTACCTCGTTAGATTTAGTAGACATGGTCAGGGAACCATTCTATCTTTTACATTTGTACCTCATTAGATTTTGTAGTGCTGGTCAGGGAACCAATCTAGCCTTTACAAAAGTGGGAACCAAGTTATCTTTTACAATAGTACCGCATACATGTATTAAATCTAGTGAAGTTGGATATGGAACCATACTAGCTTTAACAATAGTACCTCATATTAAATTTATTAGAGATGGTCGGGGCACTAATCTAGATTTTATAATAGTACATGTACTTCAGATACTTTAATCTGCCCATATTTTCTAAGCAAAATGCCTGTATGATCAATGTGGTGGTTTTATCATTTTCTAACAATGGCATTCAGCAAACAAAAACACGTTGAAGACAAAAGGACAATAGGATTTGTAACATGTTCAAACAGTCATAACTGGAGTATAAAAAAATGATATTCAGATTCTTGTGGTATGAACAGCAAGAATTACGTTTCATGGACATAATCTAATTGGCACCTTAGTATTCTTTACAAGCATGTTTAGTTAAACATAATTTCAGTTTCTCAGTTACAAATCATTCTTTGACTTCATGGTATTAGTCTAAAATCACACTTTTAAACCTGTAGATGACAATATATAGTAAAAGAATATATGATGTTTCATTGCACCTTATGAAGTCAAATGCTCTATCACTATTGCAAAAAATATATAAATATTTAACAACCTTACTTTCAAAAACGTTTACAAATAATTTGATCAATTTAATATAAAAGCACTTTTGCCATGAAGACCATTAAAGTTTGTGCAGATGTTACTCATTTGATGTCCAGTATGGACACCATTACTATTATAAAAATAGAAATCCATTCAAGCAAATGATACCCATTTATTTACTACATATATAAATTTTTAAATAATTTTTGAAATGGGTCTCAACAATCATTGACCAAATATGGATTACTACTTAAATTTTGAGATATCATTTGAATCTCCTTTGAAATATAGCCATATCGGAAAGTTTATAAAGAAACAAAAACACTCACCAGTATTCTATCAAACCGTTCAGAAGAGTATGTGGCAAGAAGCCCTTTCAATTTTTACAAATGATATTAATCGGCAATAAATTAGGCCACTTCAAACAAAGTCTCAAAATGGATCAGCAGAATTCACAAAGGTCTTCCAAACTAATACAATGATACCAATTCACTAATAAAATATTGCTGCCATTCCATCACAAAGGTCTTCCAAACTGATACAATGATACCAATTAACTAATAAAATATTGCTGCCATTACATCACAACGGACTTCCAAACTAATACAATGATGCCGATTGACTAAGAATAGTGCTGCCATTATATCACAAAGGTCTTCCAAACTGATGCGATGATACCGATTGACTAAGAAATCTTGCTGCCATTATGTCACAAATATGTCTTCCAAACAGATACAATGATACCGATTCACTAGGAAATATTGTTGCCATTATATCACAAAGGTCTTCCAAACTGATAAAAAAAATTAATAATAATAATAATAATAATAATAATGAGGACTTTGTATAGCGCCTAATCTTTTAAAGCTCTTTACACCATCTATAATGATAATGTCTACACTACAGAAAAACAAAAATCATGAATTTGGAAAAACAAATGACAAAAACAATAAAAATGGAAAACATAAAAAACATGCTGAAAACATACAAGACACAAAACATTATTAGGTCTCCAAGTTTGTCGCTGCAGTCAAAATAGGTGATTTTTAAGAGCACTCTTAAAAGGGACCACTGCGTCGTTGTGTCTTATTTCAAAGGGCAATTTGTTCCATGTCACCAGGCCCTGGTATACAAAAGAATGTTGTCCTTATGACTTTGTTTTCACAGTGGGAACAATGGGTATACGATTGTCAGAAGAAGAGTATAAGTATCTTGCTGGTGTGTACACATTGGTGAGGCCGTATAAGTATGTTGGACTGGAGTCTCTCAGTGAAACATAGTGCAGAGAGCAAATTTTGTGTTTAATTCTATATCGAATTGATAGCCAGTGTAGGGTACAGAGCAGTGGTGATTTGTGCTCTGAGGTACTCTAAAGATGATCCGTGCAGCTGTGTTTTGAACGTTTTGAAGTTTCTGGAGTAAATATTGTGATAAACCAGACAGAATTGAGTTACAATAGTCCAGTCTTGAAAGTACTAATGAACATACAAGTGTTTTAGTGGCATCAACTGAAAGATATTTACGAATGGAACTGATGCGTCTCAGTTCAAGATATGCAGCCTTCCATATGTTCATGACATGTTGGTACAATGTGAGAGACTCAGTACTGTTTAGAGTAACACCTAGATTTTGTACTGACTGCTTGAATTTAATATTGGTGTTGCTGATATTTATTGTCTGAGGTAAAGGATGTGAATGAGAAATTCTTTGTGTTGTGATCAGAATAGCCTCAGTCTTATCATCATTCATCTGCAGCTTGTTACATGTCATCCATGATTTCACATCAGAAATGCACCTCTCTACTCCATGGATGGTAGCATCAACTTCAGTTGGGTGGCTAGACTGGTATATTTTGGGTGTCATCAGCGTACAATTGGTGCGACACTGGGTGATGATCCATGACACTTGAGAGCGACTGAGTGTATAGAATGAAGAGAACTTTTCCAAGAACAAACACCTGTCTGCCAACTGGGCTGGAATGTATTCCATTTGCAGATATAAGTTGAGTCATGTTGCCTAAGTAGGACTTAAACCACTGTAAGGCTATATTCCGAATATCAAATACATGCTGGAGACGCTGAAGTAATATATCATGGTCTATTGTGTCAAATGCTGCAGGCAAATCCAGGAGAGTGAGGACTGTAATCTTTCCACTATCCAAAGCAGAGAGAATGTCATTAAATACTTTCAGAAGAGTAGTTTCCGTTTTGTGGCAAGGGCGATATGCAGACTATACATTGCTAAAAAGACTGTTTGAATTCAAATGAGATACAAGTTGGGTTAGAACAACCTTTTCTAAGATTTTTGATATGTATGGAAGATTAGAAACTGGGCAGTAGTTCTTTAAATCGTTAAGGTTAAGTGTTGGTTTCTTGAGCAAAGGCTTTACGATGGCAGTTTGAAAAATGATGTGAATTCCCCCGATGAGAGAGAGATATTAATAACATCAGTTAGTGAAGGCAATATTGGATCCAAGCACTCAAGCAGCAGTGATATCGGAATTGGATAGAGTTCACAAGACTTTGGTGCACTCTTCATCACGATTGTCCGTTCTGAATCAATAGAAACAGGTTAAAATGCTCCAAACGGTTGTTGCTGAAATTCTGCATCATTACTGTATGGTGATGAGTCAGTTGAAATTGTGCTGTCAAGCGAATCTCTAATGGTTTGTACTTTATCACGGAAGAAATTTGCAAATTGGTCCGGAAGGTCTACTGGAGAGAAGGTAGTTGGAAGTGGTTTACATTTATTCCTTGACATTAGTTTGTTAGTTATCATGATGAGCTCTTTGCAGCTGGAACTCTCATTGATGTTAGTAATGTAAGGGGATAATTTGGCTAAATGGACTATGTTTGTGTCATTCTTCTTAGCGGCTTTATATGTTTGTTTATGAATGGTGAGTCTGGTGGAAAGCAGTGCGAATCTGGTCCTTAACACTGCTATACTATGGAGAACACTTTTGTATTGATACTCTGCATTACTCTGGTGTAATTTGGTGGCTGGGGCATGTTTTTCAAGGAATGAAACCAGGCAGTTATCGAGTTGTTCCGCTGTTGGATGTATGAAAGCTGTAATTTCTTTTGGATGTCTTGAATGAATTTGGTTCTATTTGTCATATGGAGGTTTCTCTTAGTAGCAAATAGAGGTGGAAGGTTAGGGACTGATACGTCAAGATGGCATCTAATGCAGAGGTGATCTGATGCAAGTTTGTGGGATACAAGGGTGGATTGCAGAATATTATCATCAGGTAAATAAAGAAACCAGTATAAAATGTGACCAAGGTTATGGGTGGGTTGGTTAACTGACTGTTTAAGATTGAAAACATGAATGGAATCTAGGAGATTTGACGTGTATGGGTTTCCAGGACAGTAAAAGTGAAAGTTGAAATCTCCAAGAATAATTAGGTTGCCACCTATCAAATTTCCATACTCCAGAAGATTTGGAAACTGCTCCAAAAAGAAAAGAGTCAGTCAGCTTGTTTTTTCTACTAGGAGGAGGGCGATAGAAACAGAAAAAACAGAAAAAAATGGACTGACCTTTGTTCCAGTGTGAGTGTTGTTTGGACTAGTTCAAATGATGTATGGGTGAAATTGAATGATTTGTTGTACTTAAGGCATTTGATCATGGAATTCTTTGTAATGATAGCAATTCCACCTCCGCCAGAATTGCAGGGGAACAACTTGATGGAGTAATCACTGGGTGTTAAATCCGCACATTTGGGTTCATCGCCTGATGGTTTTAACCATGTTTATGTCAGGAAGAAGACGTTGATGTTCTGGTAGTTGATAAAATGAACTATTTCTGTGCGCTTTTCCGGTGATCCTACTGTTTGAGCGTTTAATAATGCAATACGTAGTGGTATTTAAGAGGAATTTGAAATAGGCATAATTTTAAATTGTTTATCTGTTATGGACGAAAGGGAGATAACTGGAATTCTTCTTCCTGTTCTACTCGGGCCAGCTTTGAAATGTTTCTTTTTTCGGTAATGATGAATGTAGTCCCAGTTCGTTTAGTCTTGAGCACAATGTAGTATCATGAGCCTAGGTGTGGTCATTTAATGCAATTATTGAAGGTCCATCATATTGTGAGCGGGTTAACTGGTGATAACGTGATGGCGGTTTATTAAAAAAAACAAATGACGTCTTAACAGTGGAACAAAACAGCTGAGAAAAATTCTAATTGTTCTCGTGTCCAAAACAAGGAGATGAATTAGCACATATGAACTGAACATCCAATGCATCATGAAACACAATAATGTAGACGAAGGTAGACAACAAGCACATATGTCATGAAAAATAGCACAAAATCGGAAGAGCCTATATCAAGCAGTTAAGAGATTGCGGCCATCTTTCCGGGTGACAATACAATATATGACATATCAGACAATAGATAACCATATTAGAAAATAGATAACTATATTGGACAATAAATAATACAGTAATACAATTTCAAACTGATACAATGATACCGACTGACTAACAAATCTTGCTGACATAATATCACGAAGGTCTTCGAAACTGACACAATGATACCAATTCACTAATATATATTGCTGCCATTACAAAGATAGATAAATCTTAAAATGATGTTTGACAATGGTATGACTAAGTTTGCATAGGCAATCAAATTATAAAACAACAATCTGATCTCCAATCAAATAAAGCCATATTGAATATTTTTACAGAAACTAATGTCTTTAGATTACTCATTTTAAAAATAACCTACTCGCCAGAATTCTATCAAACTGTACAGAAACGTTTGTGACAAAAGAATCCCTTTCAAATGATTTAAATGATATTCATCAGGCAAACAATATGACTACTGCTGAAATCCATTAAATGATTTTAATTATTTAAGTAAACCTGAAGAGAATTTTATTTTACAAATGTACGAGGGCTTTTCATTCTGTTGTTTAAACAAATGATGATAATATTTTGTACGTTATGGTTATCTATTGTCTGATATGGTTATCTATTGTCTAATATGGTTGTCTATTGTCTGATATGGTTATATATTGTCTGATATGGTTAAATATTGTCTGATATGGTTATCTATTGTATTATATGGTTATCTATTGTCTGATATGGTTATCTGTTTGATATGGTTATCTGTTGTCTGATATGGTTATCTATTGTCTGGTATGGTTATCTATTGTCTGATATGATTATCTATTGTCTGATATGGTCATATATTGGCTGATATGGTTATATATTGTCTGATATGGTTATCTAATGTCTGATATGGTTATCTTTTGTCTGATATGGCTATCTAATGTCTGATATAGTTATATATTGTATAATATTGTTATTTATTGTCTAAAGTGGTTATCTATTTTCTAATATTGTTATCTGTTGTCTGATATGGTTATTAATTGTCTTATATGGTGATTAATTGTCTGATATGGTAATATATTATCTGATCATTATTGTCTGTTATGGTTACCTATTGTCCAATATGGCTATCTATTTTCTAATATGGTTATCTATTGTCTGATATGGTTACATATTGTCTGATATGGCTATCTGTTGTCTGATATGGCTATATATTGTCTCATATGATTACATTTTGTCTGATATGCTTACTGATTGTCTGATATGGTTATATATTATCTAATATGGTTATATATTGTCTAATATGGTTATCTTTGTCTGCTATGGTTATATAATGTCTGATATGGTTATATATTATTTGATTTTGTTATTTATTGTCTAATATGGTTATCTATTGTCTGATATGGTTATCCATTGATATTGTTATATGTTGTATTATATGGTTACCTATTGTCTGATATGGTTATATATTGTCTGATATGGTTATATATTGTCTGGTATGGTTAATTATTGTCTACTATGGTTGTCCATTTGATTGATATGGTTATTTATTGTCTGATATCGTTATCTAATGTCTGATATAGTTATAAATTGTCTGATGGTTATCTATTGTCTGATATGGTTATTTATTGTCCAATATGGTTATCTATTTTCTAATATGTTTATCTATTGTCTGAGATGGTCATATATTGTCTGATATGGTTATATTTTGTCTGATGGTTATCTATTGTCCCATATGGTTACCTATTGTCCGATATGGATATCTATTTTCTAATATGGTTATCTATTGTCTGATATGGTTACCTATTGTCTGATACGATTACCTATTGTCTGATATGGTTATGTATTGTCTGATATGGTTATCTATTGTCTGATATTGTCATCTATTGTCTGATATTGTTATCTAATGTCTGATAAGGCTATCTATTGTCTATTGTCTATTGTCTATTGTCTGATATGGTTATACTTTGTCTGATATGGTTATATATTGTCTAATATGGTTATATTTTGTCTGATATGGTTATATATTGTCTAATATGGTTATATATTGTCTGATATGGTCATCTATTGTCATCTATTGTCATCTATTGTCTGATATTGTTATCTAATGTCTGATATGGTTATCTATTGTCTGATATGGTTATATTTTGTCTGATATGGTTATATATTGTCTAATATAGTTATATATTGTCTGCTATGGTTATCTTATTATGTCTGATATGGTTTTATATTGTTTGATATGGTTATATATTGTCTGATATGGTTACATATATTCTGATATGGTTATATATCATCAGATATGGTTATATATTGTCTGATATGTTTATCTTATGTCTAATATGGCTATCTATTGACTTGTATGGTTATCTTTTGTCTGATATGGTTCTCCATTGCCTTATATGGTTATCTATTATCTTATATGGTTACATATTGTGTAATATTGGTTCCCAGATGGCTAAATGTTATATATTGGTTACTATTACAGATCACGGACATTTCCACTCTGCTCATCTTTCAGTATGATTGCAGTTTAATATGAAACATTCACATCTGTAGTATGGACTACAGTTATCAATATGATTGCAAATTAATATTAGACATTAAATATATAGACTGGGCAACAGTATGAAAGCATATTAATATCAAATATTGATATCTGGGTTACAGTTGTAATTTTGATAATTGCAGATTAATATTAGACATTCACATCTATAGTCTGGGCTACAGTTGTTAATATGATTGTAGATTAATATTAGAAATTCACATCTGTTAAATGGGCAACAGTTGTCAATATGATTGAAGATTAATCTTAGACATTCACAGTCTGGGCTACAGTTGTTAATATGATTGCCAATTAATATTAGACATCCACATCTATAATGGGCAACAGGTGTCAATATGATTGCAGATTAATATTAAACATTCATATCTATAATCTGGGCTACAATTGTCAATATGAAGGCAGATTATTATTAGACATTCACATCTATAATATGGGCTACAGTTGTCAATATGAAGGCTGATTATATTATACATTCAAATCTACAGTTCTCGCCCAAAAATATAATGTAATATTTGTTAATTTAGACTTTCTGGCATGTGTTGTTCTGGAAAGTGGTGGAAGGCAGGCACACCTTATGTAGTCAGGGCACAGTATGTAGCGAGTGAAATACCAGTAGTATTAGAAAGCAGAGCTAGCCACTTATAGCAGTAGGCACATTGGTTAGAGGCAAGTAGAATATCTAAAAAACTGCCTGGATGACAAATTTTATTAATAACATCAAGTCTAGGAAACAGTTGTGAATATGAAGGCCGATTAATATTAGACACTCACATCTATAGTCTAGGAAACAGTTGTGAATATGTATGCAGATTAATAATAGACATTCACATCTTTGTCAATATGAAGGCAGATTAGTATTGGACATTCACATCTACAGTGTTAGCTATGATGGCAGATTAACATCATACATCCATATTGATAGTTTGGACTACAGATGTCCCTATGATGGATATCGTTAATTTATTTATGATATACTTGTTTACCAGTTCACTATTGCATTTCAGTAAGTTGTAGAAATATTTCCATTAAAGAATCAGTAAATAATGATGTTAAACTATATAGTAAATAATAAAGTTGAATTTTGATTTATGAAAATAAGACAGTCTACATTATGGCAAGTTAACTGTTGTAATATGTCACTGAAAGATTCAGCTTATATATTGTATGTTTAGTATGAAATCAAATTACATCCACATAATCTAAACACTCACTCAAATCTTACAAGACCATATGTCTTTTTTAATCAATGGACAACTCATAAGTGGAATATACTAATGTGACCGGGGACAGTTTCATATATTAGCCCCTGGAATTTATTTTAAGGCTATGATATGACATTTTGAAATATTATTCCTTCATACCATTTTACTATGTAATGTCTAAATAAAGTTTCATACAGTTTGGTTTATATTGATCACTAGCAAATTTGAGTGAATTTAGACTTTCTGACTTGTGGTGTTCTGGAAAGTGGTGAAAGGCATGTACGCCTTATTTAGTCAGGGCACAGTATGTAGCGAATGACATACCAGTTCTAATTACCAAGTCAGTTAGAAAACTGAGTTAGCCATTTATAGCAGTAGGCACATTGGTTAGAGGCAAGTAGAATATCTAAAACACTGCCTGGATGATAACTTTTTTAATAGTATTAAAACTATTAAGTACACAATGTTTTTCAAAATGATCACCAAGGGAAAGTGGTTGTGTTCGTTCTGTGAGCATAATATGTGTTCTCAAAAATAGATTTTAGATATGAAAACTGAATGTATAAATTTGGGGGTGAGGTGCATGAACCTTTTAGTTTATGTATTTCCACCGACTTGTCAGGTCAAGTGAATTTGTATTCTTATGTGTTGTTTTATATCTATCCAAATATATGGACCTTTGTGACCTTGCTCATGTATTTTATTTTTTAGTGAATTTTTACATAATGCAGGTGTATGCAACATTAAATTTATATATAGAAACTGTGCTTGCATCCTAAGGAAAATGATACAAGGGACTATTAATACCTTCATATGTGAAGAGCTTACATATATGGTATCAACATCCTACACATATGGAAGATCAAAGATTGCAGAAAAGAAAGTGAGAAACTATCTCTTACAAGATTGCTAATATGCAGAATGATGGTACAAATTTTCATTTAATAAAACTGTCACAAACACTATGTGCTCCATTAAGCAAAACACCTTTTTCTGTTTTCAGTTTACCGTCAACAAATAGGTGGTTCAGGTCACTGAGTAACCATTTACTATTTTCAATAAGTATAAAAGAAACATGAAAGTTGAAACGCTTGGTATCAATCATACTTTTTGCTTTCATATACAGCATAGAAGTATTGAAAGACAAGATTGTCTTGGTACCACAATGGATGATTGATGCCGTCAAGTCACTCATCACTGCTGAGATGTTTGTCCTGAGAAATGTCCCAGCTGTCTCAGAGAAGTGGGACATGTTTAACAAGAGTGGAAACCTTTATCCAGAACTAATTGGTTTGTATATTTCTTTAGTTCTATAAGATTTTCAGAATGTGGTTTCCTCATTATACTTGATATTAATCTAACTAAATGAAATGGGTATTTTCTGATGTAAATTTTGTCCTCATATTTTTAAAAGTAAGCATGCCATTGTAATTCTGCCTATCCATATTTGTGTGATTTTGCTACTTAAGTTCATGTGATGTTGTTATCTACCACAGTTTTAGCTGAAATGGCTAAATACAGTTCAATCTAATAACATGGCAGTGCAACCTTATGCCATGGCCCAAAGTCTATTTTGTTGTGAAGGTTTCCATATTTTTGTGCCAAAATCATTTCTGAGATAGCCTCTATTAACTGGTGATGGTTCCATACCAAGATCTGGATAACTTTTGACTTCTTCCTAAGGGTCATTTTTAATTAGTGGCATTTCAGTCTAATGTTTTATACAGCTTGGCATAAATCGCTAATCTTGTATAGAGCTTGGCACGAATCACTAATCTTTTATAGAGCTTGGCACGAATCACTAATCTTTTATAGAGCTTGGCATGAATCCCTAATGGTTTATAGAGCTTTCATGACTCCCTAATGTTTGTTAGAGCTAGGCATGAATCTGCTTTGTTTTATAGAGATTGTCCACACTCCCTAATGTTTTATAGAGCTTGGTATAAATCTGTAATGTTTTATAGAGCTTGGCATGAATCACTTATGTTTTATAGAGCTTGGCATAAATCCCTGATATTGTATATAACTTGGCATGAATCCCTAATGTTTAATAGAGCTTTCCATGAATCTTTAATGTTTTATAGAGACTGGCAAGAATCCCTAATGATTTATAGAGTATGGCATGAATCCCTGATGCTTAATAGAGGTTGGCATGAATCCCTGATGTTTTATAGAGCTTGGCACGAATCCCTCATGATTTATAGACCTTGGCATGAATCCCTGATGCTTAATAGAGTTTGGCATGAATTCCTGATGTTTTACAGAGCTTGGTATGAATCTCTACTGTTTTATTGAGCTTGGCATGAGTCGCTAATGTTTTATAGAGTTTGGCATAAATCCCTGATGTTGTATATAACTTGGCATGAATCCCTAATGTTTTATCAACCATGAATCCCTAATGTTTAATAGTGCATTGCATGAATCCTCAATGGTTAATAGAGCTTGGCATGAATCCCTAATGTTTTATAGTGCATGAATCCCTAATGATTTATAGAGCTTGGCATGAATCCCTAATGTTTTATTGAGCATGAATCCCTAATGTTTTATAGAGCTTGGCATAAATCCCTAATGATTTCTAGAGCTTGGCATGAATCCCTAATGTTTTTTAGACGTTGACATGAGTCCATGATGTTTTATTGAGCATGAATCCCTAATGTTTTACAGAGCTTGGCATGAATCCTTAATGTTCTATGGAGCTTGGCATGACTCCTCAATGTTTTGTAGCACTTGGCATGAATCGGTAATGTCTCATAGAGATTGGCATGATTCCCTAATGTTTTAAAGAGCTTTGCATGAATCCCTAATGTTTTATAATGTTTGGAATGGATCCCTAATATTTTATCGACCATGAATCCCTACTGTTTTCTAGAGCTTGGCATGCGTCCATGATGTTTTATCGACCATGAATCCCTAATGTTTTATAGAGCTTGGCATGAATCCCTAATGTTCTATGGAGCATTGCATGAATCCTTAATCTTCGAACCCACTTGTATAGTTTACATAATAACCCAAAATTAGATTTTATATCATAACCAAAGCTTAACGATTCCACAGAACTCAAAGTGTAATGTTTCCACAGTAAACTAAGTGCAGTTTCCACTGTAAACCGACTGTAGAGTATCCATAGTAATCCACGAGTAAAGTTATTAAATTAACACAAAGTAGATATTGTCAATCAGAAAAAAATGTAGAGTTTCCAAAAGTAACCCATGTGTACATTTTCAACACTAATCCAAGTGATGGTTATACAAATAAATGGGACTAAACCATTTCTTGAAATTCTCATTAATTAACAAATTAATTTAAATAAAACAATATGAAATTTCTTTATCTAAAGAACATTCTTAAACTTGGTTACTGTTGATAACACAGAGGCAGTGGTCAGAATGTAAAGCATTTAGATCGGTCAGTAAAAATATTGTAATTAAAATAAACTGAATGAGATATAGTGATTTTCCATTGGGCAAAAGTGCAACCTGATTTCAAATAGCACAGTTTTATGTTTGAATAAGAAATGTTAGAGCAGATGGAACATTTCAAATATCCAAACATGTCAGAGCAGAAAAAGAGACAAATCAACACCACATAACGAACTTTAAAGGAAGAAAATGAGAGTAATGTAATACCTCACTCTGAGGAAATGACCATGATCATTACAGAACTCTATGCATGATCATTCAGCTGAAGTTACACTTTTATACTACTTGATGATAGTGCTTAAGATAATACATTTTTTCATTATATTTTATCTTTGTATTCTGATTGTAATCTATATAGATTTTGACCTTTGTGACAAGACATTTGACCATCTGCAAAACCAGGATACTAGCAATAATGTATAGTTTTTATAATGCTGTAATTCTGGCATGAAATGTATAGATTACACTCTGTACACCCAAATTAATCATTATAGCTAATTATAATAGGGTTCAAGTTGGCTGAGAAAAACAATCAAATCCATCACAATACTGCAGATGCAAAACCAACTGCCGCAGCTACAGGCACTTATTTCTGTCAGCGAGAAAGGTAATTGTTGACAGCAAAAAGTCCCCTGGTAGTGATTCAAAAGATGAATAAAACTCATGCAATTTGGAATATACTTCTTTGCCAAGACTTATGTTATGTTTTGGGGATTAATTTTATTCCCGTCGGTAGTCATTCATCACTTACTTATATCAAAATGAAAGGTGATATTCCAAACTAACTTCAAATGTTCAACCTAAGAACTGTGCAGATTATATGCCACTACTTTTGTGTGAAGCTTTTGCTTTGTATCTAGTTTTATTTAGTTTTGATGTGATGCTTCTTGTGTATCACTCAGTCATTATTACTTCTGATTAGTGTATCACTCAGTAAATAAGCTATAATTAGCTCTGTTTAGTGTATCACTCAGTTACCATAATTTACTCTGTTTGGTGAATCACTCAGTCATTAAACTATAATTAGCTCTGTTTGGTGTATCACTCAGTTAATAAGCTAAAATTATTTCTGATTGGTGTATCACTCAGTCAGTAAGCTATTATTAGTTCTGATTGGTATGACTCAGTCAATTTGCAATAATTACCTGTTTGGTGTATGACTCAGTCAATAGGCTTTAATTAGTCCTGGTTGGTGTATTACTCAGTAAGCTACAATTAATTCTGATTAGTGTATCACTCAGTCCCTAAGCTACAATAAATTTTGATTGGTGCATCACTCAGTCAATAGGCATTAATTAGTTTTGTTTGGTGTATCACTCTGTGCAAAAGCTTCAATTAGTTATGATTGGTATATCACTTACTGAAAAGCTACAATTAGTTCTGATTGGTGCAACACTCAATGAAAAAGCTACAATTAGCTCTGATTGGTGAATCACTCAGTGAGAAAGCTACAACTAGGTCTGATTGGCAGCTTTTATTTTGTTTTACCTTGGACCTGTTAAAACAATAACCATGAACCATAACTGAATGTAACATATTTTATTGTATGACACATCGTACTGTGTGGCATTCAAATTCAATACAAGCAAACAAGATACAAAGCAACAGCGTAGCTTAACTTAAACGATAATTAAATAATCAGTCAAGTCATTTAGTCATAAATGAAGAACAAGTCTGACATGTCTCCTTTATATTGTCAGTGGCTTACGATGCTGATGAATGAGATGGAAAGTATTAGAATGGAATTGACCAAGAGATAAACTTCCAACAATCTGAGTTAGTTACCTTGCACCGAGTTGTAGAGGGCAAGTGAATGTTGTAATATTTGTTTAATCTGACAGAAATGTGTGAATATGCATATGACTGTCACAGCTGTTTCAAATTATTGTTATTATTGATTATTGAGATTATTGATACAACCATCCATGGAGTAGAGAAGTGCATTTTTGATGAGAAATCATGGATGATTCAAGATACAGATGAATGATCATAAAACTGAAGCCATTATGATCACAACATGAAGACGTTCTCATTCACATCCTTTACCTCAGACAATAAATATCAGCAACACCAATATTAAATTCACACAGTCAGTATGAAATCTAGGTGTTATTCTGGACAGTACTCTCACATTCACCAACATGTCATGAACATTTGCAAGGCGGCATATCTCAGCTGAGATTCATTCGCAAATATCTTTCAGTTGCTGAAACTAAAACACTTGTGTGTTCATTAATACTTTCAAGACTGGACTATTGTAACTAAATTCTGTCTGTTTCATCACAATATCTAGTCCAGAAACTTCAAAATGTTCTAAATACAGCTGTTTGGATCATCTTTAGTGTACCTCGATCAGAGCACACCTCACTACAGCTCTGTACCCTACACTGGCTATACAGAATCAAACACAAAATTTGTTCTCTGTGTCATGTTTCACTGACAGGCTCCAGTCCAATATACCTATCTGGCCTCATCCATGTGTATACAACAGCAAGATACTTACACTCCTCTTCTTAAAATCATGTACTCACTGTTCCCATGATGAAAAAGAAGTCATATGAACAACGTTGGTTTGCATACCAGGAACAGGTGATTTGGAACTAATTGTGAATTGAAATGACACACAAAACTTCAGTGGTCCCTTTTAAGAGTGCTCTTAAAACTCACATTTTTCGACTACAGGAACAAACTTGGAGACTTAAAAATGATTTTACCTTAAATGTTTTCAGCATGTTTTATGTTTTCCAATTTCCATTTTTTGTTTTTCTGTAGAGTAGTCATATCATTGTAAATGTTGTAAAGCGCTTTTAGCTTCTAAAGTTTAGGCGCTATACAAAGTCCTCATTATTATTATTATTATTATTATTATTATTATTATTATTATTATTATTATTATGTTGATTATTCACAACTTGTATCAAAACAGATATAGTTGATTATTCACAACTTGTATCAAAACAGATATATGAAAAAAAGTGTTGATGCATTGATTTATCAATCAATCACACTACCCATATATAAAACATTCCTATCACTGTTAGAAATCATCCTCATACATTTTTCTGATGCCCTTCATTAGTTAATGTCCTTGAGAAAAATGAAGATACATTATTGGACAGACATTAAAGGATGGTTGTCAGACTGGGCAAGTGTTGCATGAACAAGGTTTTCCCATTACGGAAACTGTTAACACAAAAAATGAATTTAGGAGAATGATTTTTTTTGGTCATCATTTTTCACACATATTTCTAAAATAAAATATAATTAATTGGAAAGAATTAGCTTTTTTAAATAATAGTCAAGGATTATATTGTTTAACAATTCTCTCAAAATGCAGTAATATGAAATGTAAAGAATCTAATATAATACTTATTTTCTTCTCACTTTAAGATGCTATTTGGACAAAGGAAAACTACCCAGACCTCCATGACAACAAAGAACATATTTTGCTGCTCATGGAACATCTTAACATCATTGCCAGGCCAAGATGTTTCAGTGAAGATGGGTCTGAAATCAAGGTTAGTTGACCCTAAGGTCTGGATTTGGTCTTTTCTTCTCCTATATGTCCTATCATCACAGAACATTGCATTGGAAACAATTATTCTGCCGTCTCCATTATAACTTTAAATTATGGACAACCCCTGAGACTACTAAAAAAAACTATCCTGCTAAAAGAAAATGTTCCACAAAACATTTCTGAGTGACAATAAAGTATAGGAACAAAGCTACCCTAGGAGACAAACCCTTGGACTTGGAAATAGGTTAATTTCTTTCAGTTTATATTTATGTACAAGTAAATCCAATGATCTTTGTTTTCAAAAACACCCAAAAAATAGCAAGAAATGCATTGTTTGCTTAATTACAATTAAGAAGTGGCTATTGGAATGATAATGTCGATTCATCCATCGATCTATCAAGTACTCTAGGTGTCATTAAAATGTGCTTACATTAGGCTGTGTTCTTTTGGTGACAGTTTACATTTAAGTTATATTTATTCCATCTGTAAAAACTAATGCAGTAGTTTTAAGTTAATCTGTGGCGGTTATGTCAACTGTGGAAATAGATGACTGAGGTTCTATGCTTTAATCTGTAATTATGACAATGCAAGATTGACTTCTTAATACAGTAGAGTTTTATTTTAAATTGATGATATAATATATTCTTGTTGCAATCCAGTTGTCAATTGGAGGGTAAATACTTCAAATCCAAATGCAAAAAAAAAAATCATTGTGTTTCAAATTACATCTTTTCAACAACAACTAAATTTGAAGACAAACATTTCTCCTGTTTTTGCTTGGACAGAGACAGGTGAAACCCTTAAAGACAGACAAATCAGTGAAATTCTTAAGATAGACAGGTGAAACTATTAAGATAGACAGACAAGCAAAATTAACAAGATAGACAATTGAAATTCTTAAGATTTACAGACAATTGAAATTCTTAAGATAAACAAGTGAAATTATTAAAGTAGACAAGTGAAATTATATAGCTAGACAGTCATGTGAAATTCTTAAGATGAGTGAGTGGAATTCTTAAGATAGATGGACAGGTAAAATTATTAAGAAAGACATACATTTGCAATTCTTAAGATAGATGGACATGTAAAATTATTAAGAAAGACATACATTTGCAATTCTTAAGATAGAAAAGTGAAATTATCTAGATAGACAAGTGAAATTCTATAGTTAGATAGTCATGTGAAATTCTTAAGAAAGACAAGTGAAACTCTTTAGATAGATGAGTGACATTCTTAAGATAGATTGACAGGTTAACATTCTTAAGAAAGACATACATTTGCAATTATTTAGATAGAAAAAAATGAAATTCTTTAGATACACAAGTGAAATTATTAAGATATAAAAGTGAAAATATTTAAATAGACAGAAATTTTAAATTCTTAAGATAGACAGGCATTTCAAATTTTTAAGATATACAAAGTGAAATTCATAAGATAGACAAGTGAATTTGTTTAGACAGACATTTTAAATTTTTAAGATAGACAATTTAAATTATTAAGATGGACAAGTGAAATTCCTAAGATAGTCAAGTGAATTTCTTAAGATAGACAAGTGAAATTCTTAAGATATACAAGTGAAATTCTTAAGATAGACAAGTGAAAGAAGAGACAAGTGAAATTCTTAAGATGGACAGACGTTATACAGATATTTGGTCAAAATCCCTAATATGTGATCATTATTGGTTTGCCAATAAGGGTTCAGTCATAACTGGATTCATTTTACAGAATGATAATTGATTATTGGCCCTACAAATAAATTAAATTTGTCATACATTTTAAGCTAAAAATGGAAATAATATATATATATATATATATATATATATATATATATATATATATATATATATATATTGTGTGTGTGTTTGTGTTTTGGGGATATTTAAGGTAGCTGTGGCATATTTTTCAGTCATATGTATAAGAAAATCTATAGCGAGGCTTAGCACTGGGGCATCATACATCAGAAATCTAGCATCATGTCCCACCCAGTTTCTTTATGGACCTTACAACCAGGCCAACCATTCCTAACACTAACCACTTAATGCTGGGTACCAATTGATGCAGCCGCTAGAACCATTTTTATCTTTACTTGGTATGACTCTGCCAGGGTTTAAACAAGCAACAGCCTGCATCCAGAGGACACACACACACACACACACACACACATATATATATATGTATATATATATGTGTGTATATATATGTGTATATATATATATATATATATATATATATATATATATATATATATATATATATATATATGTATATATATATATATATATATATATATATATATATATATATATATATATATATATATATATATATGTATATATATATGTATTGCAAGTAGACTCATCATTGTTTGATCATGTGACTGAATGCAAAATTAAAGTCAGCATTAAATGTTGAGAACCAGCTCTCAGGTCAAGGTCAGTGTAAAATATTACAGTTAAGTAAGTTAGTAATTATCCTGGATTATCAATTATTGGCAGAACAGTTCAGTAGTATCCAGGGTGACTGAACAGGCCTTTTCAGGACAGCACTACTCATCCTGCATAGGGAGGGGCCTAGAAAAGGTGGCCAAGAAATAGCCTGCCCTTCAAACTCTGGCCAGCTCAGATCATCCATATCTACAGTCAAAAGTATCAACGAATGAATCTTCTTATTCGAGCTTGGAATATTCATACTCTCACAGAAAAAGGGGATGTAGCAAGACCCTACAGGAGATTTAATACTACACTATTGACATTGCATCTTTAAGTAAGAATAGTGTTATGTAGGAGGATTCTCTGACTGGGCTTGCAAGTAGCTACACCTTTTTCTGGAAAGGAAAAGCCCAAAATGAAAACAAGATCCAAGGAGTCAACCTGGCTATCGAATCAAGTCCTCTGAAGCAGCTTCCGGAAACTGCCTGTTGGTGTCAATGAGAGGCTAATGAAATTGTGACTACCTATCAGCCACAAACGCCATGCAACAATCATCAGTACCAAATGCCTCAATCCTCTCCAGCCCAGCGGAAACCATTGAGCAGTTGTATGTGTACCTCATGTATGTACTGTGCTGAGTTCCAACTGATGCCAAGATCATACTCTGGGGCACTTCAGTGCCTGTGTTGACTGTGAGTATAGTCGATGGAAAGGTGTGCTGGGCTATCATGGTGTTGGCAAGATGCACAACAATAGCATGCTGCTACTCAGTAAATGCGTATAATTTGACATCCTCATAACAATATATATATATATATATATATATATATATATATATATATATATATATATATATATATATATATATATATATATATATTTATTTATATATATATATATATATATATATATATATATATATATATATATATATATATATATATATATATATATATACATTTATGTTTGTGTGTGTGTGTGTGTTTGTTTACATAAATTATTTGAATATTGTTAGCTCATCTTGATGCCATCTTCAGTCGGTAATTTGGATGCAAGTGCACAAGCTGACAGCCTAAAAGTGAAATTTTACTGCATAAATGAGGATGAAGTTTTCCGACTGATACCAGGTTTCGAGTCGAGTTGGTCATGTGTATTATTGTGTATAGTATGGTATGAAAAAATTCCAGCAAAATGGTGACATATATCATTAAATAAGGACTTGGCATTCCATTAAACTGACCTTACAAAATGTGGACGTTCTCGTTTTGATGCGTATTCCCACTTTTTGGTGTATATTCACATTGAGGTCTCAGTTTTGCACCTTTAAACAAATGAACACACACAAAACACACACACACATTATATATCTATATATATAAAAATGAATGTTTGTTTGTGTCGTATGCGTTCCTATACCGTTCATCCGATTGCGATAAAACTTTGGTGAGTTGTTCTGTGCATGCCCGCGAAGGTTTCTGAATTAGTACAACCATTTAAATTGAACAATTAACAAATGTGTGTATTTCATATAGTTTTGCGACATTTACCGTGTGTTCGCTGTGAACTGTAGGTGCCTTAGATACGTCATATTTACTTAGTTACGTTTTCTCAATTAGTACAAGTTAAGGTTTCTGAATTAGTACAACCATTTAAATTGTACAGTTAACAAATGTGTTTTTGCGACATTTACCGTGTGTTCGCTGTGAACTGTAGGCGCCTTAAATACGTCACGTGATCGAACACGGTCTGTAGCGATACCTAATTTCGCGTGTCTTCGGTGTGAACTGTAGGCGCCTTAGATACGTCATATTTACTTAGTTACGTTTGGTTCGCGCCTTGGTTATGTCAAACAATAGCGGTGTAAATTTGTAATAGTTGAAACAGACGAGCAACGGGAAGCAAGATTGGAAACCGTTCGAGTTTGCACTGCTCAAGCCCGATCACTTTCACAAACACTTTCTTTCTTTCAGTGGCATTTCGCGTGTCTTCGGTGTGAACTGTAGGCGCCTTAGATACGTCATGTTTACTTAGTTACGTTTGGTTCGTGCCTTGGTTACGTCCAACAATCGCGGTGTGAATTTGTAATAGTTGAAACAGACGAGCAACGGGAAGCAAGATTGGAAACCGTTCGAGTTCGCACTGCTCAAGCCTGATCACTTTCACAAACACTTTCTTTCTTTCAGTGGCATTTCAACGCATGCCAGGATTAAAACACAAACACTTTTTTTCTTTGAGTGGCATTGCAACGCATGCTGGGTACTTGCTAGTATTATATATATATGCGTGTGTGTGTGTAAGTGTGTGTGTGTATGTGTGCTTTGGAGTTTTAACATAGATTGAGCAATTTTTCAGTCATATCACTATGATATCTGCAGTATGACAATTTATATTAATGACTAGCAATGGGGCATCATGGAATAGACATGTAGGTTCATGTTGCAGCTAGTCACATTATTCTATCACCATGACAGCTAGTTGTTCTAACACAAACGTCTTAATGCTGAGTGTTAAGAGAGACAGCTGCTAGTTCTATCAGTCTTTGGTATGACTCAACCAAGGTTCTAGCCTGTGACCTTCCCCATCCAAGGCAGATGCTCTAGCAACTAGGCCACCTGATCTATATTATTCTATTCTATTCTTTTCTATATTATATTATATTATATTATATTATATTATATTATATTATATTATATTATATTATATTATATTATATTATATTATATTATATTATATTATATTCTATTATATTATATTACATGACATTATATTATATTATATATTATATTGTATTGTATTGTATTGTATTGTATTGTATTGCATTGCATTGCATTGCATTGCATTGCATTACATTACATTACATTACATTATATACACACTGCATGTAGGACCCTTCCATGATAATGTGTGCTGGTTCACAACATTCAGTGTTGGCTATGTCATTTCATTGTTGAATCATGTGATTGTCAATGAAATGACATAGCCAGCACTGAATGTTGTGAACCAGCACTCAGTATCATGGACAGTTGTATTGGAATATAGAACAAAGTATGTCAACAGAAAGAAGAGGTGTCAATTGAGTTAACAGCCTTAGAATAAGGTAACATTATATTGGCAGGTTATTTAGTTATGAAATTGGACAAATAGAGTATTGATGAGTACACAGAGTTTAGGTTGATATGCATGTTGCTTAATGCAAATACAATAATCTTAATAAAGACATCTGAAATGGCACGATCCATATATACATATATATTTCAGCACACATTAATCTATACACTGCAGCCATTATGTCTTACTGATAGAGAAATGATATAACCCTGGTAAGAACCACAAACCCACAGGGGCCTACTGGAATGCTTTGTCATGTACCTCCATACATATATCACAATACATGGCACAAGTGCATCAGTACTGGTAGGGTCACATAAATGTGGTTAATACTATCAACATAGATTCATTCCCATGAGTAGAAATATAAATTTATAGCTTGAAATCTCGAAGTACTGCTATTATCAGTTCTATTGCTGTCATTTGTGTATTGGAACTCATGTCATTCTTATCTACATTCATCTCATCCATAACTTAACCAGTTCTACCAATAAATCATTGTATTATTAATTAAACTGTTCTAACCTTTAATTAACAGATTCTTGATATTTTAAAACAATAACATCAGTTTGTGTAGATTTGTCTTATCCATGACTTGCAAGACTTAGTTCTGGCTGTTATAATGTCAGTTTTAGCTCTAAGAAGCGGCCAATGTGGGTATGAGAGGAAGCTTGCCAGTAGCTTCTCAAAGGTTGGCGGTTTTTTCCGGGGTTTTTTCTGGGTTCAACCTTCACCATTAATCTATACATCATATCAGGTTTGTATAGATTATTCTTATCCATGACTTAGAAGTTTTGGCTTTACTGATGTTAGTTTTGGCTGATCTGATCGATGGTTTTGAAAATTTCAAAATATTTGTTAGGTTTTATCTGTCATCCATCGGTTACAAAAGTTTGATTTCACTCATCCTCCTAAAGTACTTAAAGGATTTGCATGTCACTTGAATACACATACAAGCCAATTATGGTTGGTCCTGCATGAACAATTCGCAAATTGGACATGGTGGCCATCATATCACTCGTCTTAAATGGATGACCCTGTTTATACAAGTTTTTCACCAAGAGACCTAAACGAAAAGGGTGTCAATATTGAAACTAATACGAAAACTATAGTGGCCATGTTGAACGTTTTATCCTTGCTACTCCAACTTTATGGATATTTATTTGGACTTAGGTAATCCAAGAATATCAGAGATGTTTCGAAACTAAGTAGTGGAAAGTAGTTAGGGTTTTATGTTGGATTTCTTGAATATTTGTTTACCAGTAGAACATGCTCTTTTTTGGGACAATCATTTATATTTTAGGTAGACAACTATTTCCTTGCCCCCTGTATGCTTAAAGAAAAGACACCAGAAAACGTCATGTTTCCTAAGCCAGATCCAGAAATGAAGAGCAGCTCCTCAGTCCTTTGTTACAATTTTGTGGAAAAATTTCTGCCTTCTCCCATCTTCCATCGCCTGCTTGCCACCTGTGTGTCTCGGTGGCCCATTGCCAAAAGAAAGTCAGAAAATCAGATCTTCTGTGGCTGTTGTATCTTCAGCCTTGATAGTCATCATGAACTGACTGTGTTATTCAGGGAATACATCATATTTGTACAAGTTATCAGATTTGGAACCACTGAGAAGACACCATCTTCTAAACTATGTATTGAAGTTCAAGAGTTCATTACCAAGACTCTCACCAATATTATTGGTTACCTGGGACATAGTCTGAAATTTGAGATGTCCGTACAGTGTCCAAAATTTGTTGGATACAGAGTAGACTGCCTGATCCCTCTTACAGATCTTCAAGGGAATGAAGATGTTCTATGCCATTTCCATGATGACATTCATGTGATTAGGTCCCAAGATGTACTCAGGTTCTGGTTTCAGGAAGAGGTAAGTCAGAACAAATATATTCATTTGGAGTTACAGTACAAATAAAGTGTAATGTTTGTGGATAACATCTGTTACAGTAAAACTAAAGTTTAAATGTTTGTGGATAACATGTGTTACAGTAATATTAAAGTTTAAATGATTGTGGATAACATGTGTTATAGTAAAACTATAGTTTAAATGCTTGTGGATAACATGTGTTACAGTAAAATTAAAGTTTAAATGCTTGTGGATAACATGTGTTACAGTAAAGCTAAAGTTTAAATGCTTGTGGATAACATGTGTTACAGTAAAGCTAAAGTTTAAATGCTTGTGGATAACATGTGTTACAGTAAAACTATAGTTTAAATGTTCTGGAAGCATACTGAACATGACATATTCATTTAAGACCTTCAGTATATGTAAGCACGATTTCATATACAATAGGATGCAAATAAAACAAATTAATATTAAGAGTGAATGATAAACGTGAATATGGTATTTACTTTTCAGGAACCATCTGATGCAGGATGTAAGTATATGTTTTTCTCATTACATGCTTTACCTATGCAATAATTTGTGAGACTCCATTTCAGAATAATCTTTCATCTGTTAGTTGTCAAACTTCATTTTGTTTTGAAGCTCATATAGTTTTACAGTTAACTGAACTCAAGGAAGGGTCAAGCATTGAACTTGCATTGATGACTGAACTCATCGAAGGGTCATGTGTCAAACATGCCCAATGGACTGAATGCATTAAAGGGTCATGAATCGAACTCGCATTTATCAATGAACTTATTGAAGTGGCATGTATCAAACTTGTATTTATGACTGAACTTCTGGATGGGTCATATATTGAACTTGCATTTAACAAGGAATTCATGGAAGGGTCAAGTATTGAACTTACATGTATGAATGAACTCTTGGAAGTGCAATGCATTGAACTTGAATTTATGACTGAACTCATGTATGGGTCATGCTTTGAACTTGCATTTCTGACTGAACTCATGAGATGAGTCATGTTTCACACTTCCATGAATGACTAAACTCATTGAAGGGTCATGTATTGAACTTGCATTTATGAATGAACTCATGGAATTGTCAAGTATTGATCTTGCATTTATGACTAAACTTATGAAAGGGTCATGCATTGAACTTGAATTTATGTCTGAACTTATGGAATGGTCATGTATCAAACTTGAATTTATGTCTGAACTTATGGAAGGGTCATGCATTAAACTTGAATTTATGTCTGAACTCATTGAAGGGTCATGTATCGAACTTGCATATGTGCCAAATCATCCCTCGCCATTTGCTTTTCTCAACTTACAACTAACTGGAAATATTGAAAGCCAGCATTGATGGTACAGCTTGCCTTTAAATATAAAGATAAAAAGGAAAACTTTTTTAATCTCTTATCGCTGAAAACTGTTACAAAGATTTTATCTAAATTTGACAGGTAGTATCAGATTTTATAAATGATTACCAGTAACCACCCAGTGTTGTGTACATTATTAAAAATATTTAATTTTTTTTTAAAATTCTTTAAAACATCTCATGAAAAAATAACCACATTTAAGGAATGTGTCTGTGCATGAAGATCTCTCAAGTTTTCTTCAATAAAAAGCACCTCATTTTTTGGTTTTACTAAAAATAGGAAAATTTTTGAACAGCTTTTTTTTAAAAGAAACAATTGCTTGCCATAATTTTACTAAATTTAATAGAAAGCTTCCTGGCATCAAGTTATTAAAGTTTATACAATGTTGCTGATCTGCCATCCAGTTTGACTACTATTACAAAGGCATAGAAAACCCTTATAAACAAGTCTAAAAATTCTTCAAGCAGTTTGAATTTTTTTATTAGAGTATCCTAGCTTAAAGTGCTGTATCAAATGTGTACAAGTTATTCTGATTCATTATCATCAATAGCTATTGTTAATAGAAAATAAAAATCTTTGAAGATTTTTAAACAAATATTCCTAAGCAGAATTTGAATAAATTTGGCTGAACACATGCTGGCATATGTGTTCTTTAAGTTTATGTGCAAAATTCCCACCAACCTTCAGATCTGGTTGTCTTTACTAAATAAAGTTAAAAATCTTGGGAAATATTTCACTAAACTACTGAGAAGAATTTGACATGTATGCGAAAATTCTTAATAACATTTGCCTTAAATGTTGACTTTTAAGTCATCATTTGGGACACATACTTTCTGATTATCTTTCTGGTATCTTCTCCCACGCTCTTGCTTTTTTGTGAATGTTCCCTTAGATGTTAAAGGTATTTTGCACTTTGCATATCAAAGAGTTGCTTCAGTAACTTTTTTCTATTCTTAACATCTGTCAGAAGAAATAAAAATATTGTGCAGGGTTCATATCAGTTTTTTTCTTTTCTTCTGGATGATAATTATGCTGCAATGCGGTGATAAATATGGACATAAAAAGCCCCATTGGACACTTGCCTCGCGAATTTATCTTGTACTATGTGTACACGTATTGATGGTTGTCTGCAGACATGCAGCATGATGTCCCACCCAGCTACATTATCCTGACACCATGCTGACCAGGCGTAATCTTAACCTGTTAATGCTGAGTGCCAAGTGAGGCTGCTGTTAGTATCATTTTTAAACGTCTTTGATATGACTCAGCCGTGGATTTAACCTACAAACTCCAGCATCCGAGATTGACGATCTAACCATCACGCCACCGAAATGGTCAACACTCTAGAATCTAAGGAGATTAGATTAATATGGTATATAGTGACAGACAATGCCTAGCATGCAAGGAGATTAGATCAATATGGTACATGTATATAGTGTCATTGTCTAGACTGCAAGGGGATTAGATTAGTATGGTATATAGTGACAGAATCTGTCTAGAATTCAAGAGGATTGGATCAATATGTTATATAGTAACAGACAATTTCTAGAATGCAAGAGGATTGGATTAATATGGCATATAGTAACACTCTCAAGAATGCAAGTCTAGATTAGATTAATATGGTATATAGTGACAGAAAATGTCTAGAATGCAAGAGGATTTGATCAATATGGTATATAGTGACAGACAATGTCTAGAATGCAAGTGGATTAGATTAATATGGTATATAGTGACAGACAATCCCTATAATGCAAGATTAGATTAATATGGTTTAAAATGACAGACAAGGTACAGAATGCAAGATTAGATTAATATAGTGTATAGTGACAGACAATGTCTAGAATTCAAAGGGATTAGATTAATATGGTATAAAGTGACAGACAATTCCTAGAATGCAAGCAGATTAGATCAGTATGGTATATAGTGACAGAAAATCCCTAGAATTGCAAGGGGATTACATTCCTATGGTATACAGTGACAATGTCCTGAATTCAAGGAGATTAGATTAATATTTTTTATAGTGACAGACAATCTTGATGCACAGCATTAAGAGAATATCGCTAGGACTGGTCAGCCTGGTGTCAGGATAACGTGACTGGGTGGGACATAGTGCTACATGTCTGGCATATGATGTCCCAGTGCTGGACATCACTATAAACTGCCCAACTGCATACATCATAGCGATATGACCAAAACATTGTTAATTCTACATTAACAACCCAAATCACACACACACACACACACACACACATACACACACACACACACACACACACACCGACAGTCATGTTGTTTCCAAAAGTGCTATGTCATTGATTCACATGTGTATTTCAAAAATTGACATTAATGTGTTCTTCATTGCTAGGTTTAAATTTGATACAATACACAATTCATAAAGTGTTATGTCTGTATTGAGTTAATTTGAATAAATGCAACATTAATCAACAAATGTTTTATCATATGTAGTTCATAGTTTAGTTTGTGCAAGCTGTATCAATACAATTATAATCAGTTTATTTGATATGGAGAAAGTATCAATACAATTATAATCAGTTTATTTGATATGGAAAAAGTATCAATACAATTATAATCAGTTTATTTGATATGGAAAAAGTATCAATACAATTATAATCAGTTTATTTGATATGGAAAAAGTTGTAATCAGTTTTGTTGATATGGAAAGATGTATAATACAATTATAATCAAGTCTTGTAATTGATATGGAAAGATGTATCATGTTGTTATTCTATATATTAATTAGGTGATTTTGTATCTAATTGACTGAGCTATATTCTACTGTGGAAGCCATACTTTTGGTTAGATTTTAAGCAAACTTGGATTGTGTATGTGTGTGTATGGATTTTCAACCCAAAACTCAAACCCTTTCGAGCTCTATTAAATTGGAAATAAGTCAGTCCTTTGTGTCATTAAGCTGTACATTAATCATAAGTAGCTAATGAATGAGATCCATGAATAAAAGAGATTTTATGTAAAATACAGTGTCAGTACATTCCGTACAACTCCAAGTCTGTGTCATAGCATTTATGAATAATATGTTTAATTTCAGAACATGTTTTCATTTACTTAATTTTTTCTACAATTATTTGTGTCTTTTAGCATCTGCTGGTGCCATGTCATCACCAACCAGTGACACTGATAGATTCATGTGCATCGCATATCTTCTAGTTGATGTCGGATCCAGGGTACTGAGACAACTTTTAACTCATCACACAGTCACTTCCACCTGCACTCTGGACCAATATCTGGCCATAAACATGAATACTATCAACAGTCTTAGAAGGGTATTCAACCAATCCCAGATGGACATCATGTTTCCACCAAATGGTAATGATACAAACCTAGATGACTATGACATCACCCTGCTGTCCGCCCTTTTTCAGAACATTGTACCAGCTCTGAGTCAGCCAGAAAAGGACATGATCAAAAGACTACGAGAAGAGAGAAACAAACTGTATGGTCATGCTAAGTCATGTCAGATTAGTGCCAATGAATTCCAGACTTATTGGAATGATATCAGCTCAACATTGACAACTCTCAGTCAACAGTGCATAGACACTGCTTTTGAGGCTAAGATATTGCAGGAAATTCAACGCACTAAAGTTTCAGCAATCCCTGCTGGATCCTACCTAGATATACTCAAAACATGGTTTGACATGATAGAATCAGTTAAGGATGAGTTAGAATCAGTTAAGGATGAGTTAGAATCAGTTAAGGATGAGTTACAGAATGTGACAACAAAACTACAAGCACAGGAGTCAAATAAAAAGTGATCAGCAAGTGAGTCATAAACATGGATGTCCCTCTGTACAAGGATAAGTCTGAAAAAAACCAGGGTCATAATGTAATCACACTTAAAGGAAGAATCCCAGACAAAATGAGGCATTGACTTGTGTTGAATTATTATCCCACCACAGTAATGACATTTACAAACTGCATTTGACAAAAAACATATTTGTCAGCACAATTAAATCATTAACATGTATGCAATTAAACTGAAAAGAATTTCAGGTATGCAAGTTACAAACATACCTACCTTTCAGCTGAAGAAACAGTAACAGGATAGCAAATCAAAACATACATGTGCATGCAATTTTGAAAGGAAAATCAGAACACCTGAGATTATGTGTTCGATTATTGACTTTGGAATAAACTGTGTGTATAAGATTCCTAGCATTATGTGTTTGATAATTGAGTTTGGAATTAACTGTGTGTATATAATCCCTATCATAATGTGTTTGATTATTGAGTTTGAAATGAACTTTGTGTATAAGATTCCTAGCATTATGTGTTTGATAATTGAGTTTGAAATTAACTGTGTGTATATAATCCCTATAATAATGTGTTTGATTATTGAGTTTGAAATGAACTTTGTGTATAAGATTCCTAGCATTATGTGTTTGATAATTGAGTTTGGAATTAACTGTGTGTATATAATTCCTATCATAATGTGTTTGATTATTGAGTTTGAAATGAACTTTTTGTATAAGATTCCTAGCATTATGTGTTTGATAACTGAGTTTGGAACTAACTGTGTATATATTCCCTATCATAATGTGTTTGATGATTGAGTTTGGAATTAACTTTGTGTATATAATCCCTATCATAATGTGTTTGATAATTGAGTTTGGAATTAACTGACACTATCAGTACTAATTTGGTATGGTTGCTGTGTTATATACAGTGTATATAAATATGCTAGACATACTTTGGCTTTCCAGGTCAATGTTGAGTGTATATACATATGCTAGACATAGTGGCAGTTCATGGTTATAGTTATATAGTGTATATTAATATGCTAGACATAATGGCAGTTCATGGTTATTGCTATAGTGTGTTTAAATATGCTAGGCATAGTGTCAATTCAGGGCTATAGTTAAATAGAGTGTTTAGATATCTGCTAGAAATAATAACAGTTCAGGGTTATATTTATGCTAGACATAATGGCAGTTCAGTGTTATAGTTAAATAGTGTATAGAACTATGCTAGACATAGTGGCAAGGGTTATAGTTAAAAAGAGTTTTTAAATATGCTATACATATTGGCAGTTCATGGTTATAGTTCAATAGAGTGTATAGAAATATCCTAGGCAATGGCAGTTCAATGATATTGTTATATAGGGATATGGAAATATGCTAGACATAATGGCAGTTCAGTGTTATTGCTATAGTGGATATATAAATATGCTAGACATACTGTGGCAGTTCTGTTATGGTTTTATATGGCGCACAGACTAGACATACTGTACTATCATAGTTCAGTGTTATATAATGTGTATAGAAATATGCCTGACATGATGGCAGTTCAGTGTTACAGTTACCTAGAGTGTATATAAATATGCTAGACATAGTAGCAGTTCAGTGTTATAGTTATATATGGTGTATAAAAATATGCTAGATATACTACTACATTTTTGAGTTTTGCATTATGACCATGAAGATTTTTATTGTTTTGTCTGAGATTGTTCACAGTATTTGAAATTGACAGCCATCTATTCCTACTACATATATACATAGAAACAGTTTAACAAAGGTAAGGATTATGTAAAATTGACAGGCATCAAGGCCCTACTAGTGTCTGTATAGAAGACATTGAACATGGGTATGATGTCTGTGAAATTGACAGGCATCAATGGACTAATATTTTCTTAATAGGATCCATTCAACATGGGTCTGGTGAATGGGAAATTGACAGTCATCCAGGTCCCACCATTGTCTATATATAAGACATTCAACATGTGTCTGGAGTATGTGAAATTGACAGTCATCTATGCTCTACTAGTGTCTATATAGAAGGCATTTGACATGGGTCTAGTGTATATGAAATTGACCGGCATATTTGTACTAATAGTTTCTTAACAAAATACATTCAACATGGGTCTGGTTTATGTGAAATTGACAGTCATCCAAGTCCCACCATTGTCTATATAAAAGACATTCAACATGTGTCTGGTGTATATGAAATTGACAGTCATCCAGGTCCCACCATTGTCTATATATAGAAGACATTCAACATGTGACTGGAGTATGTGAAATTGACAGTCATCTATGCTCTACTAGTGTCAATATAGAAGGCATTCGACATGGGTCTAGTGTATATGAAATTGACCGGCATATTTGTACTAATAGTTTCTTAATAAAATACATTCAACATGGGTCTGGTTTATGTGAAATTGACAGTCATCTATGCCCTACTAGTGTCTATATAGAAGACATTGAACATGGGTATGGTTTCTGTAAAATTGACAGGCATCAATGGACTCATATTTTCTTTATAGAATCCATTCAACATAGGTCTTGTGTATGTGAAATTGACAGTCATCTATGCCCTTAACTAGTCTCTATATAGAAGACATTCAACATGGGTATGGTGTATTTGAAATTGACAGGCATCAATGGACTAATATTTTCTTAATAGAATCCATTCAACATGGGTCTGGTGTATGTGAAAGTGACAATCATTCAGGCCCTACTAGTGTCTATAGAAGACATTCAACATGGGTCTGTTGTATGGGAAATTGACATTCATCCAGGCCCTACTAGTGTCTATAGAAGACATTCAACATGGGTCTGTTGTATATGAAATTGACAGGCCTCCAGGTCCCACCATTGTCTATATATAAGACATTTAACATGGGTCTGATGTATGTGAAATTGACAGGCATCCAGGTCCCACCATTGTCTATATATAAGACATTCAACATGGGTATGTTGTATATGAAATTGACAGGCATCCAGGTCCCACCATTGTCTATTTATAAGACATTCAACATGGGTCTGGTGTAAGTGAAATTGACAGTCATCTATGCTCTGGTAGTGTCTATATAGAAGGCATTCAACATGCCAGTCTGGTGTGTGTGATCTGTATAATAGTTTGTTTTGAAGTGTAAAGTAATAGATAGTTATAGTGTCACTACTTACATTGATATTGAGTTTAGTTTAGATACTAATTAGTCTGCTGATGCATATACCCACATTCATGATAATTGTATATATGCATTCATGATAATTGTATATACCCACAATTTCATGATTCTTGCATATGCTCATATTCATGATATATGTATATGCCCAAAATAATGAGAATTCCATATACCCACATTCCTGATAATTGTAGATATCAACATTCATGATAATTTCATATATTACCCAGATTCACGACCACATTCATGATAATTTGATATAACCACATTCATGATAATTGGAGATAATCACATTCATAATAATGTGGAATTATTATTTGAATTCACTTGCCAGTAAGAGAACTGTACAGTAAAGGAAAATATTATTATTTGTGTATATATTTATTCATGTTATAAAATATTTTACCTGTTTATGTTACAGATAAGTTGTGATTTGTGCTGAAGAATAAAATGACATGACTTGCAAGCTGTATTTTTGTTCTTTTTTATAGTTCCTTTGAAACCCTAAAACCCAGCCTTGGCAGGAAATATTTAGAACAGGGCTGAGAAACACAATGAATAAAAATGAGCCTTGGCAGGAGTAAAAAATATATCCCGCATTGGCAGAAGCATCTTAAGGCCCAGTCTAGGGAGGAAAGGTCTAAAAATATTCTTGGCAGAAACAATGAAAACCCAGCCTTCACAGGAAAATTTTTAAACTTTGCCTTGACAGGAAGATTTTAAATAAGCCCTTGGCAGGGATATTCAATGTTTTGTCAGTGTTTATGCAACATGCTAAAGCAGGTTATATAGGATGTAAAAATTGTTCCATTCTCCCATAGATATATTTATTTATACAATCTATATATTGATTTGTGTTATTTTGACTTCTGTTTATCTGTGTCAGTTCTTCCTCTCATTTGTCTCTCCATCCAACCATTAACATATTGTTTTGTCTTATTTTGACTTATGTTTGTCTGTGTCAGTCCTTCCTTATATTTATTTCTCTCCATCCATCCATCCATCAACATATTTTGATCTTTCTGTATGTATACTTTTCTTTCTCGCATTGAGTTAAATATATACATTGAGCTTTTTCTCTATGTATGTATGTATGTATGTATGTATGTATGTATGTATGTATGTATGCATGTATGTATGTATGCATGTATGATACTATATGTAGCATTTCTGCTTGCAGTTAGTTATCTCTCCATCAATTCATACAGTACAGAGACAGCTTTATATGCATCCTATTATGTTTTTGCTATCAAATTATAAATCTCTGGAAGGCATTATCCTCTAAATTTCTATGTGATTAAAGTTTTCATCTTTTGAATTTAATCATATGTTGCCACTGTTTAGACATTTTTGTGATGAGATGCAGTAAGAACTGCATATATTCATACATACATCCAAAATAAGCATACATACATACATACATACATACATACATACATACATACATACATACATACATAGAGCAGTTTTGAACTTATTCAATACTTCTTGTGAAGTATCATGGAAACACTAAATGAATCAAATTAGTTTCCGGACTTTGGATTCCTGAAACTTATTTACTACTTGTAGCTAAGCAAATTCAAGATATGGAATCTGGAATGAAAATGACTTAGACCTAGGAATTTGGATAAAATATATGAAACTCAAGATCTAGACCATATCTACCACAGTGAACATAATGCTGGGTCAAGGCAGAGATCATTTCTCTAGCTGAGAGGAGAGATTTTCAATACTTTTTGTGAAATATCATGGAAACTCTAAAGGAATGGAACTTATTCAATACATACATGCATACTTACATACATGCATACATGCATACATACATACACACACACACATACATACATACATACATACATACATACATACATACATACATACATACATACATACATACATACATACATACCTACCTACCTACAAACATACATATATGTCTTATAAGCATAAGGTATTCACTAAAATACTTGGTACAACAGGTGTGCACTGGGCTAACCTCAGTGGGGAGTAGAGATATAATCCCAATATGTACAGAGTGAAAGAACACACACACACACACACACACACACACACACACACACATACATACATACATATACAGGGAGAAAGGTTTTATATTAGTTTGTGGGTTGAGGCAACGAAAGCAAATCTTTTCGAGATCTATGAGTGACTTTGAAAAGAGCCTTTGGGTTCTTCTTCTATTTTCTCCCATTGTTCCACCACCTCTTGATTTTTCCAATCATTCCTTTTTTCTTCTTTTTCTTTTCATCCTCAGGAATCCAATCAGGATGTCCCATGACTCTAAGCTTTTCCTGAACATTTATCCAGATGGTATATTTAGTTTCTCAAATCTTCTTTCTTCTTTTTGTTTTCATCATTCTTTCTTTCATTACCTCATGTATATTTTATCTTCTTTACCTCCTTTTTCAGTACATTGCTGATCTTGTCTTCAGCTTCTTTTATCTTGTCTAACCCCCACTTTACAAAAGACCACTCTGTCCAAAACAACACATTTTGCAGAAAGTACCTGACTTGGAAGAAATTGACAAGTGCCTCCTTTAAACTTCGCACTCTCACATATTTTGGTGTAATACATTTTCTTAACGTTCCCACTTAATGCTCTAGCATACCTTTTAGGAGATTTCTGGCCACTTTGGGACTGTTCACAAAGTCTAGGCTAAATATATTTTGATTGGTCAAGCTTTTCCACTACATCAGTCACATCCTTTAACCAAAACCAACTGTGTCTTGAGTTCGTTAAATAACTCTATGGCCATCTTCATGTATTCAAAGTTGAATGGCGCGAATTATGGACAATTTAGTACATGTCTCTCAAGCAAAGACATGAAGGAAAACACCTATTAAAATCACTTCACATATGATCTACCATCCACACAGATGGGAAGGAAAAAACAAACCACACATACTATCAAAACCCATACAATCTACTATTCACACAAAAGGGAGGGAAAACAAACCATGCATATACTATCAAAAATTGTATATGATCTATCCACACAGAAGTGAGGTAATAAAAACCACACAATCTACTATCGACACAGAAGTGAGGTAAAACAAACCACACATTTGCTATCAAAACCCATACAATCTTCTATCCACACAGAATGTAGGAAAAATAACCCACACAATCTGCTATTCACACACTAAAGTCTGGTTAAACAAACCACACAATCTAATATCCACACAGAAGTGATGTAAAATAAACCGCATATATAGACTATCGAAAATCACATATCTACTATTCACACTCGATTCTCGAGGTTAAACAAAATACACAATCGACTATCCACACAGAAGTGAGGTAACACAAACCACACATATACTATCAAAACTCAGACCACACAATCTACTATCCACACAGAAGGGAAAGAGACAACAAATCACACGTACACTATCAAACACCATACAATCTACTCCACACATGAATACGTAGAAGCAAAATCACACACACATACACAGACGACTACATCACTAAAAATTTCTGTTTTTAATTGCACTTCTCATTTATATACCAACTGGCATTTTTAACAGTCTCTTTTCTAAAGATCTGGTTAGCCTGAGAAGGGCTGTATTGTATTTTGAACTCCAAATACACCTGGCTAATGCTGGCAACTCCGAGGTCTAGCCCCTCACACACAACGACGGCTCCAGTCATTGTCCCAATCCACCGTTGTTCTTGGGAGTGCAGACCTAAACCAAAATTGCAAGCTTGTTTTAAAGCTTGCTGCAAGCTTGTATTTGGAACGTTGCAGCAAACTTGCGCATGATTATTTTTGCAAGCTTGCGTATGCTTATTTTTGCAAGCTTGCAGCAAGTTTGTATTTGGAACATTGCAGCAAACTTGAGTTGATTCACTATACCAATCTTCCATTTGAGGAATAGTGAAAGCCTGTTCTTCCATTCTTCCTATATACCACAACCGTGGATGAACTTGTGATTGTTGTGGCTGTGGTTGTGGATGTCTTACTGGGTATAGTGGTCTCATTCTCCTCCTTTTCTACCCTGTCCTGTTCGGCTATGGCCTCCATAACCAGCTCTTGCAGGAGTCGCCCATCATGTTACAGGTTCATTTGGAGTTTAATCAACTTTTCTAGTCTGCTCATCTTCTGGGTGATGCGCCAACGATAGGTGGCCACACTGACGAACGTTTCTCTTTATATACTATAAAGCGGACACAATAGAAAACATCCCTAGATTTGATTGTTGGGTCAGAAATGTTAAGTTTAGTGTGAGTGATAGAAAGAAATCAAATAGTAAAAATATGGATGAATCTTTGAAAACCAACGACAGAGACGTTTAGTTTCAAAACCCAACTTCTTTTATTTCAAATAACAATCAACTAACCATTAACTATGAATAAGGAACACAATTTCTTCAATACATTATTTTGTGACATGGTTGTCAACGTTGTGAAGACCTGAAGCTAGATTGCTATGAATGGAAGTCATTCGGTCATTGATGTACACTACGGTGCCTAGCTAAAGACCACAGATAAGCATAATGGTCACAAAACCATCGATCTACTTTGTCATTGTTTCTAGAAGAATGACGATCAAAATAAATCACTAAATGTTCTAAAGAGTATCTAAGACTACGACGATAAAGCAAATAGACACATTTTTGTCCACACATCATATAAGCTGTGCCTTGTAATTTCACATTATTGCATTGTGTCGTCTGAGCATTTCTTCGCATAAAGTCAATGCTGTCGTCTTATATAGGTGGCAATCCATGAGAATCAAAATACTCCACACATCCCTCTTTAGGAACGTAGACAGTGGGTTCCTGGAAGATGACTGTCGTTCGTATTGATGACATAAGCTTGATGGTCTTGGGGTTTGCGATCAGTTCATCTTAGCACACCACATGAACTGTGGTTTAAAAGGAATAAAGTTCCCAGGTATACATTTTGTGGTCTTGTTTTTTCCCCACATGTTATGATAGGTACTAAGATGCAAAATGTCCGCGGACAAAATACCATGTGGACAACATGTCAGTGGAGATAATGGCACGGACAAATTGTCACGCGGTAAATGTCCAAATATTTGCGGGAAAAAAAATAAGATGGAAAAACTAATGGAAAAATTCACTAATCTATTTATTCAAATTTAGTCTAACTTTATTATAATAATTATATCTAGCTTAATTAATAAAAAATGAAGTCAAACAACATTAATGTTTAAAACACGTGCAATGTCTCATAAATATGTGATTGGATCTCGGTTGTTGTAGTCGGTCACCATCCGATTTTAAATTACCGTTAACTGATTTTAAATCGCGTATCAAAGAGTACCTACGCCAGAAGTGGCACTCATCGTAGAACGATGCAATAAATAAAAAATTTCTCGCCACCAAACCAACCATTGGAGAATGGACTCCTTCCTACAGTACCATCCGTAGGGAGGAGGTAATCATTGCAAGAATCAGAATTGGTCATACATACATATACCACTCCTACATACTAAAAGGTGAAGCTTCACCAGAGTGCGTTACTTGCAATGAACCATTCACTGTTAAGCATTTTATGACCGAGTGTTCATACCTGCAACCTACTCGTGATAAGTAGTATAATGTGCAAGACATGAAGGAACTTTTTGATACTATAAATATCACTTGTATTTTAGATTTCCTGAAGGAAATAAAACTTTATTTTAAACTATAACTTGTATGCCATCACCTAGAGCATTTATATCTAATGTAAATACCGCCTCTTATTTTCAACATCTTTTCATCTGTACTCATTAACATACATCATATACATAACCCATTGATTGGGAAGTTTCATATTTTACTGTTACTAACATCTTATCATTTTAATTTAAAATATTTGGTTTTTGATATCACTGGTCGGAATCAAACCTTTTTGGTATTTTTAAACATGTATACATACAATTTATTGTTTTGGCACTAAATGGCCTAAATGTGCTGGTGGGCTGTTAAAAATCAAACAAACAAACTTTTCATCTTGTATATTTTATAATTTGATATTTGCATGCATGGTAGATTTTTAATTACTTGCAATACTTCTGAAGCAAATAACGAGCAAATATCTTACCTGAGCAACGTTAGGGGTCGACAGGTGAGTATTTGGTTAGAAACGTTAACATCTGTCATTTGTTTAGTAAGCTGAGACAAATTATCACTTATTGTTAGTATGATAATAACATGGCTACTGAAAGACAGATGGTTAAGGAGCACTGTTCCATGGGGGCGGCAGAACGCGGCTACGAGGGCTGGAAAAGCCTCCAAAAAAGAAAGAGAAACCCAGATCGCTGACTACCCGATTCTAAAAGTAACTATCACTGGTAAGAACCAAATGATACAACAAATGTTATGCCAACAAGGGATCATAAAGACTATATATGAGAGAGAGAGAGAGAGAGAGAGAGAGAGAGAGAGAGAGAGAGAGTTATAAATATACACCAAACAGAACGGAAAGTGTTATCCCTGGATTCTATAGAAGTATGAGGATATAATATTGACAATAGTAGGCGGATATAATATTAAATACAACTAGTGCAATCATGCAGGTTACATAATTTTTAATTCGTAGCAGGGTTTGAATCGTCAGAGAATCGAGTTAAAATTAGCTCTTTCCGTTCTGTTAAGTGTATATTTATAAATCTCTCTAATTATTTATCTATGTCTTGATTTATTTCTAGGGAATCCGGATTGACTGTGCAGATATAGAATATTTAATTACTAGGTCATCATTGCGAGTGTGTCTGCTGAGGTGTGCTTAGTCGTGAGGGAATATAATTTCGTGTGTGTAGGCAAGGCGATGGGTGCCGTTTTAACCCCAAACCTGGGTTCGAATATCCGTATAGTACGAATTAAAATTTCTCTAACCTGTATATTTTTGGGCATTCCACCCATTAAATGATGTTAAAATTTCACTTCGAATACAACTGAAAGCTTAAGAGACAAAGCAAGTTGACTGTCTTACAAAACATTCACATTTGCCATGATCAAGAATTCTGGCAAGAAAGGATGCACTTATGTATATAGCAATGCTTATTGACACTTTTGGCACTCATCTCTCCAATTTTGTCTATATGAGAAGAAGGGATCAAAGACCAAAGTAAGTTTGATTAGAACAAAACAAAATGAGACAATCATAATATGAGCTCCCGACACTTTATTTGTTTCAGAAAGAAACAAAAAAAAAGGAAATACATGTTTTAATAATGTGTAAAAGCCTTAAATAACATTACAAGTAAGAAATATGTAGAGTGGAGTTATGCGAATGTTTCATTCTTATGTGAACTATAGGTAGAAATGTCAGAGAAACGATCTGAAAAAGAAGAAAGATGACGTATTACCTTGAAAATTTGGCTGTCTTCACAGCGAATAATAATGAAAATTAGACATCTGACAATACCTAAATAGCGGTGTGATTGATCATTGCAGCTGATGTTGGTAATAATTTTACCGAATAAAATTTTAATCATTTTTTTGAAAACAAATTGCATAAACGTTTCAGTTTAAAGAAATTTCACTAAAACTTTGTTTTCCAGTAAGTTTGCTTGCATTTGCCCCACAGATTTAGCGTATTGTATTACGAATTCTTAGCTTTGCCAAGCAACATAAAGCAGTTTATAATCATTAGTTCTGAAGGCAGCAGTACTGCATCTTCTTTAAAATGTATCGAGCGTGGAGTACTTTCAAGGCTCTCTTCTTGGTCCAATGCTCTTTCTTCTTTTCGTTAATGATTCACATCTCTTGTGAAAAGCCACAGAAACTAACCTTATAGTGAATGACGCAACCTTGAATGGCATGAGTGATACAATTCATTACCCATAACCAAAACAAGAGGGCAATGAGTATGTTATACTTGAGGTACGCAATTAACACAATGCAATTAAGAATGGAAATCCAAAATGCATGAAAATATTATGAAGGCAATGAATAAATAAATTTAAATACATCATATATTTGTTCAGGAAATAACATAGACAATCAAAAACTTTAATTGTGATTTTTAAAAGGCTTTTACCACAGAAAATGAAATAAATCTTACAGAATAGCTTTATTAAAAATAATTCCCAGTATGTGCCAGAAACGTAGTTTAAAATATTTAATAATGAATATCAATTATTGTTAGCTGGTTATAGTTGCACAATATGGTTGAATTCCTACAATACTAATCTTAAAAATATACTGAAACACTAACTCAACGAGCCACAAAAATTATTACAAGAAAGCCCATCCATCCTAACGTTTATTTCAATTTACAGTTGTTATATGATGGTTACAGTATCAGTTTAAGATAGAAATCCTTTCATAACATGGCTTCACGATACGTGAACGATTTGATTCCAGCTGCACAAATCCAAGTATACAATGTGCATACTCTTTCAATCTCTAATCTTCTTCTTAGATATATTCAAAACGAAGCATCTATTGCATTTGCTGCAGCAGTTCTTGCAAATCAAGTACAACTATTTATGTCAAAATACGTTATGATATCATAGGTTTATAAGTATTGATAGCTCTTTTAAAACGTTCATTTTCACTTCATTAACGGTTGCAACACAAATACAAAATTTATAAAACGTCCTGCCGGTTTTCAATTAATAGTTAATTACATACATGAAACGGATCGCGTATAAAGTATGCATCGATTCATATTACATGCCTCAGAACATACACACAAATCATATTGCTTCCAAGATGTTGCTTTGACTTCTTCTAAGATTGTATTGTGCCTTCCCTCGAAACTCCACTGCCGTCGCATGTTGGATCCTGCAAGAATCTTGGAAACATATCTTTTCTTGTTTTAAAGAAACATTATAATAAAAAACAAACAAATAAATGAAATATAAACTGGTAGTAAAGGAAAACCATGCTCACCCAGATTAGTGTAGGCAGATGGGAGCTTTTTAGATCGAGAAAATGTTTTAGACATGTAGAAAAACGTGGAGTTCAAACCATGATAATCTTCATTAGATGCAAAAAGAAAATTAGTATTAGTACTTACATGATTACGTCATTTCCTGAAGTGGTAGGAGTTCTATATTTCCCAATGATTCTAGCTAATGAAGAGCACCAGGACAAGTACTGAAAAATATAAATAATTCCAAAAAAGATTATCAGTAAAAAAATGGTTGGAATCGTGACAAGAGGTTTAAGGTTGAATTCCCATAATTGAATCTACATGATTTTATTTCCTTAATATGCCACTGAGGAACTGGACGCTATGAGATCGAATCACGGTAAAAGCACGGTATAATCACGGTATAAGCACGGTATAATCACGGTATAAGTACGGTATAATCACGGTAAAAGCACGGTATAATCACGGTATAATCACGCTTCGATAGTGCATCACGCTTTAATATCATTTTGAAGTATAGGATAACAATTTTTTTTAGATTTTACAGCATCCGCAACAAGTTAAAAGAAACTAGTTGTAACATAATAAATTTCAAGGTTTAATTCCTGTAGAAACAGGCATGTAAAGTTCTGTAAACACGGCTTTTGTATTTTAATTGTCTGTCTTGTCTATGTTCTGTATTTGCCTTTGATAAAGAGTCATTGAGAGTCGATAGCGCTCAGGCTAGAGTGATACTAGTTTTTGCACTGTTGCTTGTCAGTTTTTTGCATTTATATATATATATATATATATATATATATATATATATATATATATATATATATATATATATATATATATATATATATATATGTTTACCATGTCCCATTCAAAGTGTTTAATTGTTTTCCCAGTATTTTACATGTTTCCAGGGAATAAATATGTTGTCCATCGACTTTTGACTTTTTAAACGAAATGAACAAACAAGAAATACACATCAAAACATGTTTAAACAAAAATCTCCATCTATTCTATTCAGACACCCTGTCGAGTCCAAAGAAACGTAGCTAAGTTAGGCAAATTAAAGAAGGACTGATTTTCATGTCCAGAAATGTATCAGTTACTGCAGATGCGATCTCTTGGCAAATTTTAACTCGAAGAAAAACTTGTTAGCTAATGATTGCCTTATTTTCATTAATCTACCGTGCGTCAGGTTCTCTCATCGGTTTGATTGAGTGATACAACTATACTACAACTACTACTACTTTTACTACTACTACTACTACTAATTATGATTATTATTATTATTATTATTATTATTATTATTATTATTATTATTATTATTACATCTTTCTAGCCATTTCCCTTGGAATGCAAATTTTTTATGCAGTTGTTCCCCTTTGCTCCAATTATATTCAGAACGTCAAGACTAGAAGCGAACACGATGGTACAGCTTGAATAGGGCACGTAAAGTCAAAGTCCCCAAACACTGACAAGTAAGCAGTATATCGTTACTGTGCTTCTAGCGTGTATCCAAAACGGTTTCTTCTCATTTGTTCGTAGATACGTGGTCCTATTTTAACCATACAGTTTATTTCATTATTATGTAACGTTGCTCGTTTCTTTAGTTTTAACCTTTAATTATTTTCATAGGTTATCTTTTACTATGTCATATTGTCAACTATTAATGGATGGTCAACGTGTGTGATTATTTGCATAAGTTCGTGCGCGTCTCATTGTGCGTTTTATTTTTACCCCGATAAAGACAATCAAAGATCGAAACGTAGTGAATTTTATATTTCCACCAACGTTAGTACCATTGTCTGTCTTTCTGTCTGCATGCCTGTCTCCGTGTCTCTCACTGTATGTATGTATGCGTGCGTGCGTGCGTGCGTGCGTGCGCGTGCGTGCGTGTGTGTGTGTATGTATGTATGTATGTAATGTAATGTAATGTATGTATGTATGTATGTATGTATGTATGTATGTATGTATGTATGTATGTATGTATGTATGTATGTATGTATGTATACGACAGAGAACATGATAAATGACACAAATGATGACAAAGCGCTATGTAGACTGAACTCCTTACAAAGAAGGCAAGTCTTTCATAAAATTATATATACTCGAAATAGATATTAACACCATTTTTTTTCTTCTTTTCAGATATAAGGACTACTACAAGTTTGACTTTTAAGGATATATTGAAATTTTGTATACAAAGGGACAAACATGTACATTAGGAGATTTACTGACTTTTTGAGTATTTGTGTTTGTTTCCGTTTCTGTGTGGTTATAAGATGGACATAAGCTGGCACATTCCTTGATTTGTATAATCTAGAGATTAATGTACAAGCCAAACAGATAAGAAATAAGGCACGTGACCATCGTATTTATATATATATATATATATATATATATATATATATATATATATATATATATATATATATATATATATATATATATATATATATATATATATATATATATATATATTACATGCAGCGTTTCTTCTGAATTAAAGATAAGGTTAGCAACAACTCACGCATTTCTGTTGTAATCAGGGAAAATGAGGCCAGGAATACTGTATATGTGGGTTGTACTCGTCTTCTGTAAGTACATGACAAACCTTCCATTATCATCAATAGATATGGACTTTCTGCTTAGATATCACTAGTGCTAGGACAGTTAGACTCAAATCATGGTCATTGAAATGCAAAATAAATAAGCTCTTTATTCGAATATTTCATTACGTTGGTTTATATATCCAGACATATTGATTCAATACTGTTCCGATTGACAAGAAACTGTACCAAACTATTAAATAAGTGTGTTTAACTGAGATCAGTTTATGGTGGTAGTCGGTTTATTTACTCGAACTTAAAAGTTTCTTTTCTACTGCGAGATTTTCAATTACATTTACACAAACGGATTACAACAATACAAATAATCACCGCGAAACAATTTGCTTCCCTGGTTATTTTGAATTCCTTTGTTTTCTGAAAGACATTTCATAGGCATTCACATGTTTTCCATGTCCCACCTAAAGCATTTATTTGTTTTCCATTTCCCATTCAAGGCATTTATGTTTCTTTTCCATGTCGCATCGAAGGCTTTTTTGTCTGTTTCCATCTTTTAATTTCTATGAGTACTGTTTAAAATACACTGAAAATTATTTATAGATTATCTGGAGATGAATCTTCATACTGTGCTCGAATGGATCTATAATAAATAAAAAAAAACCTTTTCCTATTGTGCGATACATGTACAGGAAGATATGTCGGGTTTGATTTACAAAACAAAACATTGTTTGTTTGATCCATTATGAACGGCAGGCATACTTGATTCTGCGAAGGTTTGTCTTTTCAGTATTCCTACCACAGTTTCAAATGACAGATATAAGGTTATCTGTAGTTTGAAACACATTTACAACCACCGTAAAATTATATCCAGGACTTGTTGATTTAACCATGTGGATAGTAATACTGGCCTATATATTTCGAAACTCCTTGTTATTGGACATTTCACAACGCAGAACAGAACAGAAGAAAACAAAACAAGGAATGTAGAAACAAAACAAAACCCAGGTTAACTTAATTACAACGTGGCATCACAATACATGTCTCTTACAGGGGTTAAAATCTACAAATCCCAAAGAGAATGTCTCTATTTTTTTTTACATTTTTGATCGAGGGAAGAAAATAAAAACCACCCCAAAACGATGCACTTTATTACCATTATTCAGGCCAGGCCCAAGAGCAAGACGAACAAAGCATCCGTCTTGGGCCCCGCGTTTTTAGGCAGTGCAGTTTATTTGCTTGGGGTTCCGCGCTCATCGCATGTTGCCTTAGGCCTTCAACATTCTAGGGCCGGGCTTGCAATTATTAATAGAATGATGAATTTCACATGAAGTAGTCTGCCTTGGGTATAAGTCGGTACAAATGCGATGACGAAATGTGCATTCGAATCAAGCAGACGCCTAAAACAACAACATAAATAACAGTGCTGAAGGTTTTTTTATCATCAGGTTTTTCAATTTTCTTTCATTCAACTATTATGCAACGCAAATTTGCCTCCTTGCACCCCTCCTCCTCCTCCGCCGTAGAGGTGAAAATAGCTGTTTTGTTTCACGCGATCACTCAACTCTTGTGAAAAGTAACCGCCCGGTGACATATCAGAATTGGCGTCAGATAAAAAGTACTGAGAAAATCGTGTGAATACACTGTACATACATTGGTGTTGTTTTGTGAAACACATTAAAATATATTACCAAATTTCATTGCCAAGCAGACGTCCTTTACCGTAGTTGATTCTATTTTCTGAATGCGTTGATATTTACTTGTTCAAAACTAAATACATTAAACAAAACGAAGTCCATCACTAGGGGCCTATTATTAGGCCTTCAACATTGCAATTATTAATGGAATGATGAATCTCACGTGAAGTAGTCTGCTCTGGGTATACGTCGGTACAAATGCGATGACGAAATGTGCATTCGAATCAAGCAGACGCCTTAAAACAACAACGTAAATAACAGTGCTGAAGTTTTTTTTATCATCAGGTTTTTCAATTTTCTTTCATTCAACTACTGTGCAATGCAAATTTGCCTACTTGCACCCCTCGACGTCCTCCGCCGTAGAGGTGAAAATAGCTGTTTTGTTTCACGCGATCACTCAACTCTCGTGAAAAGTAACCGCCCGGTGACAGGTCAAAATTGGCGTCAGATAAAGGACTGAGAAAATCGAATGAATACACTGTGTACATACATTGGTGTTGTTTTGTGAAACACATTAAAATATATCACCAAATTTCATTGCCAAGCAGACGTCCTTTACCGTAGCTGATTTTATTTTCTGAATGCGTTGATATTTACTTGTTCAAAACTAAAAACAAAACGAAGTCCATCACCAGGGGCCTATTATTAATAGATACGTGATAGAAATGAGGAGGTAACCATAAATCAGTGCTGTCCAACCTGCAGCCCGCATGCTGATTTTAAATGGCCCGACAGAGCTCGAGCAAATTTTGTTTACATTTATGTAACTACAAAACCCCACTATCCATGACCTACTTTCATAGTATATCTTTTTAACCAGATAAACAGTTGTAAATACTTTTGGTGTAGTCGTTGTTTTTAAGTTTTCTGTTGTGGTCCTCGTCTTCAAGAAAGAAAGAAATGCAGTGGTGTCAAAAAGGCTCGAGAGCACTGCCCTAGGGCATCGCTCTTAGAAAGCTGTTCTTGCTCTTTATCGATCAAGCATTATCAGTTTAAACGTTTATCGCATTATGACAACAAGAATTTCTACTTTTGCTTGATTCGCCGTAATTATTATTATTATAATTATTATTATTATGATGATGATTATTATTATTATTATTATTATTATTATTATTATTATTATTATTATTATTATTATTAATATTATGAATTGATTTTTTAGTAAAATTAATAAGATTACTATTTTCTTTAAATTGTATTATTAAAGCAATATTTTATTTATTTATAGCAAAACGTTGGCAACTTAAATCATTAGCTATACGAATGTACGTTATTGTGTGGAAATAGGTTATGAAGCAAAAATCAGTCAGCCCCTAAGTCTTATCAGTTAAACATAGAACAAGCTTCCGTGCTGACGTAAATACAGAATGGTTCTTATCTAATGATGGACAGTCTTCGCTACAAAATTGTTCTTATCTAAAGTTGGACAGACATTACAGTTGGCTTAATATTTTAACTTGTTCCTGGTTTAGAATAGTTATGGAATTATCATATTTGGATCTAAATAGTGCCAAACGAACTACAAATCTGAGTTGTACCTTATGTCAGATGACGTCAAATTAAGCCGGTTTGGACCAGGAGAGATGAGAATAAAACATCTTTTTCCAACGGTACGTTAACCTGACACAGGATGCATATAAAAGACCACGCATTTAAGGGTCAGGTCAGTTCCGTACCGACAAAGAGAATAGATGTTTGTCTTCTCATTGCAGGTAAAATAATTGTATATGTTGTAACTTCTTTAGAAATAAGTATTTTTAATGTTTGTTATTTTAATAGTAACATTGTTATGTTAGCAACATTATTCACTTAATACTTTTATTTATAATATATTGTAACGGAATGTTTAAATGTTGTAAAGGATTCATATTTAATTATATTTATGTACTTTTTATTGTAAGGTTGAGATTGCTACCAACTTCATGTTTAGATTTAATATTGAAATAAAGTATTCTTTAAATAAGAAAGAATATTATCTAGCAATATATTCTAAATCAATATTCTATTTTAAAATTAGTAAAATGCATTCTTCAAATTAATTACACTAATTATGGTCATTACATTTTTATATCTTGGCTATCTTGAAAATGATTGAAATTAACTATTTGTATAATATTCAAAAAAGTAGAAGTTATACGAATAAATGAAGTTGGAAAGCTGGAAAAAGGAAAATATAATATGTATTGCATGAACTTTTATTATAAAGTTTTTAGATGTGTTTCTAGAATGTAGTCAATATATTTGTGTTGTTTAATTAAATAAAGGCCAGTTCCGTACCGACAAAGAAAATAGATGTTTGTCTTCTCATTTCAGATGTAGTGCAGCTGGTTTATCATCGCGGCGGCGGCTATCATTTCAGATATAGCTGGTAGCTGGCGAATATCATTTCAGTGTAGCTGTCTTATCATCGTGGCGGCACTTGTTTAAGAGAGCCTTCTCTCTCTCTCTCTCTCTCTCTCTCTCTCTCTCTCTCTCTCTCTACCACCATGGATATTGATGCTCCTTAACATACGAGTAATTCCTTCTCATAGCAAGAAATGAGAAGAAGGTTATGAAAGCTAATCACAACATACTACATAATAGAAACATTTCATAACATTAATATTATTATTATTATTATTATTATTATTATTATTATTATTATTATTATTATTATTATTATTATTATTATTGCAAGCCTTTTTGCCGCGTATACTACGGGGGTTTACACCGATTGTTTCCGTCTCATCACCTGTGTACAATTATCAGACTGTGTCGCTTTGGAGTTTCCATCTCAACATCAGGGCCGCGTTCGAGATTCGTTTTCATCACCTCAATTAGACTGGGTTGCTTCTGAATTTCTATTTCAACATCACCTCAGTATATTAATCAGTATGGGTCGCTTCTGTGTTTCCATTTCAACACAATGTCTCTGTAATTATTAGACTGGTTCGCGTCTGCATAATCCGAAGCAACTATTGTTGCATAAATATCATATACATGTCAAAACTCTTTTCCTTAGGCATCAAACATCGCCTTTTATTTTTTGTCGTGTAGAAAATGCAATACGAATTGCAAACTAATTACAGTAAATCAGTACTTGCCATAAATTACCAGTACCCACAAGCAAAAAAACTACCGTCAATGTCGAATCAGTATATCGAAAGCTGATGGTAAAAATCCCAGTTAAGTTAAAAGAAATAAATATAATTGCGAGCTAACTACATGTTGAATGTTCTCGTGTATATCACTCAATGCAAACAAATGTATGGCTATTTTGTTATTGCTGAAACGGACACCAGCAACCATTTGAAACAGATCCAGTAGAGAAATGAAAGAAAGTTCTGAGATTTAACTGCTAAAAAGTCTGTGATTAAAGTTTAAGGAATTTGCATCTGGATTTATGGCATGGCAACATTTTGTATAGTTACTGGGTGTTATACAAGACAGTTATTGTCTTCATACAAATTGGTTTCAACTCCAGACCGTTGCAATTCACATTCTCTCACACAGTATAAATGAATATCAGGCGACGCGGACGGACTAACGCCAATAGCGCTGTACACACAGTTTCCGATTTTTTAAAACAGAAGATATAATTACAGAGTGCACCATTTATTCTCGTCCGTTTGGGGGAAAACACACACACACACAAGCACACACACACACACACACACACACACACACACTGGTGCAGTTGTTTGAATTGTTGGCAGTTTTCATCATACTATATATAACTGCATAAGAAACAAATTCCAAGTAATGACAAAAAGAATTCTTTCTTGCAAAATAATATTCAATTTTGTAGAATAATTTTAAATGTTTGATCACTCAAGACTCTTGAGTCACGAACGCGATTGCGTTTCACTTCGTATGCTCGTACACTGTCCATGTTTCTTATACTCATACACTGTCCATTTTTTCTAAACTCGTACATTGTCCATTTGTCTTATACTCATATACTGTCCATTTTTCCTACATTCGTGCACTGCCGGTTTTTCGTATGCTCGCACACTGTCCATTTTTCTTATACACTATTTTTCCTACACTCATACACTGTTCATCTTTTATACTTATGCACTGTCGTTGTTTTCCTTATACTCATGCACTGTCCATTTTTCCTATACTCGTACACTGTCCATTTTTCTTATACACTGTTTTTTTTTTCGTCCACTCGTACACTGTCCATTTACCTATACTCGTACACTGTCCATCTTTCTTATTCACTATTTTTTTCTACACTCATAAACTGTTCATTTTTATACTCATGCACTGTCGTTTTTTCTTTGTACTCATACACTGTCCATTTTTCCTACACTCGGACACTGTCCATTTTTCCTATACACTGTCCATTTTTCATGCACTTGTACACTGTCCATTTACCTATACACGTACACTGTTCATGTTTCTTATACTCATGCACTGTACTTTTGTTTTATGCTCATACACTGTCAATGTTTCTTAACCATTCGGCTCCTCATTCTGTACCGAATTAAATTGTATTCACTTACTTCTTCACTAAGCTTTGTATCAAAAGTTCATTATACTTTATTCATGGTACCAGTGTCACTGAGTGTAAATAAGCAGCTATAGTTTACGTAAATATCTAACCTGTAAACATCAACATGTATCAATAGGGTTTGCTTCCAAATCGTATGACTCCGCTGTCAGCAACGGAATCCACAAGGATGGTCTTGAGGATATACGTATACGTACCTATGTATGTATGTATGTATGTATGTATGTATGTATGTATGTATGTATGTATGTATGTATGTATGTATGTATGTATGTATGTATGTATGTACGTATGTAGGTAGGTAGGTAGGTAGGTAGGTAGGTAGGTAGGTAGGTAGGTAGGTAGGTATGTATGTATGTATGTATGTATGTATGTATGTATGTATGTATGTGTTTGTGTGTGTGTGTCTGTGTGTTTGTGTTTGTGTATGTATGTATGCATGCATGCATGTATGTATGTATGTATGTATGTATGTATGTATGTATGTATGTATGTATGTATGTATGTATGTATGTATGTATGTATGTATGTATGTATGTATGCATGCATGCATGTACGTACGTACGTACAAGCACGCACGCACGCACATACGTATGTATGTATGTATGTATGTATGTATGTATGTATGTATGTATGTATGTATGTATGTATGTATGTATGTATGTATGTATGTATGTATGTATGTATGTATGTATGTATGTATGTATGTATGTATGTATGTATCCGTATATATACCCACACAAACAAGTTTCTATCTATATACGTCTTTGTTCATTTATTGGTCGTGTGTGCGATATTCATTTTTAAAACTGTATTCTGAGCATTATCCGTTGATAAAGATTCCTTCAGTAAGTTCCGCCATAAATCAACGTATAATTGATTTCAGGTATGCAAAACATGTCCCATGCGCGACGTTTACATATACAAGTAGTACAATGAATATATTTAAAATTTGTTTTATACATGAAGACCATCCCTGTATCTATTGATTTACATTCACACCTTGTGGTTATATGGACAATGGAATAATACCAGACTTGTGCTAATGTGGACAGGTGAATACTAACATGCTAAACAGACGTTATGACAGAAACAATATATTAGTCGTAAGGAACAATGTTGTGTATATGCGGTAGCAGTTAAATAATTCAGTAAATAGTTTTAAGACGTTTACAGTGTCATCAAAGTAGTAAACGTTCTAATCTTATCTCATTTGTGCTTGATTTTACTTTTATTCGCCTTCTTTTCCTTGTTTTCTTCCTTTCTTTTATATGATGATCGTTCAGGTTAAATTATTTTAATTTGTCAGTTGTATAAAAAGTTACAACACGTTGTATGGCAGCAACGATACTAATCCTGGCGCGAGAAGATATTGACGACGGAGAAAACCGGAAATCCACGAAGAGAATGACCGATTTAGGCTGGACGATAACGTTACCGTACATCTGTCGCGATCTTAGAACGAACTTAAAACCGTGGAACTGAAAGCGAACTTTCTTCCGTCTAGCAGATAAGCGGTACTGAAAGAATTAACGCTGTGGTTTTTCTTAATGATCATTTGATGTTGACTATTATATCTTAGTCGAGCCAAAAAGTGTAATTGTTTAACATATATTAGAGGTGTGTGTGTGTGTGTGTGTTTGTGAGAGAGAGAGAGACATACATACATACATACATACATACATACATACATACATACATACATACATACATACATACATACATACATACATACATATATACATACATGGCGACCAGCATATGATATGCTATGCATGGCGATTAGTATATGATAGGTTATGCATGGTGGTAATTATATGATAGGTTATGCATAGTGGTAATTATATGATAGGTTATGCATGGTGGTAATTATATGATAGGTTATGCATGGTGGTAATTATATGATAGGTTATGCATGGTGGTAATTATATGATAGGTTATGCATGGTGGTAATTATATGATAGGTTATGCATGGCGGTAATTATATGATAGGTTATGCATGGTGGTAATTATATGATAGGTTATGCATGGCAGTAATTATATGATAGGTTATGCATGGCGGTAATTATATGATATGTTATGCATGGTGGTAATTATATGATAGGTTATGCATGGTGGTAATTATATGATAGGTTATGCATGGCGGTAATTATATGATAGGTTATGCATGGTGGTAATTATATGATAGGTTATGCATGGTGGTAATTATATGATAGGTTATGCATGGCGGTAATTATATGATATGTGTTTTATAGGTTATGCATGGTGGTTAGTATATGGTAGGCTATGCATGGCGGTAAGTATATGATAGGTTATGCATGGCGGCAAGCGAAGAGACGCTATGACGGCGGCCAAACTCGTCAGAATGTGTCAAATTCTAATTGAAATGAAAGTCGCATAATGACAAGGTATTGAAGATGATCATTTGGTAGCCTTCTTTTAGAAGTACAGTTAAATATTTAATCATAGCGCGCGTGAGTGTATTTTTTTCTATTAAGAAATGGTGAATGGGTTCACAAATCCTTGCCCTCCCACCTTCCAATATGGCCCTTTAACGGATACATGCAGTGTTAGCAGGGCAAGTTGGCCATTTAAAAAAAACAATGCTTAGCCCAGCAGATTACATTGGAACCCAGCTTAAATTAAATTAACATTGAAGACATATGCATATACTTAGTAAAGGCTGACTTCTTGAAATGCGATAATAGCGAACAGAAACAATGTACGGACCATTGCTCAGTCTCGGTTCAATGTTTCAAACGCCCACCCAAGGATATATGAATGGAGAGAATTCCCTTTGTGCCAAGTCTAACACCCACCATATGATATATGAATGGAGAGAATTCCCTTTGTGTCAAGTCAAACACCCACCCTATGATATATGCATGGAGAAGATTCCCTTTGTGTCAAGTCTAACACCTACCCTATGGTATATGCATGGACAAGATTCCCTTTGTGTCAAGTCTAACACCCACTCTATGATATATGCATGGAGAAGATTCCCATTTTGTCACTTCTAAAAGAAAAGCATGGATCTTTGCTCCGATTTAATTTTCTTGCAAATAATATAATAACTGCCTTGTCACGTAAATTATCAAGCTGGGATAATTATTGTATGATCTATATACACCGGTACCTGAATAACCCTTGCAATTAAATGAATTATATTTGGTACATTGGATAAATTCTTTAGCATTAAGGTATGATATGAACAGGCATCCTGGAGAGACTTGATCCAATGTGGTGTGATCTGAGTATGTTGCATGGGCAGACTTGATTCATTGGGGTATGATTTAGGCGTGTTACATAAGCATACTTGATCCGTTGGGATGTGATATGGATGTGCTATATGGATAGACCTGAACCTTTGGTGTATGATCTGGACATGTTTCGTGGACTTGAACGGTTAGGGTACTATCTGGACATGTTACATGGACAGTCTTGAACCTTTTGGGTATGATCTGGACATGTTACATGGACAGACTTGAACCATTGGGGTATGATTTGGACATGTTACATGGACAGACTTGAACCATTGCCGTATCATCTGTATAAGCGACGTGGACTGACTTGACTGGATATGTTAAATGGACATATTCGAACCATTAGGGTGGGATGGAAACATGTTGCATAAAATATACAATCAAAGTGATCTTGAAATATGATTGAACCAACAAATGGTGCTTTCTATTGTGCAGAGAGTTTTGTGTTAAGAAGATTTTTTTTGTTTGGAATTTTTTTTGGTGCGGGGCGTGAGAGATTGCAGTTGTAAAATCTCTTCGGGTTTCAAATCCAATTTGTGTGTTTCTCCAAACGTTTCTCGTATTTAATTACTTACATAGATGAAACAGCCCTGATATCCATCCATGCCCTTTTATACAGGCCTACACATTCAAGGTAACCCAATTTAATGCCATTTGGTAGACGACCAAATCGCAAGACAAAACGTACATTATTTTTCTAAGGTGCCAGATAATGCTATACCTGTTGAGTTATAAATATGAAAAGCTTAGACAGCATGTACCAATTACTTTATTTTACGAACGAATCAAACACTGTGCTAACTAACATTTTGACTCTATGTATAAGGTAGTCCGAAAATGACCATAGACCCGTTTTTGCAATAGTTGGAGTTATACACACCTTTATGTGTCTACAGTTTTCGATCTAGGAGCTAGGGCTGATGATACATTGTCCTTCAACAAGATGGGACCAAAGATTATGAATAAGATATCTACGTTTCTCCCCGGCATGCTAAAGAAATGTAATCGTTCTAATTGACACGTTGAAATTTAACACTAATAATTGACACGTTGAAATTTAACACTAATAATTGACACGTTGAAATTTAACATGAATAATTGACACGTTGAAATTTAACACTCATTGGTCAATAATCATTTTGCCCTGGTGTCAGTTGTACGCAGGGAATGTCTTAATTTGATCAACTTCTCGCAACTCAGAATGACGTTGTTTTTTTATATTATTGACAGGAATGAAAGCATCTTCATATAAAGACATAGCTAGGAAAACCTTACAGGAATAATACGTCCTACTAAATGGTCCTGTAGTTAATCAAAATAGTTAGGGATTCTTGCATATGGAAGGCTTACGCGATAATGTTCAATATTTATCTACATAAAGGAAGGTATCTTCCCTATTATATAAGCATTGGATTTTAGGATCAGACATTTTCTTTCTCACTCTCACAAGAAGAGGTTACGGCACTCCTTTTGGCTTAATGTAATCGGTCAATTATCCGCAGCACATTTAGACGTCGTAGCGAGGAACGCTTTTGACCATATCGTAATAAATTTGGAGTATGCGCATTTGATACCGCCCCATTTTAAGCAATTTTTAGATGTGTGCGATTATTGGGATTAGGCGCCATGTAAATATTCCTAGCTTGAAATAATTAGCAAATTACTAGGAGCAAACGTTAGTGAGCTTGAACGATGCGATGGTTCGCTAGTGGTGAATTCAGGTCCAAATCGAATGACTGTCCCTGGTAGTAACATAGTCCGTATTAAAATCTAGTGGTATACAATAGTAGTATCGCTGAGGTGGCAGTATTTACGGATGGAAACTGGTAACTTACACAATGGAATCAAATAAGTAGGGACTTAGTAGATGCCGTTTATGTGTCCAGAGTGGAAAATAGGTGCATTTATATTGGCGTAATGCGCCGGTAAAAGCGTATTTTGAGTGGCTCAGGGTGGCAGAGTTAAATAGTTCCCAGTGAGAAAGGGGATAGTAGTGTATTTTCTGTGGTATAACCGGCTGGCGGTACGAAAATATGATGATGATGAAGAAAAACTAATCAAATGTGCGGTTGATGGACTTTTGGCACGTTGTTTCATCTGTGGTCTTGAATTGATTAGAGTAAAATTTGACTTTGTTAACAGGAATATTCTTAAGAACTTTGATAGCTTAATTAAAATTGGTGATTCAGAATTAGTAAACGTATGACGTATTATGATATATAATATACTTTTAATGTTCATCTAGACTGTTACAATGCACAGAATAAAAGCGAAGTAGATTAAAAGACCGATCACAAGGAGTCTGAGTTATGTGTGAATATTTAAGTACTTTATTTGCTCCCAAATGATGCTTATCACTGATTTTAACATGGTGATCATACACCTTGATTATGCAATACAATATTATATAACCTAACTATTTAGTCACATTTTGACGAAATGTTCGATTTATATAAAAATAGTACACTTGAAATATATCTGTATTATTTGGTAAATGTCCTTTGATTTTAGGATGGTCATTCGCTGTTTCTTGGCGAGTCAAAATCGATTAACGAGGGGCTAAAAGTCATCGATTAACGAGGGGCTAAAGTAATCGAATTTTGCATAACATTATGCACATAATCTAAGTCTATAACTTTAATCAGAAATTTAACGGTTCCAAAATGGCTGATACTAGTATATTTTTTGATGTGGTTTTGTGAACGATGGTCATATTTAATCATTGTGGTAACCTGTCAAACGGACTATGGTAAACCTTGACTTACTGATGTGTCGATAACACTATATGAGACCTAAATACCTATCTTCACGCCATATGACTTTCTTGTTATCGTATTTTGTAGGAATCGTATGGTTGTATCTATGCGACCGGACTATATCAGCTACGAAATGATAGTCCAGCTCAAGAGGTACCGTTATGAAGGAAGGTGTAAGGAAAGGACATGGCAATGCCCTGATCTGAAACTATTCTTTGACACTATTTGACCGGACTATATAAGTTTTGAAAAGATAACCCTATCCAAAGGATGTCCATTTAGCTGAAATAAAATATGAACAAAGGACGGAAGTGTATTTTGATATGAAACAACCCGAAGTGGAGTCAATAACAATTTACCAGGTGATTGTCCTCCACGAATAACTCGTCTACATTTTTAAGAATACACGTCATTGAATTAGACGTGCAGCATGATTTGGTACCATTGGGTGTTGACGGAACGCTCTGTTTGGCATGGTTCTGTGTGCATATATATATATATATATATATATATATATATATATATATATATATATATATATATATTGTACATAGTAGTCTGGCACAGTTTGGTCACGTGATTTATATGAAAACTCAGATTTTATGTATTTGACATTAAATATTGCGAAGCAATCAATCATAACATTTCAGTAAATATGTCATCCCACGAAACTTTAAACTCTTTCAAACAATCCAGTTAGGGAATACTCTAAATCACAGAATTAAATAAGTTTAATAATTTAATGACTGTGGCGTTTTGCCCGACCCAAAATTAAATTAGAATCATGTGTAATCAAAGTAATTCGGACAAGCCACTGTTTATTGTTAAACATGACCGCAGGCTAATACTATCCCTTACGTAAGTTTGCCTGGCTAGGATGGGAAGCCCGACCAAGGCCGTCAGAAGCGCAATTATCACCTTGGGTGGAACGCGCTTGTCTAGATCAAAGAAGTTGCCAGAAGGAGTGGACGTGCCTTATCTTCATGATACGCAGACTGACAGCCAGGTTAAATTAGTCGATTGGACAGGCCCCAGCGCTACCCAATCAGAATCGAGATAGGGGCGGGACCCTGATTTGGGCTAAGTATGATATCCTTAGAACTGCCAGTAAGATTTAGTTCGCTAATGAAGTTGGAAAGCTTAAAAAGGAAAATATAATTTTATATGCATTTCATGAAGTTTTATTATAACGTTTATAGATGTGTTTATAGAATGTAGTAATATATATGTGTTAATTATCTAAATAAAGTTCCTGTATCGGCAAGAAAAGCAAGATGTCTGTCTCTTCATTACAATTACGATTCCGTACCTGAATTCCCCAAGAAATTTCCATCATCTGGTGACATCCTTTATCTAGGAACTCATTCTTTTCTTCTTCCTATCGCATGTGTTTATGAAAACGAACCTTAATCCTTCACACAAAAGTTCTCATTAAACAAGTCATCTGTGCACTTCATACAAGTCATCTGTACACTATATACAAGTAATCTGTACCCTACATACATGTCATCTGTACACTATATAAAAATCTTCAATACACGATATACAAGTCATCTATAAACTATATACAAGTCATCTGTACACCATATTCAAGTCATATGTACACTATATTCAAGTCATCCGTACACTACAGATAAGTCATCTGTACACTATAGTCTAGTCATCTGTACACTATATTCTAGTCATATGTACACTATATACAAATCATCTGTACACTATATACAAATCATCTGTACACTATATACACTGTATTCAGGTGTTTACGTGTCTTGGCTCTTAAACAAATGTAACATAAAAAAGCGAAGACAACAAGCTTTGTAAAAGTTAACAAATAATTTATTTACCGAGAATATCAAGTGAATATTTAGAGAAAAGAGCTTAGGCTTTTACGAAATAAATCCAAAAATATTCCAAGAATTAAAATGTCCTATTAATAAAATGTCCTGATTTCGAAACTGAGTTCGAATTCCGACTAAATCCAAACAAAGAAAACCATGAAGTCTGTTTTAACCTGAAAATTGATCCAGTGCCAATAGTCTCTTGTTGAATCAAATAAAATGTTATTCCAGATTTTTAATTCTGTATAAGATTCTATAAATGTCTTTGTCCAAGAATTAATTTAGATCACTCGTATTTCCACGGAAAACAATCACTTGAAATTCAATAATTAGAAGAAAATAAAATAATTACCCCAAACTGGATACAACATAAAGAATTTGAAGTGTTAAGGCACGACTTTCTCAGTAAAAAGTCTAACTAAGACGCAAAAGAGATTTCCGGATGGCAGATAACTTTCTAGAAATGGCAGTTTGTTACACGACAAATATAATATCGTCCACGTACAACCTTGACTTAACATACTAATTCTTACCCTAAGAAAGAATTTAAAAAGTTGGTTACTAAAACTGCCACTGATTTTGAAACAAGGTCAGGAACTAGGTCAGCACTAGATACAGTGTTTCTTCTATTTGTTGTTTACGACAAAAATAACAAAATCAGTCAGAACTGAACTCTGTTCTAGACAATATCGAATCCAGTAAACAAAGTTATATTACAATAGCATGTATTAGAATTCAATACATAAAAAACAAAAATTTTAATAAATCAAATACATAACACAAGTTATATATATATATATATATATATATATATATATATATATATATATATATACTATGTACATGTAATTTAGACACTCTATACAAGCCATATATATACACTACATAAAATATTATATACACTATATTCAAATATTATATACATTATATACACTACATACAAACCGTCTATACACTGCATACAAACCTTATATACACTATATACAATATTATATACACTATATACAATATTATATACAGTATATATAACATTATATACACTATATACAATATTATATACACTATATACAAACCTTCTATACAATATATACAAACCTTCTATACACGATAAACAAGTCATCTATACACTATATGCGAGTCATCCATACACTATATACAAGCAATCTATACACGGTATTCAAGCTAGCTATACACTATGTGCTAATGATATATACAATATATGCGAGTCATCTATACACGGTATTCAAGTCAGCTATACACTATGTGCTAATGATATATACAATGTATGCGAGTCATCTATACACTGTATTCAAGCCAGCTATACACTATGTGCTAATGATACACACAATGTATGCGAGTCATCTATACACTATATTCAAGCCAGCTATAGATTGTGTGCTAATCGTCTATTCTATAAGTTATCTGATAGCTACATGTACACTGACTGCTAGCCATCTGTCGAAAAATCGAAATTCACAAATAGTTTTATGCGTCTCTGATTAAGACAGCTAAATCGACAAGTCCAGATATATCTCGCTTTGATTTTCCTAGCTCTTGCCAGATTTCCCCATGTCAAACGTTACTTTTAATCCCACGGCTAAAGATTAAATCAAGATCAATTAGTTGCCCTTTTGGGCGTAGGCGATTTGAGTGTGAGGAAACTGTGGATACAGTGCCTAGCCGTAATGTCAGAAAGTGTTGTGTTTTTTTTTTTTGTTGTTTTAGTTTTTAAAGGGACGGTTTCCCAACAGTAAGGTCTATTGAAAATATTCAAACACCAAAGTGGTACCGTATACAACTGCAAATGATCAAAACAAACACCACTCTGCATGCAGACTTGTGATACAACGCATGTATCGAAGAAGCAAGTCAACCGTTGTGCGCACATCAGCACAGGATTGGACAGAGTGGAAGTCGAACCTTTGAGAGAATGCCGTGAACAGTATGGTGCGTTTCGAGACATACGGCTTGTTTTGAAATCATACCTGAAAATATGAACTTAGTCTCAGAACTAAAACTCTGCACAGAATAACCATGTAAGATACCATGATGTTATACACCTCAGATATCAAAGACATAACGTTAGCTTTTTTTATTTTTTTCACAAAATTATTAAAATAGATAAGATATGAGCATGTTCAAATTCTAATGGCAAATCCTCTGATGTATTTAAGACTGGTTCAATCCAATTTGCCTGTAATTTATAAATGTCTGAATTTTGCAGTTCACAGTCTGTGTACGAAACTGATACTATGAATATCATATTGTGTGTACCTAAAACGTGAGATAAGTGCTATATACAATCATCCAAATCAAAATACAGTTAAACGCGACCAACATCATTTAACTCGAGTATCTTGGAAGTGGTTTCAGTTCAGAGAAAAAAAATGAATGATTTATTGCGTGATAGCATTTCTTGTTGAATCATACATTCTTACAAAAAGTCAAATAAAATATAAGATATATACGTTAGCCGAAACATAATTCCCAACTTAAGCATCTACTTATGTACTCCCTGGTCATTATATCGAGAAAGGATACCCTAATTTGGCCCAAAGAATGCATAAGTTTCGGCATTTAATCTCAGAATCAGTCAGAAATTTTAACATCGGATTCAACAGATGTTAGACAAATGCAATTTAGACTTAAAATTCTTATATGTTTTACTTATCTCTTTCTTTATCTATCTATCTATCTATCTATCTATCTATCTATCTATCTATCTATCTATCTATCTATCTATCTATCTATCTATCTATCTATCTATCTATCTATCTATCTATCTATCTATACGTCCGTCCGTCCGTCCGTCCGTCCGTCCATCCATCCATCCATCCATCCATCCATCCATCCATCCATCCATCCATCCATCCATCTATCTATCTATCTATCTATCTATCTATCTATCTATCTATCTATCTATCTATCTATCTATCTATCTGTTTACCTACCTACCTACCTACCTACCTACCTATCTATCTATCTATCTATCTATCTATCTATCTATCTATCTATCTATCTATCTATCTATCTATCTATCTATCTATCTATATATATATATATATATATATATATATATAACTGTATTCCCAGTATATAATATGCATGTGTCCAATATAAAACTTCATTCCATTAGGTTAACCAAGGCATAAATTTTAAACTGGATTCTTCATAGACATGATGATAATATTATACAATCCACCCTTGTATCTCACGAACTTGCATCAGATCACCTCTACATTATATGCCATTATATCAATTCATAAACCTCCATCTTTATGTGCTACTAAGAGAAACCTCCTTGTGATAAATAGAACCAAACAAATGCATGACATCCAAGAAAACCTAACAACTTACTTACATCCTACAGCGGAACAACTCGATAACTGCCTGCGTTCATTGCTTGAAAAGCATGCCCCAGCCACCAAGTGTAGGTTATCAATTCCAAAGTATTATCCGTAATATAGCGTGGTATAGTGTTTTCCGTGTATTAGAGACCAGCTTCGCACTGCTAAAAGACACTGCCGTAAAGCAAAGAGGCTTTGGCTTTCCACTAGACTTACTATTCATAAACAATTCGATAGAGACGCTAAGAAAAGCGTCACAAACATAGTCATTCTATCCAAATTATCCCACTATAGTACTAAGACCATAGATAGTTCCAGCTTCAAAAAGCTCTTCAAGATAACTAACAAACTAATGCCAAGGAACAGAGGTACACCACTACTACATTCTCTACAGTAGACCTTCCGGACTTATTTGAAAATTTCTATCGTGAGATACGCTTGACAACACAATTTGATTTGACTCGTTGTCACCATACAGTTACGATACAGAATTTTAGCGACAACCGTTAGGAACATTTAAACCTGGCTATATGAATTTAGTACGGACAATCGTGATGAAGAATGCACCAAAATCATGTGAACTTGTTCCAATTCCAAAATCACTGCTGCTTGAGTGCTTAGACTCAATATTGTCTTCAATAACTGATGTTATTAATATATCTCTCTCATCATGGGAATTTCCATATTTTTTTCTTCAAAAGAGCCATTGCAAAGCCTCTGCTGAAGAAACCAGCACTTGACCATAACAATTTAAAGAAATACCACCCAGTTTCTAGCTTCATATCAAACATCTTAGAACACGTTGTTCTAGCATAACTTGTATCTCATTCGAATTTACACAGTGAATGGAATACACCCCTGTTGATATATGTTGTGGTGTTGCACAGGGGTATGTTCTTGGACCTGTTCTCTTCCTTCTCTACACTCAGCCGCTCTCAAGTGTCATAGATCATCGCCCTGTGTATCGCGAATGGTACGCTGATGACACCCAAATATATGTCTAGCCATCCAAATGAAATTCGTGCTACCATCCAATGAGTAGAGGGGTGCATTTCCTATGCGAAATCGTGGATTACGTGTAACACGTTGCAGATTAATGATGATAAAATTGAGGCCATTCTGATCACAACACAAAGACTTTCTCATTCACATTCTTTAACTCAGACAATAAATATCAACCAACATTAAATTCACACAGTCAGCGAAACCTAGATTTTACTCAAGACAGTACTCGCACATTGCACCAACATGTCATGAACATAAGCAAGGCTGCATGTCTTAAACTGAGACGCATCAGCTCCATTCGGAAATATCGCGCAGTTGATGCCAATAAAACACTTGTGTGTTCGTTGGTACTTTCAAGACTGGACTATTGTAGCTCATGTCTCAATATCTACTTCAGTAACGTCCAACGTTCAAAACACAGCTGCTCTGATCATTTTTAGAGTACCACAACCAGTGCACACCTCCATACTGCTCTGTACCCTACCAATCCAATACATAGTCTACCACAAAATTCGTTATATGTGCTACGTTTCACTTATAGACTCCAGTCCAACATACCTATCCGGACTCACCCATGTGTACACACCAGCAAGATACTTACGCTCCTCTTCTGACAATCGTATACACATTGTTTCTACTATGAAAACTAAGTCATATAGACAACGTTCGTTTGCATACCAGGGCCTAGCAATATGGAATGAATTGCCCATTGAACTTAGACACAAAGATACAGTGATCCCTTTCAAGTGTGCTCTTAAAACACACCTTTTACGACTGCAAGAACAAACTTAAAAAATAATATTTCGTACCTTAAAATATTTTCAGAATTGTTTATGTTTTCCAATTTCATGTTTTTCATGTTTTTGTTTTTCTGTAGTCATATTATTATAGTTGTTGTAAAGCGCTTATAGCTTCTAAAGATTAGGCGCTATACAAAGTCATTATTATTATTATTATTATTATTATTATTATTATTATTATTATTATTATTATTATTATTATTGTGCTTCTGTCCAATATTTAACTTTATTTCCATTATGTAATATACATCTGTCCAATATGTAGCTTCGTGTCATGTAAGGTAATATACACCTGTCCAACATGGGAATTCGTGTCCATTTATGTAATACACATTTGTAAAATCGGTAAATTCAGGTCCATCGAAGTAATAATAATCCGAACAATAACTAATTTTTTTTCGTTTGTTTAATATACACCTACTTGAGTTATGCAACATACATATGTCCTATATGAAACGTCATGTGCATTGATATACTAATTAAAATAAAATTGTACAGTTTGTCACTTGACGTTATATCCTTCTGTACATTATGTAATTTCATATACAAATGTACAGTATGTCACTTGACGTTATATCCTTCTGTACATTATGTAATTTCATGTACAAATGTACAGTAAGTCACTTGATATTATATCCTTCTGTACATTATTTAATTTCATATACTTATGTACAGTATGTCACTTGACTTTATATTCTTCTGTACATTATGTAATTTCATATACTTATTTACAGTATGCCACGACTTTATATTCTTCTGTACATTATGTAATTTCATGTACAAATGTACAGTAAGTCACTTGACGTTATATTCTTCTGTACATTATGTAATTTCATATACTTATTTACAGTATGCCACTTGACTTTATATTCTTCTGTACATTATGTAATTTCATGTACCACATACATACATAGATACGTACGTACGTGCGTGCGTGGGTGTTTGCGTGCATATAAATACATGAAAATATCACAAAGCCCGAAGCTTAGAGTACGCAGAAACTATAACATATATGAAAGGCAAGGTGTTTCAAGTAGGAAAAAATGAAGAAGAAACAGTTGAATAACGGTCTTTTGACGAGTAACCTACATAGTTGTGGGGTGGAGGGGGCTGGAGGGGGTGTTGTTCATTATCTAAAATATTTCTTTCATCGCAGATATATTTCGGTCTTTAGAGCATTCTTCTAAACATTACAAGTAAAGTACGAAAATGAATAATTTAGATTGCAAATGAGAGTTATAGTTTTAATCTAGATAGTCTCTGATGCATCGTTAGATGATATTAGTTTGTTTAATTACCGTATTTACTGTATAAATCAAAGTAGTCATTCTTAAATTCTTGGATTTTAGTTACATTTACCGTTTGATACCAATGTATTAATGTAGTCATTCTTAAATTCATGGATTTTAGTTACATGTACTGTTTGATACCAAAGTATTAATGTAGTCATTCTTAAATTCATGGATTTTAGTTACATTTAGTGTCTGATACCAATGTATTAATGTAGTCATTCTTAAATTCATGGATTTTAGTTACATGTACTGTTGATACCAAAGTATTAATGTAGTCATTCTTAAATTCATGGATTTTAGTTACATTTACTGTTTGATACCAATGTATTAATGTAGTCATTCTTAAATTCATGGATTTTAGTTACATTTACTGTTTGATACCAAAGTATTAATGTAGTCATTCTTAAATTCATGGATTTTAGTTACATTTACTTTTTGATACCAAAGTATTAATGTAGTCATTCTTAAATTCATGGATTTTAGTTACATTTACTGTTTGATACCAAAGTATCAATGTATTCATTCTTAAATTCATGGATTTTAGTTACATTTACTGTTTGATACCAAAGTATTAATGTAGTCATTTTTAAATTCATGGATTTTAATTACATTTACTGTTTGATACCAAAGTATTAATGTAGTCATTCTTAAATTCATGGATTTTAATTACATTTACTGTTTGATACCAAAGTATTAATGTAGTCATTCTTAAATTCATGGATTTTAGTTACATTTACTGTTTGATACCAAAGTATCAATGTAGTCATTCTTAAATTCATGGATTTTAGTTACATTTACTGTTTGATACCAAAGTATCAATGTAGTCATTCTTAAATTCATGGATTTTAGTTATATTTACTGCTTGATACCAAAGTATCAATGTAGTCATTCTTAAATTCATGGGTTTTAGTTACATTTACTGTTTGATACCAAAGTATTAATGTAGTTATTCTTAAATTCATGGATTTTAGTTACATTTAATGTTTGATACCAAAGTATCAATGTAGTCATTCTTAAATTCATGGATTTTAGTTACATTTACTGTTTGATACCAAAGTATCAATGTAGTCATTCTTAAATTCATTGATTTTAGTTACATTTACTGTTTGATACCAAAGTATCAATTTAGTCATTCTTAAATTCATGGATTTTAGTTACATTTACTGTTTGATACCAAAGTATCAATGTAGTCATTCTTAAATCCATTGTGTTCAAATTCATTTATTGTTTCATACCAAAGTATCAGTCTTCTGTCTTTTCCATTTTAAAGATCAAAATTATCTCAACGATCATTAAAAAGCTTAAATAAGAGATTAAATAAGGGATTCAATATGGGATTCAATATGGGATTCAATAAGGGATTCAATATGGAATTCAATAAGGGATTCAATATGGGATTGACTAAGGGATTCAATATTGGATTCAATATGAGATTCAATATGAGATTCAATATGAGATTCAATATGGTATTCAATATTGGATTCAATATGGGATACAATATGGGATATATGCTTGCATATCTAATAATCTTTCTAAAATGTAGATGATATGGTAAATAACCCGTTTTCTTTGACTTGAGTTAAAAAAATCTCTTAAAAATCAGTTGTCTTTGATTTAAATTTAAAAAAAGGCTAACAATCTGTTTCCATTTATCATTATAATCGTATTCACCTATAAATTGGTAAATTTCGGATACCTTGTAGGAAAGAGGGAACATGGGGCGACGATGGTAATTATGTGCGACACGTAGTTCTTTCTTTTTGTTGCAATACATAATTAGATCAATATATTATACCTGTGAAAACACGGATGTATGGGTGTGCAAATGTATTCTGCCGTTTTTGTCCATACTACAATTTGTTCATTATCATATCAAATTAATCATTTATCATTTACCTAAATCTGTCGTGAGCACCTTCATTGCTTTGTCGGTAGTTTAGGTTCTGTAAATTTATTTAGCTGAAAACATTTATATGTGACTCCATATAAATGTGTCGAATTTACCTCGTGAAATAAACCATAGTCAGTGATCAGTGACCTTGCATTCACTTAAGATTGTAAATGAAAAGAATTTTACCTCAAAATGTCTTATGCAAATGGATGCAATGTTTATATAATTTAGTTTGACTGGTTTGCGTATGCAACACTACTTATTCTGGAACAATGTCAATATATTTGTACTTGGAACCAAACTGATACATCGCGTAATTGGAAAGAACCACGCCATGCACGTTATGATACAAATTCAAGGTATTGTCGACATGTACCCCATGTAAATTAACATTAATAACATTAATATTAACATTAATATTTAGGATATATTATGTCGACCCGTACCCCATATAAATTGACATTACTATTTAGTTTTTTATGTTGACCTTTACCCCATGTAAATTGGTCTTTAATGTTTTAGTATTTTTTGTGGAACCATTATCTCCTGTAACTTAGCAACAAAGTTTTGAGTATTTATATTGATCTTTACACGATGTAATTTAGCAAGAATGTTTTGAGTATTTATATTGACCTTTATACTAAATTGACTGCTACAGTGACCTTGTGGTTAGAACGTCCGCCCGGAAGCGTGAGATCGTCGGTTCTAATTCCAACAGTCATACCAAAGACTTCAAAAAATAGTACCAACACCTGCCTCGCCAGGCGCTCAGCAGTAAGAGGTTAAGACTGGTCCGCCTAGTGTCATGATAATATGACTGGGTGGGACGTCATGCTACATGTCTGCGGCATGATTCCCCAGTGCAAGACATCATTATAAACTGCCACACTGCAGACATCGTAGCGATATTGCTGAAAATTCGTTAAAGATACGTTAAAAATCTAAATCACACATAAACACCATATAAATTGGCACCCATGTGTTGGATATTTTACTCTGACCTTTACGCCGTGTAAATTAGCATTAAAGTTTTCAGTATTTTACTTTGACATTTACACCATGGAAATTAGCATTAAAAAGTGTTGAGTATTTTATATTGACATTTACATTATGGAAATTAGCATTAAAAATGTTTAGTATTTTATATTGACCTTTACACCATGGAAATTAGCATTAAAAAGGTGTTGAGTATTTTATATGGAACTTTACACCATGGAAATTAGCATTAAAAGTGTTGAGTATTTTATATTGACCTTTACACCATGGAAATTAGCATTAAAAAGTTGACTTTGCTATGTTCACCTTTACACAATGTACATTAGCATGATTGTTTTGAGTATTATATGTTGAACGGTACTCAACGTACATTAGCATTAATAATTTGAGTATTTTAAGATGACTTTTTAAATCAAAATTTATGTTTGTATATTATTATATTAAAGTAATATTAATGTTTTAAATATTTTATGTTGACCTTTACTCCTATGTAAATCAGCAATTACGTTTTGAGCATATATTTAATTTTTATATGATAAACGGTTGAGAAATAAATAAGTTACGATGTCTTCAGTCTTGACAAGATATGTTTTCGAAATGAAATGTTGAAGACTCATGGCAATTACATAGCCCTAAAATCGCTTAAAAATCATTATCTTTGTATAAATGGAAACCTAAGGAAATTTTGCAAATCAATATGTTCTGTAGCGTTATCAAATGTAATACATTACTGTATATTTCTAGAACACCACACGTTACTGTACAGTTCTCGAACACCATACGTTATTGTACATTTCTCGAACACCACACCTTACTGTACATTTCTCGAACACCACACATTACTGTACAGTTCTCGAACACCATACGTTACTGTACAGTTCTCGAACACCATACGTTCCCGTACAGTTCTCGAACACCATACGTTACTGTACGGTTCTCGAACACCATACATTACTGTACATTTCCTAGCTATCTTGCAATAATGTGCATATTAGAAGTGCAATTATATATTGGCATCCCACCCACATTTTCCCTGTTTGTTGTATCAATAATATACATATTAAAATTTAGGTGTCAACACTTTAATTTTATATCAGCAGGTACTCTAATGTCATCATAACCAACTTTAGTAACATTTCATAGATAACAACTTTAGTAACATTTCATAGATAACAACTTTAGTAACATTTCATAGATAACAACTTTATTAACATTTCATAGATAACAACTTTAGTAACATTTCATAGATAACAACTTTAGTAACATTTCATAGATAACAACTTTAGTAACATTTCATAGATAACAACTTTAGTAACATTTCATAGATAACAACTTTAGTAACATTTCATAGATAACAACTTTAGTAACATTTCATAGATAACAACTTTAGTAACATTTCATAGATAACAACTTTAGTAACATTTCATAGATAACAACTTTAGTAACATTTCATAGATAACAACTTTAGTAACATTTCATAGATAACAACTTTAGTAACATTTCATAGATAACAACTTTAGTAACATTTCATAGATAACAACTTTAGTAACATTTCATAGATAACAACTTTAGTAACATTTCATAGATAACAACTTTAGTAACATTTCATAGATAACAACTTTAGTAACATTTCATAGATAACAACTTTAGTAACATTTCATAGATAACAACTTTAGTAACATTTCATAGATAACAACTTTAGTAACATTTCATAGATAACAACTTGTACAAATAGGAACATGCACATATCAAATTCATCTACTGTTCGATAAAGGGGGGGGGGGGGTTCATTTTCTTTGGAGCTTAGAAATTACAGTTTCAACGGAAGATAATTCTTTGTTTAATTTATATCATGTTCTTTGTTTTGGTATATGATATTTTCAGTCAATGAAAGACGGAACGGGATAATAAACCGTTATCACATTTTTAAAAAAAATAATATATATGGATATACCTCGGAATACCGTGGTGCAAAGTTTTTCATCGCACTCAGCTGTATGTATGTATGTATGTATGTATGTATGTATGTATGTATGTATGTATGTATGTATGTATGTATGTATGTATGTATGTATGTATGTATGTATGTATGTATGCATGCATGCATGCATGCATGCATGCATGCATGCATGCATGCATGCATGCATGCATGCATGTATGTATGTATGTATGTATGTATGTATGTATATGTGTGTGTGTGTGTATGTATGTGTGTGTGTGTGTGCGTGCGTGCGTGCCTGCGTGCATGTATGTATGTATGTTTCGTTATAAAACAACATGATTTTAGCCATAGAGATATTATACTAGGCATTATAAAGAACAAAGGGAATAGTTTAACTACAGAGATAGATTTTTACCAACCAATATAATGCAATAATAGTTTATCTATAGAACATTTCTATCATACAATGTAGTAGAATACAAATCTTTCTTTTGGCATCATCGTGAATGATATTGTGAACTCAATGATTATCCTTGTACATATCGAGATTAACCATGCTCTGTAAACATTGATAATTTAATCGCTATCAATGCAGTGAAGGTAACACTAGCAATTTGCAATGTAAATGAGGGCACTTCCATTTTGTATTTACTATGCAGTTATGAAAGCGAATCAAGTACCTAAACTTAGATCCCTTATATCTCAGCAAATGGCGTGTTTGTTCGTTACCATGGAAATGTAGTTAATATATACTTAATCAGCGTGTTGCAATCCATCCCACACATTCTTTATTTTCATCAATTTTTGTCTTAAAAAGCAATATTCAATTAGTAGAATGAATATGTATTCATCTTTACCTTTCTTTTAAAGCTATTAAATTGTATACAAGGTACGTTTTACCATACATAAAACAGGTAGCAATATACTACTTCAGAAGAAAAATAAAAAAATTCTAGTTTCGTTTCGGAAGCAAAGAGCACCTACGTAATCTTGGAAATGTAAAGACTTATAGCAACTATTATAACATATGATGTAGTTTAAATTATTTACTTACCATCTTTTTCTCTTTTACGCAGTTTTTAATCTTAATACAGGAGTTTTTAATCTTAATCTCGGAGTTTTTAATCTTAATCTAGGAGTTTTTAATCTTAATCTCGGAGTTTTTAATCTTAATCTCGGAGTTTTTAATCTTAATCTGGGAGGATGCAATATTGGTCACTCTGAATACGCCTACGCTGTTTAACAATCTAACAGCTAGAGAGCTCACCTGTAATTATCTCACCTAGCAAATATCTGAACCTTTTTAGCTGTCAAGTACGCGTGTCTTTGTTTCAACCAATCACGTATTTGGTGACGAATGTAATTGCTTTGTTGTAAGAAACACTAAATTCAGTTTTTAATTTGATTTCATTTCATTTTATGGGCAACAGATTATGGTATATTTTTTTAAAAATAAATATTTTTCCTACATGGATAGTTTTAGAGTCATTCATTGTTTCTGACCTACAATTGATTTGAGTTATCGCAAAAAATTAAATCAAAGCAGAGAATGCCAAATAAGTAGACAGTACATGCTGCTTATCAACCAGGTATAAATCGCGTAGTACTGCAAATATTTGTGATGTACAGCTGCCCACAAACCCAATAATAATTAATACCCCATGTACAGCTGCCCACAAACCCAATACTAAATTAATACCCCATGTACAGTTGCCCACAAACCCAATAATAAATTAATGCCTCATGTACAGCTGCCCACAAACAAAATACTAAATTAATACCCCATGTACAGTTGCCCACAAGCCCAATACTAAATTAATACCCCATGCACCCTACTAAAACCACTTCCATGTCACATCCAACGTCTAACTCTCCTTAAGATATCTAGACAGCTTAGCGAATTTTGGAATTTTGAAAATGTAAAAAAATTAGAACTATCATGTAAAATGTTATGAGAACATTTCTGAACCACCCACAATCACAACTAATCCCGAGTCCCGAGACATAGCGATATTTCGAAGCACGGTCACACTAATATTTCAGTGCTACTCTCTAGTGATATTATAGTGCTACACACTAGTGATAGTTTAGTGCTACACACTAGTGATATTATAGTGCTACACATTAGTGATATTTCAGTGCTACACCCTAGTGATATTTTAGTGCTACACCCTACTGATAGTTTAGTGCTACACACTAGTGATATTATAGTGCAACACGCTAGTGATATTTTAGTGCTACACCCTAGTGATATTTTAGTGCTACACCCTAGTGATATTTTAGTGCTAGTCTCTAGTGATATTATAGTGCAACACCCTAGTGATATTTTAGTGCTACACCCTAGTGATATTTTAGTGCTACTCTCTAGTGATATTATAATGCTACACCCTAGTGATAATTTAGTGCAACACCCTAGTGATATTTTAGTGCTACTATCTAGCGATATTATAGTCCTACACACTAGTGATATTTCAGTGCTACAACCTGGTGATATTTTAGTGCTAAACCGCTATAATAGTTCAAAATGTTTAAATGAGCTATGCACAATAAATTGATTACATGAAAATCCAACGAAGTGTATTGCAAGTGCAACTCAATAGATGTTGCACCTGGAGGTGCATTGAGAGGAGTTTCATCTACTCTAGTACAACTGATAAGCTGGCACAATAAACTGTTATGTGTGACAAACCTTGTCACATTGGGACAACATCATAGCCTGTTGTGTGGGACGGTCTTGTCACAGTGGGACACCTTCATAGCCTCTTATGTGGGACAGGCCATGTCACATTGAGACAACATCATAGCCTGTTGTGTGGGACAGGCTTTGTCACATTGGGACAATATCGTAGCCTGTTATGTGGGACAGGCCTTGTTACATTGGAACAATATCATAGCACGTGCAAATCGCTGAACTCAAATAATGTCTGATGATGCAAGGCATAATAATATGGTGAGTGTAAAGCCTGATCAGGCAGCCCATGTAAATCTACTGACACAGTTCATGTTAAGCGTGAAGAGGCAGCCCATGTAAATCTAATGACACAGTTCATGTTAAGCGTGAAGAGGCAGCCCATGTAAATCTAATGACACAGTTCATGTTAAGCGTGACGAGGCAGCCCATGTAAATCTAATGACACAGTTCATGTTATGCCCGATCAGGCAGCCCATGTAAATCTAATGTCACAGTTCATGTTAAGCGTGACGAGGCAGCCCATGCAAATCTAATGTCACAGTTCATGCAAAGCGTGACGAGGCAGCCCATGTAAATCTAATGTCACAGTTCATGCAAAGCGTGACGAGGCAGCTCATGCAAATCTAAAGACGCAGTTCACGCAAAGCATGACGAGGCAGCCCATGCAAATCTCATGACGCACTGCATGACGAGGAAGCCCATGGAAATCTAATGACGCAGTTCATGCAAAGCATGACGAGGCAGCCCATGCAGTTCTAATGACGCAGTTCACGCAAAGCGTGGCGTGACGAGGCAGCCCATACATATCTAATGACGCAGTTCATGCAAAGCGTGAAAAGGCAGCCCATGCAAATCTAACGACGCAGTTGATGCAAAGCGTGACGAGGCAGCCCATGCAAATCTAAAGACGCAGTTCACGCAAAGCGTGACGAGGCAGCCCATGCAAATCTCATGACGCACTACATGACGAGGAAGCCCATGGAAATCTAATGACGTAGTTCATGCAGAGCATGACGAGGCAGCCCATGCAGAGTTTATGCGCTACTTTATGTTAAGCATGATCACAAAGAAAGTAAGATCCTTCAAGATAATTGTTTTTAGTAATTAACGTTTCAGTGCTTTATTGGAAGATGATGAAGGTTGCCATACATGATTTAAGATTTCAGAAGCAAATGAGAAACATTTCAAGTTCCTTTAATACGTTCCCAACATAGAAGAATTAGTATCTTTGAATACGTAAAGTTTAGACAATCGTTACGACTTAATTTATAGATTAAATTAATCAAACTTTAATGACGTCATATTTTATCTTGACAACAATCAAGAAAATCTGCATATTGTTTTTAATTACATTGAAAAACACTTAAATAAAGTAATCCTATGACAAATTAGAGAATTTGGTTCCGTACAAATTACAGCTAGAAGTAGTGATCAGAACATAGTAAATGGTCAAGGGCAAACCTTGTACAAAATACAATTTAATAAAGGAGAAACAATGAATAAAACAATTTCCCCTTCAGAACCAAACCAAATGCTATATTAAACAGGGACATTAGAACCAAACCAAATGCTATATTAAACATTGACATTAGAACCATACCAAATGTTCTATTAAACAGGGACATTGATTTTTTAAAAATCACATAACGTTTATTTCACATTTTGTATATTAATTGTGAGTAGGAAATAATAGCAGATGAATGTTTAACAGGCTTAATATTATTTTTCTTTTAAATAACCTGCTCAGAATAATCTTGTATATAGATTTTCACCAAAGAATACAAACATGATTTTCTTAATGTACAAGAGATAACATGATTTTCTTCAACGTCATGGTCTTGGTGTTAAATACCCATGTAGTCGTGTAGAGAAACCATCCAAAGACAGTTTAGATAAACGCAGTCATTGGTTATGATAAATAAAGAGTACAAATATATACGATTGGGAATCTAAGACATGGAATATAACACACCGTCTTGCAGGACCGGTGCTTCCGCTAGGCGAACTAGGCAATCGTCTAGGACGCTGGGCTAATGGGTGGGGTGGGGTTGGGGTTACCAGAAAAAATTACAAATTGGGTTTTATTTCATGATGAGAGGGTGGGGTAGGGCGTGAATGGGAAGGGGGGCGCCATATATCTGACTTGTTGGTTATATTCGTATCCTCTATAATACATGTTTGAACTGTATCAGTATACCTCAAACATTTAAAGCACACATCTCGGCATATTTCAAAGATATAATGCCAGAAGAGGGATCTGTTGTCCAATTTAGTCAGTTTCATATCTTATTTATTGCAACTTTGAAAGTGACATCGTTGCAAACAATCCGTGTCAGTGCAAAATGGCGATACACATAAATCATATCAGTCTTCAGGTGGAGCAAGGTAGAACAATGCAAAACAAGAAAACAAGGCTGGATGTCTTAAACTGAGACGCATCAGCTCCATTCGCAAATATCGCGCAGTTGATGCCAATAAAACACTTGTGTGTTCGTTGGTACTTTCAAGACTGGACTATTGTAGCTCAATTCTGTCGGGTTTGTCTCAATATCTACTTCAGTAACGTCCAACGTTCAAAACACAGCTGCTCTGATCCTTTTTAGAGTAACAAAACCAGTGCACACCTCCATACTGCTCTGTACCCTACCAATCCAATACAGAATCAACCACAAAATTCGTTATATGTGCTACGTTTCGCGTTTCACTGATAGACTCCAGTCCAACATACCTATCCGGACTCACCCATGTGTACACACCAGAAAGATACTTACGTTCCTCTTCTGACAATCGTATACACATTGTTTCTACTATGACAACTAAGTCATATGGACAACGTTCGTTTGCATACCAGGGCCTAGCAATATGGAATGGATTCCCCATTGAACTTAGACACAAAGATACAGTGATCCCTTTCAAGTGTGCTCTTAAAACGCACCTTTTACGACTGCAAGAACAAGCTTAAAAAATAATATTTCGTACCTTAAAATATTTTCAGAATTGTTTATGTTTTCCAATTTCATGTTGTTTTTTTTTCCGTAGTCATATTATTATAGTTGTTGTAAAGCGCTTATAGCTTCTAAAGATTAGGCGCTATACAAAGTCATTATCATTATTATTATTATTATTATTATTATTATTATTATTATTATTATTATTATTATTGTGCTTCTGTCCAATATTTAACTTTATTTCCATTATGTAATATACATCTGTCCAATATATAGCTTCGTGTCATGTAAAGTAATATACACCTGTCCAACATGGGACTTCGTGTCCATTTATGTAATACACATTTGTAAAATCGGTAAATTCAGGTCCATCGAAGTAATAATAATCCGAACAATAACTAATTTTCTTTCGTTTGTTTAATATACACCTACCTGAGAGATGCAACATACCTATGTCCTATATGAAACGTCATGTGCATTGATATACTAATTAATATAAAATTGTACAGTATGTACACTTAACGTTATATTCTTCTGTACATTATGTAATTTCATATACAAATGTACAGTATGTCACTTGACGTTATATCTTTCTGTACATTATGTAATTTCATACTTATGCACAGTATGTCACTTGCCTTTATATTCATCTGTACATTATGTAATTTCATGTACCATATGTGTTTGTTTTGCTTTGGTGCCTTACGGCACATCAACACAGCAAGGTTGTTTAATGCCGAGACATTTGGAGTAAAGTTAGCTGACCTAGGACACTCCACAATAGTTTCTCCAGGCTGATATATGGTATGATGCCTATACATGATGTAGATCTATGGGCAAATAAATATCATAGGTTTAAAAATGTCTGTCATCTTCATATCACGTGGTTTATATTTGCAGTTGCATTAAGAACTATTTGTCATTGTTATCAATAAATCAACAAGACACCCGGTAATATCTAGCAAGGGGAAGTGATATTCGGAATGTACGCACTTGACAGGGCTTCCATGTCACTGACTGGATTTTGGTTATCTATCATACCTCGCTGACATCCATTAATTTATTTTAGCGTTAAAATACATACATAGATGCGTACGTACGTGCGTGCGTGGGTGTGTGCGTGCATAAATACATGAAAATATCGAAGCTTAGAGTACGAAGAAACTATAGCATATATGAAAGGCAAGGTGTTTCAAGTAGGAAAAAATGATGAAGAAACAGTTGAATAACGGTCTTTTGACGAGTAATCTACATAGTTATGGGGGGAGGGGGCTTGAGGGGGTGTTGTTCATTATCTAAAATATTTCTTTCATCGCAGATATTTTTCGGTCTTTAGAGCATTCTTCTAAACATTACAAGTAAAATACGAAAATGAATAATTTAGATTGCAAATGACAGTTATAATTTTAATCTAGATAGTCTCTGATGCAACGTTAGATGATATTAGTTTGTTTAATTACCGTATTTACTGTATAAATCGAAGTAGTCATTCTTAAATTCATGGATTTTAGTTACATTTACTGTTTGATACTAAAGTATTAATGTAGTCATTCTTAAATTCGTGGATTTTAGTTACATTTACTGTTTGATACCAAAGTATCAATGTAGTCATTCTTAAATTCATGGATTTTAGTTACAATTACTGTTTGATACCAAAGTATCAATGTAGTCATTCTTAAATTCATGGATTTTAGTTACATTTACCGTTTGATACCAAAGTATTAATGTAGTCATTCTTAAATTCGTGGATTTTAGTTACATTTACTGTTTGATACCAAAGTATCAATGTAGTCATTCTTAAATTCATGGATTTTAGTTACATTTACTGTTTGATACCAAAGTATCAATGTAGTCATTCTTATATTCATGGAGTTTAGTTACATTTACTGTTTGATACCAAAGTATTAATGTAGTCATTCTTAAATTCATTGATTTTAGTTACATTTACCGTTTGATACCAAAGTATTAATGTAGTCATTCTTAAATTCGTGGATTTTAGTTACATTTACCGTTTGATACCAAAGTATTAATGTAGTCATTCTTAAATTCATGGATTTTAGTTACATTTACCGCTTGATACCAAAGTATTAATGTAGTCATTCTTAAATTCGTGGATTTTAGTTACATGTACTGTTTGATACTAAAGTATTAATGTAGTCATTCTTAAATTCATGGATTTTAGTTACATTTACCGTTTGATACCAAAGTATTAATGTAGTAATTCTTAAATTCGTGGATTTTAGTTACATTTACTGTTTGATACCAAAGTATTAATGTAGTCATTCTTAAATTCATGGATTTTAGTTACATTTACTGTTTGATACCAAAGTATCAATGTAGTCATTCTTAAATTCATGGATTTTAGTTACATTTACTGTTTGATACCAAAGTATCAATGTAGTCATTCTTAAATTCATGGAGTTTAGTTACATTTACTGTTTGATACCAAAGTATTAATGTAGTCATTCTTAAATACATGGATTTTAGTTACATTTACTGTTTGATACCAAAGTATTAATGTAGTCATTCTTAAATTCATGGATTTTAGTTACATTTACTGTTTGATACCAAAGTATCAATGTAGTCATTCTTAAATCCATTGTGTTCAAATTCATTTATTGTTTCATACCAAAGTATCAGTCTTCTGTCTTTTCCATTTTAAAGATCAAAATTATCTCAACGATCATTAAAAAGCTTAAATAAGAGATTAAATAAGGGATTCAATATTGGATTCAACATGGGATTCAGTAAGGGATTCAATATTGAATTCAATAAGGGATTCAATATGGGATTCAATATTGGATTCAATAAGGGATTCAATATTGGATTCAATAAGGGATTCAATATGGAATTCAGTAAGGGATTCAATATTGGATTCAATATGGGATTCAGTAAGGGATTCAATATTGGATTCAATATGGGATTGAATATTGGATTCAATATGGGATTGAATAAGGATTTTAATATGGGATTCAGTAAGGGATTCAATATGGGATTCAGTAAGGGATTCAATATGGGATTCAGTAAAGGATTCAATATGGGATTCAATAAGGGATTCAATATGGGATTCAGTATGGGATTCAATATGGTATTCAATATGGGATTCAATATGGGATTCAGTATGGATTCAATATGGTATTCAATATGGGATTCAATAAGGGATTCAATATGGGATTCAGTAAGGGATTCAATATTGGGTTCAATATGGGATTGAATAAGGGATTCAATATGGGATTCAATATGGGATTCAATAAGGGATTTAATATGGGATTCAATATAAGATTCAATAAGGGATTCAATATGGGATTCAATATGGGATTCAATATGGGATTCAATAAGGGATTTAATATGGCATTCAATATGGTATTCAATATGGGATTCAATAAGGGATTCAATATGGGATTCAATAAGGGATTCAATATGAGATTCAATATTGGATTCAATATTGGATTCAATATGGGATACAATATGGGATTCAATATTGGATTCAATATGGGATTCAATATGGGATTCAATATGGAATTCAATATGGGATTCAATAAGGGATTCAATATTGAATTCAATAAGGGATTCAATATGGGATTCAATAAGAGATTCAATATGGGATTCAATATGAGATATATGCTTGCATATCTAATAATCTTTCTAAAATGTAGATGATATGGTAAATAACCCGTTTTCTTTGACTTGAGTTTAAAAAATCTCTTAAAAATCAGTTGTCTTTGATTTAAATTTAAAAAAGGCTAACAATCTGTTTCCATTGGTCATTATAATCGTATTCACCTATAAATTGGTAAGATTCGTATACCTTGTAGGAAAGAGGGAACATGGGGCGACGATGGTAATTATGTGCGACACGTAGTTCTTTCTTTTTGTTGCAATACATAGTTAGGCCAATTTATTATACCTGTGAAAACACGGATGTAAGGGTGTGCAAATGTATTCTGCCGTTTTTGTCCATACTACCATTTGTTCATTATCATATCAAATTAATCATTTATCATTTACCTAAATCTGTCGAGAGCACCTTCATTGCTTTGTCGGTAGTTTAGGTTCTGTAAATTTATTTAGCTGAAAACATTTATATGTGACTCCATATATTGTGTCGAATTTAGCTCGTGAAATAGACCATAGTCAGTGATCAGTGACCTTGCATTCCCTTAAGATTGTAAACGAAAAGAATTTTACCTCAAAATGTCTTATGCAAATGGATGCAATGTTTATATAATTTAGTTTGACTGGTTTGCGTATGCAACACTACTTATTCTCGAACAATGTCAATATATTTGTACTTGGAACCAAACTGATACATCGCGTAATTGGAAAGAACCACGCCATGCACGTTATGATACAAATTCAAGGTATTGTCGACCCGTACCCCATGTAAATTAACATTAATAACATTAATATTAACATTAATATTTAGGATATTTTATGTCGACCCGTACCCCATATAAATTGACATTACTATTTAGTTTTCTTATGTTGACCTTTACCCCATGTAAATTGGTCTTTAATGTTTTAGTATTTTTTGTTGAACCATTATCTCATGTAACTTAGCAACAAAGTTTTGAGTATTTATATTGATCTTTACACGATGTAACTTAGCAAGAATGTTTTGAGTATTTAATATTGACCTTTACACTAAATTGACTTTTACAGTGGCCTTGTGGTTAGAACGTCCGCCCGGAAGCGTGAGATCGTCGGTTCTAATTCCGACAGTCATACCAAAGACTTCAAAAAATAGTACCAACACCTGCCTCGCCAGGCGCTCAGCAGTAAGAGGTTAAGACTGGGCCGCCTAGTGTCATGATAATATGACTGGGTGGGACGTCATGCTACATGTCTGCGGCATGATTCCCCAGTGCAAGACATCATTATAAACTGCCACACTGCAGACATCGTAGCGATATTGCTGAAAATTTGTTAAAGATACGTTAAAAATCTAAATCACACATAAACACTATATAAATTGACACCCATGTGTTGGATATTTTACTCTGACCTTTACGCCGTGTAAATTAGCATTCAAGTTTTCAGTATTTTACGTTGACATTTACACCATGGAAATTAGCATTAAAAGTGTTGATTATTTTATATTGACATTTACATTATGGAAATTAGCATTAAAAAATGTTGAGTATTTTATATTGACCTTTACACCATGGAATTTAGCAGTAAAGTGTTGACTTTGCTATGTTCACCTTTACACAATGTACATTAGCATGATTGTTTTGAGTATTATATGTTAAATGGTACTCAACGTACATTAGCATTAATAATTTGAGTATTTTAAGATGACTTTTTAAATCAAAATTTATGTTTGTATATTATTATATTAAAGTAATATTAATGTTTTAAATATTTTATGTTGACCTTTACTCCTATGTAAATCATCAATTATGTTTTGAGCATATATTTAATTTTTATATGATAAACGGTTGAGAAATAAATAAGTTACGATGTCTTCAGTCTTGACAAGATATGTTTTCGAAATGAAATGTTGAAGACTCATGGCAATTACATAGCCCTAAAATCGCTTAAAATCATTATCTTTGTATAAATGGAAACCTAAGGAAATTTTGCAAATCAATATGTTCTGTAGCGTTATCAAACGTAATACCTTACTGTTCATTTCTAGAACACCACACGTTACTGTACAGTTCTCGAACATCATACGTTATTGTACATTTCTCGAACACCACACCTTACTGTACATTTCTCGAACACCACACATTACTGTACAGTTCTCGAACAACACACGTTACTGTACAGTTCTCAAACACCATACGTTCCCGTACAGTTCTCGAACACCATACGTTACTGTACGGTTCTAGAACACCATACATTACTGTACAGTTCTCGAACACCATGCGTTACGGTACAGTTCTCGAACACCATACATTACTGTACATTTCCTAGTTATCTTGCAATAATGTGCATATTAGAAGTGCAATTATATATTGGCATCCCACCCACATTTTCCCTGTTTGTTGTTCAATAATATACATATTAAAATTTAGGTGTCAACACTTTAATTTTATATCAGCAGGTACTCTAATGTCAGCATAACCAACTTTAGTAACATTTCATAGATAACAACTTTAGTAACATTTCATAGATAACAACTTTAGTAACATTTCATAGATAACAACTTTAGTAACATTTCATAGATAACAACTTTAGTAACATTTCATAGATAACAACTTTAGTAACATTTCATAGATAACAACTTTAGTAACATTTCATAGATAACAACTTTAGTAACATTTCATAGATAACCACTTTAGTAACATATCATAGATAACAACTTTAGTAACATTTCATAGATAACAACTTTAGTAACATTTCATAGATAACAACTTTAGTAACATTTCATAGATAACAACTTTAGTAACATTTCATAGATAACAACTTTAGTAACATTTCATAGATAACAACTTTAGTAACATTTCATAGATAACAACTTTAGTAACATTTCATAGATAACAACTTTAGTAACATTTCATAGATAACAACTTGTACAAATAGGAACATGCACATAGCAAATTCATCTACTGTTTGATAAGGGGGGGGGCATTTTCTTTGGAGCTTAGAAATTACAGTTTCAACTGAAGATAATTCTTTGTTTAATTTATATCATGTTCTTTGTTTTAGTATTTGATATTTTCAGTCAATGAAAGACGGAACGGGATAATAAACCGTTATCCCATTTTTTTAAAATAATATAATTATCTTATACAGTTGCATGTATGTTTGGATATACCTCGAAATACCGTGGTGCAAAGTTTTTCGTCGCACCCAGCTATATGTATGTATGTATGTATGTATGTATGTATGTATGTATGTATGTATGTATGTATGTATGTATGTATGTATGTATGTATGTATGTATTGTTACACGCACAGGGGTATTCACTTGACCGAGCGGTGTCAAAACCCTGGCGCGAGTCACGCTGGAAGTCATAAGTTTTCCCCAAATTGCCAAAGACTTCCATACAACTTGAGTTGTAAAATGGAAAGAAAGACGTGTCTGCTATAACTAATAATCTTTGCTCTAATCAATTGGCGACCCAGCGGAGACAACTTGCCCAAACGTCCATTAACTGCACCTTTGCATGGTTTTTATTCATTATCATCCGTTTTCCGTACCGATAGCTTGTCATGCCATAGAAATTACACCAGTATTCCCTTACTAACTGGGAAATATTTAACTGCGCGACCCTAGGCCAGTCAATCCACAGAATTTCCGGCGTATCACGCTCATATACATACGCCCATTTTCCACTATGGCCACATAAACGGCACCTACCAAGTTCCAACTTATTGATTCCATTCTATAATTTACTGATTTCCAACCATAAATGCTGCCTTTTCAATCACAATACTTGTATACACCACGGAATTTTAATATGGACTATGTTACTGAAAGGGACAGTCATTCGGCTTGTGCCTAAAATCACTACTAACGAACCCAGCATGGTTCAAATTCACTAACACTCCTCTCTGTGATGTTTTCTCCTACTAACTGGCTAACTATTTCGGGCTAGCAACTCCAAATTTATTACAGTATGTATGTATGTATGTATGTATGTATGTATGTATGTATGTATGTATGTATGTATGTATGTATGTATGTATGTGTGTGTGCACGCGCGCGCGCGTGCGTGCGTGCCTGCGTGCATGTATGTATGTATGTTTCGTTATAAAACAACATGATTTTAGCCATAGAGATATTATACTAGGCATTATAAGGAACAAAGGGAATAGTTTAACTACAGAGATAGATTTTTACCAACCAATATAATGCAATAATAGTGTATCTATAGAACATTTCTATCATACACCGTAGTAGAACACAAATCGTTCTTCTGGCATCATAGTGAATGATATTGTGAACTCAATTGTTATCCTTGTACATATCGAGATTAACCATGCTCTGTAAACATTGATAATTTAATCGCTATCAATGCAGTGAAGGTAACACTAGCAATTTACAATGTAAATGAGGGCACGTCCATTTTGTATTTACTATGCAGTTATGAAAGCGAATCAAATACCAAAACTTAGATCCCTTATATCTCAGCAAATGGCGTGTTTGTTCGTTACCATGGAAATGTAGTTAATATATACTTAATCAGCGTGTTGCAATCCATCCCACACATTCTTTATTTTCATCAATTTTTGCCTTAAAAAGCAATATTCAATTCGTAGAATGAATATGTATTCATCTTTACCTTTCTTTTAAAGCTATCAAATTCTATGCAAGGTACGTTTTACCATACATAACACAGGTAACAATATACTACTTCAGAAGAAAAATAAAAAAATTCTAGTTTCGTTTCGGAAGCAAAGAGCACCTACTGTAATCTTGGAAATGTAAAGACTTATAGCAACTATTATAACATATGATGTAGTTTAAATTATTTACATACCATCTTTTTCTCTTTTCCGCAGTTTTTAATCTTAATACAGGAGTTTTTAATCTTAATCTCGGAGTTTTTAATCTTAATACAGGAGTTTTTAATCTTAATCTCGGAGTTTTTAATCTTAATACAGGAGTTTTTAATCTTAATCTCGGAGTTTTTAATCTTAATCTCGGAGTTTTTAATCTTAATCTCAGAGGATGCAATATTGGTCACTCTGAATACGTCTACGCTGTTTAACAATCTATCAGCTTGCGAGCTCACCTGTAATTATCTCACCTAGCAAATATCTGAACCTTTTTAGCTGTCAAGTACGCGTGTCTTTGTTTCAACCAATCACGTATTTGGTGACGAATGTAATTGCTTTGTTGCAGGAAACACTAAATTCAGTTTTTAATTAGATTTCATTTCATTTTATGGGCAACAGATTATGGTATATTTTTTTAAAAATAAATATTGTTCCTACATGGATATTTTTAGAGTCATTCATTGTTTCTGACCTACAATTGATTTGAGTTATCGCAAAAAATTAAATCAAAGCAGAGAATGCCAAATAAGTAGACAGTACATGCTGCTTATCAACCAGGTATAAATCGCGTAGTACTGCAAATATTTTTGATGTACAGCTGCCCACAAACCCAATAATAATTAATACCCCATGTACAGCTGCCCACAAACCCAATACTAAATTAATACCCCATGTACAGTTGCCCACAAACCCAATAATAAATTAATGCCTCATGTACAGCTGCCCACAAACAAAATACTAAATTAATACCCCATGTACAGTTGCCCACAAACCCAATACTAAATTAATACCCCATCCACCCTACTAAAACCACTTCCATATCACATCCAACATCTAACTCTCCTTAAGATATCTAGACAGCTTAGCGAATTTTGGAATTTTGAAAATGTAAAAAAAAATTAGAACTATCATGTATAATGTTATGAGAACATTTCTGAACCACCCACAATCACAACTAATCCCGAGTCCCGAGACATAGCGATATTTCGAAGCACGGTCACACTAATATTTCAGTGCTACTCTCTAGTGATATTATAGTGCTACTCTCTAGTGATATTATAGTGCTACTCCCTAGTGATATTATAGTGCTACACATTAGTGATATTTCAGTGCTACACCCTAGTGATATTTTAGTGCTACACCCTAGTGATATTTTAGTGCTACACACTAGTGATATTATAATGCAACACCCTAGTGATATTTTAGTGCTACACCCTAGTGATATTTTAGTGCTACACACTAGTGATATTATAATGCAACACCCTAGTGATATTTTAGTGCTACACACTAGTGATATTATAATGCAACACCCTAGTGATATTTTAGTGCAACACGCTAGTGATATTTTAGTGCTACACCCTAGTGATATTTTAGTGCTACACCCTAGTGATATTTTAGTGCTACTCTCTAGTGATATTATAGTGCAACACCCTAGTGATATTTTTGTGATACACCCTAGTGATATTTTAGTGCTATTCTCTAGTGATATTATAATGCTACACCATAGTGATATTTTAGTGCAACACCCTAGTGATATTTTAGTGCTACTATCTAGTGATATTATAGTGCTACACACTAGTGATATTTCAGTGCTACAACCTAGTGATATTTTAGTGCTAAACCGCTATAAGAGTTCAAAATGTTTAAATGAGCTATGCACAATAAATTGATTACATGAAAAACCAACGAAGTTTATTGCAAGTGCAACTCAATAGATGTTGCACATGGAGGTGCATTGAGAGGAGTTTCATCTACTCTAGTACAACTGATAAGCTGGCACAATAAACTGTTATGTGTGGCAGACCTTGTCACATTGGGACAACATCATAGCCTGTTGTGTTGGACGTCCTTGTCACATTGGGACACCTTCATAGCCTCTTGTGTGGGACAGGCCATGTCACATTGGGACAACATCATAGCCTGTTGTGTGGGACAGGCCTTGTCACATTTGGACAATATCATAGCCTGTTGTGTGGGACAGGCCTTGTTACATTTGGACAATATCGTATCCTGTTATGTGGGACAGGCCTTGTTACATTGGAAAAATATCATAGCACGTGCAAATCGCTGAACTCAAATAATGTCTGATGATGCAAGGCATAATCATATGGTGAGTGTAAAGCCTGATCAGGCAGGTTCATGCTAAGCCCGATCAGGCAGCCCATGTAAATCTAATGTCACAGTTCATGTTAAGCGGGACGAGGCAGCACATGTAAATCTAACGACACAGTTCATGATAAGCCTGATCAGACAGCCCTTCTAAATCTAATGACACAGTTCATGTTAAGCCTGATCAGGCAGTCCTTGTAAATCTAATGACACAGTTTATGTTAAGCCTGATCAGGCAGCCCATGTAAATCTAATGACACAGTTCATGTTAAGCCTGATCAGGCAGCCCTTGTAAATCTAATGACACAGTTCATGTTAAGCGTGACGAGGCAGCACATGTAAACCTAATGACAGAGTTCATGCAAAGCGTGACGAGGCAGCCCATGCAGTTCTAATGACGCAGTTCATGCAAAGCGTGGCGTGACGAGGCAGCCCGTGCAAATCTAAAGACGCAGTTGATGCAAAGCGTGACAAGGCAGCCCATGCAAATCTAAAGACGCAGTTGATGCAAAGCGTGACGAGGCAGCCCATGCAAATGTAAAGACGCAGTTCACGCAAAGCGTGACGAGGCAGCCCATGCAAATCTCATGACGCACTACATGACGAGGTAGCCCATGGAAATCTAATGACGCAGTTCATGCAAAGCATGACGAGGCAGCCCATGCAGAATTTATGCGCTACTTCATGTTAAGCATGATCACAAAGAAAAGTAAGATCCTTCAAGATAATTGCTTTTAGTAATTCACGTTTCAGTGCTTTATTGGAAGATGATGAAGGTTGTCATACATGATTTAAGATTTCAGAAGGAAATGAGAAACATTTCAAGTTCCTTTAATACGTTCCCAACATAGAAGAATCTTTGAATACCTAAAGTTTAGACAATCGTTACGACTTAATTTATAGATTAAATTAATCAAACGTTAATGAGGTCATATTTTATCTAGACAACAATCAAGAAAATCTGCATATTGTTTTTAATTACATTGAAAAACACTTAAATAAAGTAATCCTATGACGAACTAGAGAATTTGGTTCCGTACAAATTACAGCTAGAAGTAGTGATCAGAACATAATAAATGGTCAAGGGCAAAGCTTGTACAAAATACAATTTAATAAAGGAGAAACAATGAATAAAACAATTTTCCCTTCAGAACCAAACCAAATGCTATATTAAACAGGGACATTAGAACCAAACCAAATGCTATATTAAACAGGGACATTAGAACCAAACCAAATGCTATATTAAACAGGGACATTAGAACCAAACCAAATGTTATATTAAACAGGGACATTAGAACCAAACCAAATGCTATATTAAACAGGGACATTAGAACCAAACCAAATGCTATATTAAACAGGGACATTAGAATCAAACCAAATGTTATATTAAACAGGGACATTAGAATCAAACCAAATGTTATATTAAACAGGGACATTAGAATCAAACCAAATGTTATATTAAACAGGGACATTGATTTTTAAAAAATCACATAACGTTTATTTGACATTTTGTATATAATTAATTGTGGGTAGGAAATAATAGCAGATGAATGTTTAACAGGATAGATTGCTTAATATTATTTTTCTTTTAAATAATCTGCTCAAATTAATCTTGTATATAGATTTTCACCAAAGAATACAAACATGATTTTCTTAATGTACAAGATATAACATGATTTTCTTCAACGTCATGGTCTTGGTGTTAAATACCCAGGTAGTCATGTAGAGAAACCATCCAAAGACAGTTTAGATAAACGCAGTCATTGGTTATGATAAATAAAGAGTACAAATATATACGATTGGGAATCTAAGACATAGAATATAACACACCGTCTTGCAGGGCCGGTGCTTCCGCTAGGCGAACTAGGCAATCGCCTAGGACGCTGGGCTAAGGGGTGGGGTGGGGTGGGGGTTACCAGAAAAAATTACAAATTGGGTTTTATTTCATGATGAGCGGGTGGGGTAGGGCGTGAATGGGAAGGGGGGCGCCATATATCTGACTTGTTGGTTATATTCGTATCCTCTGTAATACATGTTTGAACTGTATCAGTATACCGCAAACATTTAAAGCACACATCTCGGCATATTTCAAAAATATAATGCCAGAAGAGGGATCTGTTGTCCAATTTAGATATTATCAACATCAATCAGTTTCATATCTTATTTATTGCAACTTTGAAAGTGACATCGTCATGCAAACAATCCGTGTCAATGCAAAATGGCGATACACATAAATCATATCAGTCTTCAGGTGGAGCAAGGTAGAACAATGCAAAACAAGAAAACAAATTCCCTCGGCGTTTTGCATGTATCTCAGATTAGTTCATAAATGAATCGATTACAGATGTACTGAATGCATTCAATAGGTTGACAAATGACTAAGTAGACAGTATGACAGCGTATTATAGACTGATAACGTAGAGTAATTAGAGAAAGAGATGTCACCTTTATTCACCTAACATTGTACATATGTGCAACCAAATAGACTTTTTAAAACAACCTTCGTTCAACAAGCATTTTTTAAAAATCGATTGAATAAAAAACATAGAATAAATAAAGCTCGTAAACTCCCTCGGAATGTACTATCAGACAGAATGATATAGTTCGGTTCATGTTAAGATAATATAGACACGATCGACTACAACGTCTTGAGGCAGACATTTTCGGGCTAGAACACCTACATATTTGAGGAAAGACATACACACTAAGGAGAACTTGACTATCTGCGAAATGTTTAATGAAAAAGCTGTGCCAACCAAACAAAATTTCAATTTAAGGTTAAATGTTGAACATTTTATCCAAAGACGATATAATGTAACATTTGAACCTTTAAAAAATTACACGATTTACACAATTTTTAAAGAAAATTTAATTTTGCAATATATCTTCTGACTTGAATTAGAAAGTGTGACAAATTATGACATAATTAAAGGGTTGAAATGAATACCAACTTTTATATTCGCATACTAACTGAATACACTCGGAAAGAACTCGGTAAAGACTATTGAACGACAACGTCAGAGCCTTGTACGAAAGAAATACATCAAAACCCTTCAAATGTGTATTGAAAATGTAATGCAAATTGAGATGGCTATCAGGAAGAAACAGTTGTCTTATCTTTATCGTTAAAATCATTTATGTCGTGAGCATTATGAATAGACGTATATAGAAATAAGCATCGTTCATGTTATTATGTAATGGGTGACACAAATTTATTATTTGATTTGAGTTTGCGGGCGACATTTCTTTCCTTTATTGTCGGCTAAAATAGGGCCAACTAATTCTTAACAAATACTTCTTTTACGTAAATGCTGGACCGTTAGCTATTAATCCTTCAAACATGTTTTGTCGCTTTCGCCATTTTTAGAGATGACCAGTAATTTTTGATACTCTACTAGCTGAGAGCAGCACCAGCAACTGAAATATAAAACAGTATATATGGATTGTCTTTGTGTATTAAAGATTATATTTACCTTGCATAATGAATAACATATCGCAGATGATGTGTGCGTGCGTGTGTGTGTGTCTGTGTGTGTGTGATTAGCATATTAGATGTAGCTTTAACAATTGTTCAGTCATATCGCTACGATGTCTGCAGTGAGGCAGTTTATAGTCATGTCTAGCACTGGGGCATGATGTCCCACCAAGTACATTATCCTGACACCAGGCCGACCAGTCCTATAACTAACCTCTCAATGCTAAGCACCAAGAAAGGCAGCTTTCAATACCAATTGTTGTAAGTCATTGATATGACTCTTCCGGGGATCGAACCGATGACATCCCGCTTCCGCGGTGGACGCTCTACCCATTAGGCCACCGTAGCGGTATATATGAGAGAGAGAGAGAGAGAGAGAGAGAGAGAGAGAGAGAGAGAGAGAGAGATTGTTTTGTTTAAACTGGAACGGTTACAGAATACATACGTACTTTAATAGTACAAATATATAAGGAACAAGACGTTTAATGGGATTTTCTTACTCGCAATCGTATCTCGCACGAAGAAAATTAAAATAGTTAGCATAGAACAATGTGAAGAAAAACAAGGATCTGATGTAAATGATCTAAATGACAGTTGTAAGACAATGAATAAATTACATACAACTTAAATGCATTTATGATTGATCTATACATATTTGAGTGAGTGATAAGATAGACATGATACAAGTAGTTACATTCAACGAGTTTAGCAACACGTTACACGCTGTAGTTTACCAAATTTTTAAGGGATGCGAAATAATGGGTCAGCTGGATCCTCATGCTGATAAAATAGACAAGAAATTAACACGAATGAGGAATAGTACAGGTGCATTCAGGACATAATTGAATTAAAAGACTCCTTTTTAGGAGAATTATTGATTAAAGCCGAATAAAACAAAATAACAGCACAAAAACTAACAACTTGCCCCGCGAGATGCGGCAAGGCCTAATAGAGTCACACAAACATTAAATAATAAACAAATACTCTCAGCAATTTTGACACATTATAGGAAACTATACATTATAGCAATTATAGGAAACTATACATTATAGCAATTATAGGAAACTATACATTATAGCAATTATGGGAAACTATACATTATAGCAATTATAGGAAACTATACATTATGCTGGTGCATCCTCAATACGACGTGAGGACGTGTTACGATAAAGACACGGAAGTCTTTAAAGCCGGAGGATAAAGCCTGCGACAGAATGAATGCTGGACATCAAGGTAAAATATTTGACGGAAAGCATGATGATAGTCGAGGTAAGGTACGTGAAGATATTGCTTGATGGCCATAATGGAAAAATACTTGACAGATGACTTCATGGCCATAATGGAAAAATACTTGATAGATGACTTGATCGCCATCAATGCAAAGTAGCGTGCCGAGAGCGAGATGAAATAGCTTTGTCTGTCTGCACAAAAATATCACTATAAAATTCCGTGTCTGGTACCTGACTGGTAACCTATATCCGACCAAAGACATACAGATAGATATAGTACACGATGGGTAAAGACGTTGAACGACGACCTGACCAAGCAATAGATGTTCATACAGCAATCTAGAAACCGCAAAGCATTTTCTGTTATAATGTGCAAAATATATTACTCAGAAAGCACGGTAGGAATATAGCTACCTATCATCACAAAGGGGCCCCGAGTGGTCTAAAGCGCTCTCCGTTACGGATCACTGCCATCTCAACGCTGTCTACGTGTGTTCGGGTCTAAGATTCGGCTAATGTAGTTATGTGAGAAAGCTTGCCAGTAGCTTCTCGTGGGTCGGTGGTTCTTTCCGGGGGTTTTCCCGGGTTCTTCCTCCACCAATTATATTGGCCACCATGTATAGCCTATCGTGTGCTGAAAAATGGCGTTAAACCCTACAACAACAACAACCTATCATCACAGATACAAGGAGCAGTTGGCTGATGTCAAGGCCGATATGATTATGTAGGTCAATAAGTACATAGTTCCATTCAAAGCTTTACATGATTGCTGCTGATGTTTAATGTTAAACTGTTATATATTTGGTATAAACATATAAAACAACCGAACTAAAGATAACATTCCTTAATTTTACCTTCCTACTTCATATATAGGTTTCATTCCGTTTTCTTAATTTCTCCTCTTTTATTGATTTGTATGTATACATTAACACGTAAAACGCTAATTAATTACTGTAATTAATTACTGTCAATCATTATTACAATATTGTTTTACTAGCATATTTCATTGTTTGCAATATTATTCCTACGTTATTCATTTAGTCAAAAGATAACAATAAATATTGTTAACTAGGAGAAAACTCGAAATAAGCCGATGCTTGTTGCACAATCCCCCATATTTCTTGTTCATTTTCACTACATTCTAAAATGACATTTTTGGTAAATAAATATCTTTTAAACCAAGATGGGAAAGTTACTAGGAAGACGTGGGCGACTAAATTTGTAAACGGTGTACCTTGCATCTAATTAAAACAACATCCTGAATCCGGGATAAATGAACGATTTATATTTATCAGTTTACCTTTTTCAGAAGGGAGGATGTTGTGTCAAGGAGCAAAGTCATTTTAAGAAGGCTGTCATGTTACCATTTAACTACTTTGCTTAATACATATCAAATAACTTGAATTTACAGTTACAGAAGAAATAGGATATCTGATATGGCTAACAGCACGTTAACGAACACTAAAGCTAAGCTGTGTATGTCAACGGACACTAAAGTTAAGCTGTGTACGTCAACGAACACTACAGCTATGCTGGGAAATAACAGCCGTGTACGTCAACGGACACTAAAGCTAAGCTTTGTACGTCAACGGACACTAAAGCTCTGCTAGGAAATAACAGCCGTGTACGTCAACGAACACTAAAGCCAAGCTGTGTATGTCAACGGACTCTAAAGCTAAGCTGTGTACGTCAACGGACACTAAAGCTAAGCTGTGTTCGTCAACGGACACTAAAGCTAAGCCGTGTACGTCAACGAACACTAAAGCTAAGCTGTGTACGTCAGCGGACACTAAAGCTATGCTGGGAAATAACAGCCGTGTACGTCAACTGACACTAAAACTAAGCTGTGTACGTCAACGGACACTAAAGCTAAGCTGTGTAGATCAACGGACACTAAAGCTAAGCTGTGTACGTCAACGGAAACTAAAGCTAAGCAGGGTACCTTAAAAGGACATTAAAACTCTGCTGGAAATAACATCGGTTTACTTCAACGGACACTAAAGCTAAGCTGTGTACGTCAACGGACACTAAAGATAAGATGTGTACGTCAACGGACACTAAATCTAATCCGTGTACATTAACGGACACTAAAGCTAAGCTCTGTACGTCAACAAACATTAAAGCTATGCTGGGAAATAACAGCCGTGTACGTCAACGGACACTAAAGCTAAGCTGTGTACGTCAACGGAAACTAAAGCTAAGATGTTAACGTCAACGGAAACTAAAGCTAAGATGTTAACGTCAACGGAAACTAAAGCTAAGATGTTAACGTCAACGGAAATTAAAGCTATTCATGGAAATAACAACTGTGTACGTCAACGGACACTAAAGCTAAGCTGTGTACGTCAACGGACACTAAAGCTAAGCTGTGTATATCAATGGACACTAAAGCTAAGCTGTGTACATCAATGGACACTAAAGCTAAGCTGTGTACGTCAACGGACACTAAAGCTAAGCTGTGTACGTCAACGGACACTAAAGCTAAGCTGTGTACGTCAACGGACACTAAAGCTAAGCTGTGTACGTCAACGGACACTAAAGCTAAGCTGTGTATGTCAACAGACACTAAAGCTAAGCTGGGAAATGTCTTTATTGAGTTTGTGCTCGTCGTCCTAATTGGTCTGATGTCTGTTACAAATTGTTTAATAGAAGATTATCATTATAGAACATGACAACACAGTCATTTATGTAAAACCTATAGCAATACAATCAGGTAGATCTCGTGGCTCCTGATAAACTAAGGTTATGCCTTTTTCCCATGAGCTCAGACAGGTTTCTGATAATAACCAGATATAATAATGCGATCGCTTACTGCTGGCATATGCCAATCGTCCTTGACATTTTAGGCTCTAGACAGCACCTTACAGGCAAAGCTTACTTCATATTGACAGTGCTCATCAACATGGCGGCTACTGACAGTGCTAAAAAACATGGTGGCTACTGACAGTGCTAAAACCATGGCGGCTACTGACAGTGCTAGAAAACTAACAAAAAACGTACTAACAGCTGCCTCGCTTGGAGCGGATCATTAGGAGGTTAGTGTTAGGACTGGTCGGCTGCTATCAGGGTAATGTAACTGGGTGGGACATCATACTACATAGCGATATGACTAAAAAATTGTTAAAGCTACACTAAGGTTCCAAAACACACACACACGCACGCACGAACGCACGCACGCACACACAATCATGTTGCAGTTAGTATATATCTTCGAAAAGAGTCCGATGGAGTAGTACGATTGATCCACTCACATTTTAATGCAGTCCGCAAAGGTTCGAGTCTCGACTCATCCATTCTGGATATGTGTTAAAGATTGCCAGTATAATCAGAGGGTCGACATATATGGTATCACGGTACCAATTGTTCTCCCATAGACCTCAATTGCAAAGTTTTGTGAAATAAATATACACTTTATAATACTTCAGCATGCATGTCCCACAGTATCACAAAGAACAATCTTAGATTTTCAAGTTGACAAGGACAAATTCAGATAGTCCATTGCATTTAAGAGAAATAACTCTGCTGGAACTATACAGTGCTAAGATATCTAGTCACCCATGAGTCCCACATTGTAACGCCTTACAGAAAGTACAACTCTTACATAATGCACCAATCACAGCTAGTGTTTATTTCTGAATGCAAGGTTCCTTACACTAAAAGCTCAGCCTAACTGGGGTTGTACAATAGGTACCGTTATACCATATTGGAAGGCGTGCAACATGATATCCATCTTCCATCTAGGGGAAGTGACTCTGAATTATTTATGGGAGATTTGAATCCACTAGCTCCCTTGATATCAACTCGTTTTAAAACCGTCTGTCAAATGCTGGAAGCAATATCTTGCTAACAACATAGCAACATCTCCCCTACCCTTGTGTCACCAGTAATATGTCAAAGGTCATCTTTTCTCAACTGCATATATTTTGAACATTTGAAAAAAAAAATTGAAAATTGAATATTTGCATTCAGAGTATAATGTCTTATTGTGCATACCATAGTCTGGATTATTACCGGAATTGAGAGAGAGAGAGAGAGAGAGAGAGAGAGAGAGAGAGAGAGAGAGAGAGAGAGAGAGAGCAGTGGCGTAGCGAGGGGGGTGGGCGCGGCAGTCGCCCCGGGCGCCGGTGGCTAGGGGGCGCCAAATGGCTGATAATGATTATGTTTCGTTTTGGAAACAAGGTACATAACTGCACAACAGGGGCATCCGGGGGCGCAAAATTGGGTGTTTTGCCCTGGGCGCCAAATATCCTCGCTACGCCACTGAGAGAGAGAGAGAGAGAGAGAGAGAGAGAGAGAGAGAGAGAGAGAGAGAGAGAGAGAGAGAGAGAGAGAGAGAGAGAGAGATACATAGATGGATGGATGGATAGCAGCAGTAGTAGTAGAAATAATAATAATAATAATAATAATAATAATAATAATAGTACTGATAACAGTATTATTATTAGTAGTAGTAGTAGTAATAGTAGCGGCAGGGGTAATATAGTCATAGTGGTGGCGGTAACTGCAGTAGAGGCTATAGTAAAAGTACCAGCATCAATTGCACTAGTAGTCGTTATCTGGATAGATGGAAGAAGAGAAGGATGAATAGTATTGCTAATAGTAGTTATAATAGTTGCAGTATTTCTAGTAGTAGTATTTGTTGTATTGGTCAGTATTATAAGTTATTGATCTTGTTGCTGCTGCTGCAACTGCTGCTGATAATAATTATGATGACGTTGACGACGACGAAACGATGATGGTTATGGTGCTCGTGGCAGTGATAATAATGACAATGATAATTATTTCATCGTCGTCACTAGACAGCTCTTCAATGTCAAACCTATCTATTTCCGTCTTGTTGTCACATACAAGTGGACATACATATACACGCTATTTCCAGCAATCCAATAAACCCGGATATAGCGTAAGATTCACATCAAGTTATTAAATATGTTTCAAGTAGGCTGATTAAAGTTATCATATCACACATCGAATAGTTTTATCTGAAGAATTGTTTGGACATTTGGATATTGCGATGATGCTTAAAGTTTTGCAAGCCTTTCTTTTCGTGGTTATTGCCTTCCGCTGCCGCAGCTTTATCTTACGACAAGTAGATATTTTGAAAGGTAAGGTATTTTGCATGCCTTTCTTTTCGTGAAATCTATTTAATATATTATATGTTTTATAAATTGATGTTGTTGGTACTGCAGCTGTTGCTGGCAGTAGTCACACATCAAGGATGAGAAGATGTAAATTGTTGTGGTAGCGCAATCAGTACGGATTGACCCAACACTTTGAAAGAAGACATATTTGAGTTTGAGAGAGAGAGAGAGAGAGACAGACAGAGAGAGAGACAGAGAGAGAGAGCAGTGGCGTAGCGAGGGGGGTGGGCAGGTGCGGAAGTCGCCCCGGGCGCCGGTGGCTAGGGGGCGCCAAATGGCTGATAATGATTATGTTTCGTTTTGGAAACAAGGTACATAACTGCGCAACAGGGGCAGCCGGGAACGCAAATTTGGGTGTTTTGTCCTGGGCGCCAGATATCCTCGCTACGCCACTGAGAGAGAGAGAGAGAGAGAGAGAGAGAGAGAGAGAGAGAGAGAGAGAGAGATGGATGGATGGATAGCAGTAGTAGTAGAATTAATAATAATAATGATAATAATAATAATAATAATAATACTGATAACAGTATTATTAGTAGTAGTGGTAGTAGTAGTAGTAGCGGCAGGGGTAATATAGTCATAGTGGTGGCGGTAACTGCAGTAGAGGCTCTAGTAAAAGTACCAGCATCAATTCACTAGTAGTCGTTATGATAATAATAATAATAATAATAATAATAATACTGATAACAGTATTATTAGTAGTAGTGGTAGTAGTAGTAGTAGCGGCAGGGGTAATATAGTCATAGTGGTGGCGGTAACTGCAGTAGAGGCTCTAGTAAAAGTACCAGCATCAATTCACTAGTAGTCGTTATCTGGATAGATGGAAGAAGGGAAGGATGAATAGTATTGCTAATAGTAGTTATAATAGTTGCAGTATTTCTAGTAGTAGTACTTGTTGTATTGGTCAGTATTATAAGTTATTGATCTTGTTGCTGCTGCTGCAACTGCTGCTGATAATAATTATGATGACGTTGACGACGACGAAACGATGATGGTTATGGTGCTAGTGGCAGTGATGATAATGACAATGATAATTATTTCATCGTCGTCACTAGACAGCTCTTTAATGTCAAACCTATCTATTTCCGTCTTGTTGTCACATACAAGTGGACATACATATACACGCTATTTCCAGCAATCCAATAAACCCGGATATAGCGTAAACAAGCAAGATACACATCAAGTTATTAAATATGTTTCAAGTAGGCTGATTAAAGTTATCATATCACACATCGAATAGTTTTATCTGAAGAATTGTTTGGACATTTGGATATTGCGATGATGCTTAAAGTTTTCAAGCCTTTCTTTTCGTGGTTATTGCCTTCCGCTGCCGCAGCTTTATCTTACGACAAGTAGATATTTTGAAAGGTAAGGTATTTTTTGCATACCTTTCTTTTCGTGAAATCTATTTAATATATTATATGTTTTATAAATTGATGTTGTTGGTACTGCAGCTGTTGCTGGCAGTAGTCACACATCAAGGATGAGAAGATGTAAATTGTTGTGGTAGCGTAATCAGTACGGATTGACCCAACGCTTTGAAAGAAGACATATTTGAGTTTGAGTTTAAGAGAGAGAGAGAGAGAGAGAGAGAGAGAGAGAGAGAGAGAGAGAGAGAGAGAGAGAGAGACTTATGTTGCTTTACTACAGCCAACGATATTTTCAAATGAGTGACAACAACACCGTGCAGCTTCTAATATATCATTATTATGTACGATTGTCCTTGACGACAATGTGCCTTCGTCAGATTTGAACAGATACTCTCTGTATTATTCCTCTTGGTAAATCACCAGTGGTCAAAGTAATAAACCCGAGCTTTAAGATAACATTGATAAATCGTACATCAGCCCCGCGTCCTCTGTTTTAGGGGTACATGAGCGAATATATATATATATATATATATATATATATATATATATATATATATATATATATATATATATATATATATATATGCTATCAAGAAGACTGAAATGTGGCATGTTAGATAAAATAATTCAGCATCATACCACTTGACACTGTTTTACACGAATTCAAACTGGTTATGTGGCTTAGTGCACGACTAGAGAAAGAACGGGTGCGGGTTCAAAACTCAATTATTGGAGTAGTCAGGGGAGGCTATTGTGGTCATAGGGGGCAGGGTCCAGTGTTTATGTACAAATTTAATGTCGCATGCACCTGCCTAATATAAAAAGTCATTAAAAATATAATACGCGAGTGAGGTCAAAAAGGTCCATATTTCTAGATAGGTATTATGTAGCGCAACATAATCATATCACACACTCGACCTGACAAGTGTACTGAAGTTCTTAGAATAAAATGTTTATGTACCCCAACCCCTATTTTATACGTGCATTTTTCACATCCAAAGGCCATTTTTGACAGCATGTGGTGCTCACAGTGCAAACGCAAGGCCTTTCCCTGGATGAAAATTTTGAAAAACATTGTCTACTAAATAGCTTGATGCAATTCATAATAGTTGTCATCCATGCCTTTTTTGAGATATTCTACTTGCCTTTAACCCACGTGTCTACTGCTATGTGAGGCTAGCTCTTCTTCCTAGCCGACTATTGGTATTTCACTATCAACATACTGCAGAGTAACTATGGAAAGTGTACATGTCTGACATCAATTTCAAGAACAACACAAGCCTGAAACACCTAGTTCACAAATTTATCCATATCTTTAATTATTACACAATAGTAGTTCAAAAACTCACACCAAACCCTTAAGTTAAGAAATTTGCCAGAGGCCAATTTACTAAACTGGACCCTGCCACCTCAGCGATACTATTAAAGTATGCCTGCAAATGTTTTACTCAGCGATGCTATTAAGTATGCCTGCAAATGTTTTACTCAGCGATGCTATTAAGTATGCCTGCAAATGTTTTACTCAGCGATGCTATTAAGTATGCCTGCAAATGTTTTACTCAGCGATGCTATTAAGTATGCCTGCAAATGTTTTACTCAGCGATGCTATTAAGTATGACTGCAAATGTTTTACTCAGCGATGCTATTAAGTATGCCTGCAAATGTTTTACTCAGCGATGCTATTAAGTATGCCTGCAAATGTTTTACTCAGCGATGCTATTAAGTATGCCTGCAAATGTTTTACTCAGCGATGCTATTAAAGTATGCCTGCAAATGTTTTACTCAATGATGCTATTAAAGTATGCCTGCAAATGTTTTACTCAGCGATGCTATTAAGTATGCCTGCACATGTTTTACAACAAAACTCTGAAAAACTTGATATGCTAGTAAGTAGGCTGAACATAGACGAAGAGACGAAGGGCGAATGGACAAGACATAGTGGCTCTTTTACATTTCCCCCGTCTCCAATCTTTCAGGGGGTGAGGTGCGGGGTTTCGGATGAGATTCTTATTTGAGGAAGGATACATTACAACATAAAAGGTCTAGTGCTCGCCCGATGTTTACAGCTATGTTTCAGGGACGTCATTTCATATTTTCAGGGGTGGTGGTGGGCAAACCACGGCAAAACATGACGGGCTTGTTAGTTTTCGTATATAGGCTACATCTATATAGGCTACAGCAATTTCACAGCACATGTAATTTATGCCCTCCTGCCCCATTGCATTACGTATCTGCTATGTTTATTAACTTCTAAGCGTAAGAAAATTGTGTTAAGAAATTCACAATTCTCCGCGGTTCCAATGACAACGGTACTCTGATGAATACGGTACCAAATTGACAAAAACACGGGATGTAACATAAACATGTGAATCGAAAACACAATATGGAATGTATGTTAAACTCCATTTTACGGCAAACATTTGATGCGGAAGTGATTGTTATCATTTTTGTCTTAGTAGCAACGACACATAACACGAACTTGAAGACAAATTTAGCATGCAAAATGTAAAATTTGGTTTTAGGCGGAGAGTGGTCTAAAGCGCTGGTCGTTACGGAACACTGCCGTTTCACCTCTGACTGTGTGGGTTCGAGTCTCGGGGTTACTTGAGAAAGCTCGCCATTAGCTTCTCGTGGGTCGGTGGTTCTTTCAGGGTTTTTCATGGGTTCTTCATCAACTATTTAAATTTTATAATGGAAAACCTGTATCTTTTGCTGAAAAATGGTGTTAAACCTTACAATAACAACAACTTATTAGTATAGGCCAAATCGCACTACCTATGTTCGGAAAATAACACCGATTTTTTTAAATAAAAAAATCTGAAAAGATGACAAGGTGCTGGATCTTGCATCAGCGTTATAGGAAAATAAAGGCAGATATTAAACACTTGATAGTCCTAGTCCTACACGTAAGGCATAACACATGTTGATTGTGTGACCCCAAAAACATAAATATCAGCGTCTGGTCTTACATGTAGGACTGTTGTTAGTCCGAGTTTCCTCTGACCCTTGTCACCCCATTTTTTGATATTTGGACATTCATGTTGAGGTGTCGCCCTAACATGAATGTCCAAATATCAAAAATGGGGTGGCAAGGGTCAGAGGAAACTATAGGCTAACAACTTCACTGAGTACCCCAACAGTAAGGTTATAATGATTGATGTGATGGTGGCATTCTCACTTCTCTCATAGCAACAAATTGGCAAAAGTAACAAAAACTGGTGAAACTTGTGGATTTTAAACATGAAATGTAGTACTTCAATTTTATTACATTACGATTTTCATTGCAAGCACGATTCCAGTTAAAATTATTGACGAAGTTGACCCCAGGCTTAAACATTATGTACATACCGTTGCCTTAGGCTTTGTAACCAGCATCAAGGGGGTGCTGGGGCAAGTATCATTGCTTGTAATTTAACTATCAGTCATATATATAGTAAACAATATTATTTTATACTAATGGGTGACTGACAATTAAATTGTTAGCAATGATACGAGCCCATGTGCATGGGGTGGGTGTAGGTCTAAAATATTTAACAAATTTGTTTGGAGGGGGGGGGGTCCTAAAGAAAATAACAAAAGTTAAGAACCATGGTAAGAACTCCAAGTGATGAAGAAGCTGACCAGTATTCTGAAGTGAAAACAGAGAGACAAACGGCTGTTTTGTTTAAACATTCAAGAAACGGAATTAAAAATGAAAACAGAGAGATAGAGATAAACAGGTCTGTTGTGTTTAAGTATTCAAAAAATGGAATTAATAAATAATAATAAAAATTGCACATTATGTCAAATTTAGAAATTGGTAACAGTAAACCTTTTGTTTATTTCTTCTTACCATTAATGTCTCGATAATGTATTAGTGAAGCACTTGCTTTCTAAATTTGTAGTTCAAACTTTGCTAATGAAAATAAATCAATCAAAATGCAATTAATACACTTTTGAAAATGTTGCAAAGATGTTCCATATTGGTTGGGGAATAAACCCATTGCTGTAACCAGGGACCTCTTGTAACTCAGTTACATTGTTCATTTGTCCACTGTCCAAAGACAGTTACATCCAAGGTGTTACAATCTATACATTGTCTTTGTTGCATATAAGTTAACTAATTAGCTATTCAACAATTTGTCTGACCTAGTCTTGTTTTGTTGCTTGCCATATTCAACTCCTAAGATGATAAGAGTGGGATTTTTTTTCTCCAATTACTAGTGACCTAAATTACTGAATAAAGTACATATATACTGTATTATTATTATATATATAAAGACTGTATTGTAATTATTATTATTATTATTATTATTATTATCTGTATTAACATTGTAGTGTACATGGAGGTGTGTAGTGTATAATGTTTGAATGAAGTAAGAGTCAGCCTATCACATCAGGCGTTACTGCAGACTGTTTGAATGAAATAAGAATCAGCCTATCACATGTGTTACTGCAGACTGTTTGAATGAAGTAAGAATCAGCCTATCACATCAGGCGTTACTGCAGACTTTTTGAATGAAGTTAGAATCATTACTGCAGACTGTTTGAATGAAATAAGAATCAGCCTATCACATCAGGTGTTACTGCAGACTGTTTAAATGAAGTAAGAATCAGCCTATCACATCAGGTGTTACTGCAGACTGTTTAAATGAAGTAAAAATCAACCTATCACGTCAGGTGTTACTGCATACTGTTTGAATGAAGTAAGAATCAGCCTATCGTATCAGGTGTTACTGCAGACTGTTTAAATGAAATATGAGCCAGCCTATCACATCAGACATTACTGCAGACTGTTTAAATGAAGTAAGAATCAGCCTATCACATCAGACATTACTGCAGACTATTTAAATGAAGTAAGAGTCAGCCTATCACAGGTGTTACTGCAGACTGTTTGAATGAAGTAAGAATCGGCCTATCACATCAGGCATTACTGCAGACTGTTTAAATGAAGTAAGAATCAGCCTATCACAGGTGTTACTGCAGACTGTTTGAATGAAATAAGAATCAGCCTATCACATCAGGTGTTACTGCAGACTGTTTTAATGAAGTAAGAACCAGCCTATTACATCAGGCGTTACTGCAGACTGTTTTAATGAAGTAAAAATCAGCCTATCACATCAGGCGTTACTGCAGACTGTTTGAATGAAGTAAGAATCAGCCTATCACATCAGACATTATTGCAGACTGTTTAAATGAAGTAAGAATCAGTCTGTCACATCAGGCGTTACTGCAGACTGTTTAAATGAAGTAAGAATCAGCCTGTCACATGAGTATATAATGTAGACAAATTGCATGCCATGAGATAGATATGGCCCAGTAAACAATAGATTTTGAGCTAATTGAATTACTATATGTAGTAGAAAAGTGTGGCCTATGGTGACTTTACCAAAATTTGGTAGGTGAACATCCCCCCCTATCCGAAAAAGTATTGCCCACCCCTGCAGTAGACTGTCTGTGAAGGAATTAAAACATAAGTCTATCATCAATTTCTGTACAATTCTTACAATATTTGTCACATTTCCAATAAAAAAAACCACTAATGACCACTGACTTTATTCTAAATAAAAACTGAGAATTTACTTCTAAACTCTGGTTTATGTGTAAGAATTATTTTTCAAAATCATTGTGCGAATTTCCTATGTTGTTTCATTTGGCTGTCCTGTCAAAAGTTAATCAATAATCTCAGTTGGTATAAATGAATTTAGAGAGAGGTTTAGTTATTCATCACATGTAGTTTAATTAAGAAAAAGATTTTTTAGATCAAAATAAGTCTCAAAGTATTTAAATTACAAGCAGTATTATGTTTTTGAAGATTCAAAAAAGTGACATGTCACCACTGAACTTTGAATTCAGTTTATCTTTCATGAACACATAAATTGCTTCAACTTTTCAAATGAATTGTTCATTCATTGGATTTACTGCATTTGTTTTCTAGAACGACTCAAAACCATTCTTACATATTCCTACAATTTGTGATTTTCAAATGAATAGGCATTTCTATGAAAATATTGTTAATGATGATAACAACAATGATTACATGAATGAGTGATAGTGTTGTTGATAACTATTTACAAATTGTTATTATTATTATTATTATTATTATTATTATTATTATTATTATTACATATGCATGCATTTCCATGCAATTCGATCAAAGAGCAGTTGATTCTTCTTCTTATTAAGATTTAATTTTTTCAGGTAATTATGGGCAGCCATGCAATAATCAAAGTTGTAATGCCCCCTTGAAGTGCCTCGTAGATACCTGTTGGTGTGATGTCAGTTATAACTGGGACTCAGAGAAGAAGATATGCAGGAAATGTAAGTATAAATATTGTATGGAAATTGTAAGTATAAATATTGTATGGAAATTGGAAGTATAAATATTGTATGGAAATTGGAAGTATCAATATTATATGGAAATTATAAGTGTACATATTGTATGGAAATTGTAAGTATAAATATAATACAGAAATAATAAGTATGACTATTATATGAAAATCGTAACTATAAATATAGTTAGGAAATGTAAATATAAATATAGTACAGAAACATAAGTGTAAATATAGTAAAGAAATCATAAGTATAAATATTGTATGGAAATTGTAAGTATAAATATTGTATGAAAATTGTGAGTATAAATATAGTATAGAAAATAATAAATATATATATATATATATTGTATAGAAATGTAAATATAGTACAGAAATGTAAATATAGTACAGAAATATAGTACAGAAATCATAAGTATAAATATTGTATGGAAATTGTAAGTATAAATATAGTACGGAAATATAAGTATAAATATTGTACAGCTTAAAACTTTCCAAGAGACAGTTCGTTCTATATTCATTTTGTTGAATATGTAGAATGAATAAACTTTAATAATTAACTTCTATAAAATGTATAGTCGTAAATGTAACTTCTTACATGTGTAATAAATGTTTTACAGTCTTTAACATTAATGTGTAATGTGTTACAGTCTTTAATCGGTGATGTGTGTAAGAAATGTGTTAGTCTTTAAGTGTGTGTGTGTGTGTGTGTGTGTGTGTGTGTGTGTGTGTGCATGCGTTTAATTGAACTCTCAAGTTGTGTCACAGACGATCTGGAATATGTTTACCCTTGTCTAATTGAACTCAAAGTTGTGTCACATTCTGTCTGGGATATGTTTACCATTGTCTACTTGAACTCCAAGTTGTGTCATAGAATGTCTGGAATATGTTTACCCTTGTCTAATTGACCGCCAAGTTGTGTCACAGACGATCTGGGATATGTTTACCTTTGTCTAATTTAACTCCAAATCATGTCACACACTGTCTGGGACATGTTTATAATAGTCTAATTGAACTCCAAGCTGTGTCACAGACTGTCTAATCTCGTGTGTTTAAATCAGTTCTAGCATGCTTTTTTGCAGCCAAATCTGAGACAGCTTGGCTTACATTGAGTCATATAGCTGGGAATGAAGGGAACGTGAAGTAACTGTTGCTAAAAGACAACCAATTGTCATCGCTATTAATTAGAAATTTAGAGACTTGGTTTAAAGTGATATGCTAAGGAAACAATATGATTTTCCCTCAGTTTTTCATCATTCTTTTTTTCTGTACTCTCACTAAAGACTATTTAAGTCTGTTGTCCCAATAAGTTTAAAACCTTAGGGACAAACCTTGATTTTCTGTCACTCTTGATTTTCTGCCATTTACGTCTGTTTACCTACGTGTTTGACATTGGGGACTGCCATTTATCTACCTGTTTATTTACCTCTTTGGCATTGGAAACTGCCATTTACCTGCCAATTTGCTTACCTGTTTGACATTGGGGACTACCATTTACCTACCTGTTTACTTACCTGTTTGACATTGGGGACTACCATTTACCTACCATTTGCCTACCTGTTTTACTTACCTGTTTCACAACAGGTACAATATAGAGGGAGCACCATATTCTCCAATTGAAATAAAAATTTTAATAATTTGAGTGTCATTTTTTATTTATGTCTTTTTCAGTGTGCCTTGGTTCTGAAGACGGATTAGTTCGAACAGTCTCATTTCATGAACACTATGAAAATTATAAACGGAAATACACCAACTGTACATATGTGGAGGGTAATCTTGAATTAACGTTTTTAGAAGGTGATTATGACCTCCAATTTTTGCAGAGTATAGAAGAAGTGACAGGATACGTGTTAATTGTTTCAGTGTGGTCCAACTACGTGCCTTTAAAAAATTTGCGTATAATTCGTGGAAGAACTTTATACAGCTACCAGAATGCGGATTATGCACTTTATGTTTCTCTGAATTATAACCCTAAGAATAACTCTCAAGGAATATTCGAACTGGGATTTAAAAGCTTGACAGGTGAGTTATTGTGATTTAGAATTAAGTTGTTCTTGTATAGATATTGACAATAATGCCTGATGCAGTTACAATACTGTAGCACAGAAAGGAGATTTAAAGATATTCACATGGGGTGTAAATTACATGGTCTCTTTTTGGAACATTATCTATGAGGGTAACAGAACACACAAAAATCTCATTTGCACAAAATGAATTAAAAGACACAAGGAAAGTTTCATCCAGTTATTATGAACATCTTCGATATGGGCAAATGTCATGTGCAGTAACTTTCCTTGTTAATGCATTGACACAGACTTTGTATATAAAATTATTAATGTTTTCTTTTGCCCCAGCACTCTCTAAGTCTGACAGTGGGAGTTCAGCATTCTGGAAGTCTTTGATTTTGGGAGTTCATAACTCTTAGTGTCCAGAATTTGAAGACCCAGATAAGAAAACTGGTGGTCAAGTTGAAAAAGAGGGAGTCTTCTAGAAATGAAACCAACAGAAAGTAATGCTTATCGTAAACATGATTTACTGCAATCAGCTTTAATTAATTTAAATGACTGTATTGATTTTCCAGCCCATGACAACTTCCTTGGTGTGTCCTTATAAAAGACCTTTAACTCCCATATAGCCAGTAAAAATGTCCATGTTAATGTACTTTAACTCCCATATAGCCAGTAAAAATGCCGATGTTAATGTACTTTAACTCTCATATAGCCAATACAAATGCCGATGTTAACGTACTTGCCTTTCTGTTTCCCAACTTTGTCTTTTTACTTTAATCTTTTGGGGAAAAATACCTCCAGGAATAAACGGTTTTAAAAATATAAAGTGTCAAGGGCTAGTTATGGAGTTTCCACATGGTGTGAAGTCTATGGGGTGGGGTGCATGGCTAGTTATTGTGTATCCACAGGACGTGAAGTCTGGGGGGGGGGGTGCATGGCTAGTTATTGTGTTTCCACAGGACATGAATTCTGAGAAGGGATGGGGGTGGGTGCATGGCTAGTTATTGTGTTTCCACAGGATGTAAAGTCTGAGAAGTCTGGGGGGGGGTGCATGGCTAGTTATTGTGTTTCCACAGGATGTACATTTGGTGCATGTTTAGTTATTGATGTGATGGAACTGCTTAAGGGCTGTCCCATGTCTCATTATAATATTATCCAGGATGTGATAGAAGTGCTTAAAGACTGTCCCACATCTCACTATAATACTAATATCCAGGATGTGATAGACGTGTTTAAGGGTTGTCCCATGTCTCACTATAATAATATCCATGATGTGATAGAAGTACTTAAAAACTTTCCCATGTCTCACTATAATAACATCCAGGATGTGATGGAAGTGCTTCAAGACTGTCCCATGTCTCACTATAATAACAATCAGGATGTGATAGAAAGTGCTTAAAGAATGTCCCATGTCTCACTATAATAACAATCAGGATGTGATAGAAGTGCTTAAAGACTGTTCCATGTCTCACTATAATAACAATCAGGATGTGATAGAAGTGCTTAAAGACTGTTCCATGTTGCTCTTTAATAACTGCACCATGTATTGTTTGATAGTGTTAAAATGACTAATTTGCACAGGCATAGTATACACATATTAAAATTACTCTTTCCCAGTATGAATTAGTCACTCTTACATCAGCCCCTCACACATTATGAATTAGTCACAATCTTATTGCAACCCCTCTCTGTCAGTATGAATTGGTCACACTCTTACATAAATCTCTAAATCCCAGTATGAAAATTGGTCACTCTTACATCAGTCACTCACTACCAATATGAGTTAGTCACACTCTTACATCAGCCCTCACTACCAGTTTGAATTAGTCACACAATCTTACACCTGCCCCTTATTCCCAGTATGAATTAGTCACACTCTTAGATCAGACTCTTAGTCTCAGTATAAATTAGTCGCACTCTTATGTAAGCCCCTCACACATTATGAATTAGTCGCACTCTTATGTAAGCCCCTCACACATTATGAATTAGTCGCACTCTTATGTAAGCCCCTCACACATTATGAATTAGTCACACTCTTATGTAAGCCCCTCACACATTATAAATTAGTCACACTCTTATGTAAGCCCCTCACACATTATAAATTAGTCACACTCTTATGTAAGCCCCTCACACATTATGAATTAGTCACATTCTTATGTAAGCCCCTCACACATTATGAATTAGTCACACTCTTATGTAAGCCCCTCACACATCATGAATTAGTCACACTCTTATGTAAGCCCCTCACACATTATGAATTAGTCACACTCTTATGTAAGCCCCTCACACATTATAAATTAGTCACACTCTTATGTAAGCCCCTCACACATTATGAATTAGTCACACTCTTATGTAAGCCCCTCACACATTATGAATTAGTCACACTCTTATGTAAGCCCCTCACACATTATGAATTAGTCACACTCTTATGTAAGCCCCTCACACATTATGAATTAGTCACACTCTTATGTAAGCCCCTCACACATTATGAATTAGTCACACTCTTATGTAAGCCCCTCACACATTATGAATTAGTCGCACTCTTATGTAAGCCCCTCACACATTATGAATTAGTCACACTCTTATGTAAGCCCCTCACACATTATAAATTAGTCACACTCTTATGTAAGCCCCTCACACATTATGAATTAGTCACACTCTTATGTAAGCCCCTCACACATTATGAATTAGTCACACTCTTATGTAAGCCCCTCACACATTATGAATTAGTCACACTCTTATGTAAGCCCCTCACACATTATGAATTAGTCACACTCTTATGTAAGCCCCTCACACATTATGAATGAGTCACACTCTTATTGCCGCCTTCTTTCCCAATATGAATTAGTCACATTCTTACATCAGCCCCTCAATAATTAGTCACACACTTATTTCAGCCCCTCGCTCCCAGTATGAATTTACCACTCTTACATCAACCCCTCACCATGAGTATAGATTAGTCACACTCTTAACATCAACCCCTAAATCCCAGTATGAACTTGTCACTCTTACAAATCAGCCCCACACTACCAGTATGAACTAGTCACACTCTTACATCATCCCCTCAATCCCAGTGTGAATTAGTCACATTCTTACATCAGCCCTCAATCCCAGTGTGAATTAGTCACATTCTTACATCAGCCCTCAATCCCAGTGTGAATTAGTCACATTCTTACATCAGCCCTCAATCCCAGTGTGAATTAGTCACATTCTTACATCAGCCCTCAATCCCAGTGTGAATTAGTCACATTATTACATCAGCCCTCAATCCCAGTGTGAATTAGTCACATTCTTACATCAGCCCTCAATCCCAGTGTGAATTAGTCACACTTATATTAGCCCCAAACTACCAGTATGAATTGGTCAAACTATTACTTTATCCACTCACTCCCAGTATTAATTAGTCATACTCTTACATCAGCTCCTTACTCCCAGTACGAATTAGTCACATGTTTACATCAGTTTGTTAAATAATAATGACTTTGGTACATGAGTGGGACATTTCATTGGGGGCTGGGGGAGGGGGGGGGGGAGGAGGAGAAGGAAGATACTTTTTACTTTGAGAAAGGAAACTGCAGGGATAGATGTGCATCGTACTACAGCAATTTAATTCAGTTTTAACTTTTTTAATTCAGAAAGTGGCCTATATTTTTTTCCACTGATAGCAAAAGACCTGAAAATTATTTGCTTAATTAAACATTAATAGGTCTTTGATCTCTTTCAAGTCCATGAGTCAGAAATGTTTGGATACACTGTAGCTAAACAAAGTATATTCATCATTAAGGCTGATTACTCAGTAATTTTAAATTTAGGTCAATAGGTTCTATTTTTTTTATTTTCTAGTGATTGCCCTTTCATTGGATGTGCAATTATGAAACCTGCTTATATGTATTCACTTTACAAGTTCCAGTCACATGATAAATTGTTTTTTATTGTATTGATTTTGTTGACATATTGAATATGATGCATTATTGGCAATAAATGTCTTATCTTATTTACACCAGATAAATGCATGATCACAGTGACCTATTTTTCATGTTTTAGTGAAGATATATTAAGTAATCCACAGCATACAACACTATAGAATTCTTGTTTAATATATTTTTACTTTGTACTTTTCAGAAATCACAAAAGGAAAAGTGTATTTTAAAAACAACAATGCTCTTTGTTATGAAAATAGTATTCGATGGCAAGATATTAACCCAAGGGAACCCATCCAAAATGTGGTCTTCATTTCTGACACGCCTTATGACAGACGGTCATGTAAGTGATTTTTTTTGTCTGTAATGTCACTTTATATTCTTCGAAATTTTCTGTCACTGCTGGTTTTTTTAATACATGTATATCTAGCCATAAATATGTTAGATCTTTAAATTCCACACTATAAATGTTGAAGGTGTTTTTACCCAGTACCATAAATGTTGAAGGTATTTTTATTCAGTACCATACATGTTGAAGGTGCTTTTATCCAGTACTGTACATGTTGAAGGTGTTTTTATTCAATACCATACATTTTGAAGGTGTTTTTATTCAATACCATACATGTTGAAGGTGTTTTTATTCAATACCATACATGTTGAAGGTATTTTTATTCAGTACCATACATGTTGAAGGTGTTTTTATTCAGTACCATAAATGTTGAAGGTTTTTTATCCAGTACTGTACATGTTGAAGGTGTTTTTATTCAATACCATACATGTTGAAGGTGCATTTATCCAATACCATACATGTTGAAGGTATTTTTATTCAATGCCATAAATGTTGAAGGTGTTTTTATTCAATACCATACATGTTGAAGGTGTTTTTATTCAATACCATACATGTTGAAGGTATTTTTATCCAGTACTGTACATGTTGAAGGTGTTTTTATTCAATACCATACATGTTGAAGGTGTTTTTATTCAATACCATACATTTTGAAGGTGTTTTTATTCAATACCATACATGTTGAAGGTGTTTTTATTCAATACCATACATGTTGAAGGTATTTTTATTCAGTACCATACATGTTGAAGGTGTTTTTATTCAGTACCATAAATGTTGAAGGTTTTTTTATCCAGTACTGTACATGTTGAAGGTGTTTTTATTCAATACCATACATGTTGAAGGTGCTTTTATCCAATACCATACATGTTGAAGGTGTTTTTATTCAATACCATAAATGTTGAAGGTGTTTTTATTCAATACCATACATGTTGAAGGTGTTTTTATTCAATACCATACATGTTGAAGGTATTTTTATCCAGTACTGTACATGTTGAAGGTGTTTTTATTCAATACCATACATGTTGAAGGTGTTTTTATTCAATACCATACATGTTGAAGGTGTTTTTATTCAGTACCATGCATGTTGAAGGTGTTTTTATTTAATACCATACATGTTGAAGGTATTTTTATCCAATACTGTACATGTTGAAGGTGCTTTCATCCAATACCATACATGTTGAAGGTGTTTTTATTCAATACCATACATGTTGAAGGTATTTTTATCCAGTACTGTATATGTTGAAGGTGTTTTTATTCAATACCATACATGTTGAAGGTGTTTTTATTCAATACCATACATGTTGAAGGTGTTTTTATTCAATACCATACATGTTGAAGGTATTTTTATCCAGTACTGTACATGTTAAAGGTGTTTTAATCAATACCATACATGTTGAAGGTGTTTTAATCTATACCATACATGTTGAAGGTATTTTTATTCAGTACCATACATGTTGAAGGTATTTTATTGAGTACCATACATGTTGAAGGTATTTTATTGAGTACCATTCTTATGAAAGGTATTTCTAAATATGGAAAGTGTGTATAGTCTTACAATTGTCTATATGCTCCTTTTGTTGGAATATCCACCCACCCACTCATTACTCATCACATTAGCAAGCAGCTAGTAATTTACTTCTTTCAAACTGCACAGACCCAGATTAGGTGGTGCATTGTGGGTAGGTATGGGTCTGTGCATTTTGTGGTTGGACTCTACATACAAGTGAGTATATATATATATATATATATATATATATATATATATATATATATATATATATATATATATATATATATATATATATATATATATATATGTTATTAGTTTCTTAGTTTTGTAAAATATTTGTGACCTGTTTGGACTTTAGATTTTTAACAAACAACTTGTTAGTTAAATAAGGAAAAGAACATTTACAACTTTGATAGAAAGGTAAAATTTATTCAATTTCATTAATCCACAGAATAATATCAAAAATTTGAAAGATAGCAGTCTGGTATATTTAATGGTTTTAGGAGAGCAGTCTGGTATATTTAATGGTGCTAGGAGAGCAGTTTGGTATATTTAATGGTTTTAAGAGAACAGTCTGGTATATTTAATGGTTTTAAGAGAGTAGTCTGGTATATTTAATGGTTTTAAGAGAGTAGTCTGGTATATTTAATAGTTTTTGGTGAGCAGTCTGGTATATTTGATGGTTTTAAGAGAACAGTCTGGTATATTTAATGGTTTTAATTTGGATTAAAGTGTTGTAATTAGATGATTACCTATAGGATACTAGAACTTTTTGGATGCTCCACCATATAAATGGAGGGATGTACTTTAACCATAATAATTCTTCTCATATATTTTTCATGTAACATCAACCTTGAGTTGTGTACTGTTAGATTGGTAATCCAGACAAGTTTTGCCCAAATAAGCATAAGGCCCCCTTTTTTTACTTTGAGTGTTTTGACCATGAAATCATTTTTTTCCCCCGTTTTTTTGTTGTTACAGTTTTGCTAAATTAATGTGATTAATCAGCCTTTCCAATAATATTTACTATTATATATTTATTATTATATATTTACTTTTATATATTTATTATTATATATTTACTTTTATATATTTATTATTATATATTTACTTTTATATATTTATTATTATATATTTACTTTTATATATTTATTATTATATATTTACTTTTATATATTTATTATTATATATTTACTTTTATATATTTATTATTATATATTTACTTTTATATATTTATTATTATATATTTATTATTATATATTTATTATTATATATTTATTATTATATATTTACTATTATATATTTATTATTATATATTTATTATTATATATTTATTATTATATATTTATTATTATATATTTACTATTATATATTTATTATTATATATTTATTATTATATATTTACTATTATATATTTATTATTATATATTTACTATTATATATTTATTATTATATATTTACTATTATATATTTACTATTATATATTTACTATTATATATTTACTATTATATATTTATTATTATATATTTACTATTATATATTTATTATTATATATTTACTATTATATATTTACTATTATATATTTATTATTATATATTTACTATTATATATTTATTATTATATATTTACTATTATATATTTACTATTATATATTTATTATTATATATTTACTATTATATATTTATTATTATATATTTACTATTATACATTTACTATTATATATTTACTATTATATATTTATTATTATATATTTACTATTATATATTTATTATTATATATTTACTATTATATATTTATTATTATATATTTATTATTATATATTTATTATTATATATTTATTATTATATATTTATTATTATATATTTACTATTATATATTTATTATTATATATTTATTATTATATATTTACTATTATATATTTACTATTATATATTTATTATTATATATTTATTATTATATATTTATTATTATATATTTACTATTATATATTTACTATTATATATTTACTATTATATATTTATTATTATATATTTATTATTATATATTTATTATTATATATTTACTATTATATATTTATTATTATATATTTATTATTATATATTTACTTTCCCTATTAAAATCAGTGTGAAGATACAGGTTTTAGGTGACAGTTTTTTTGTTTGTTTGTTCATAATGCAAGGGAGGTAACTCTAGATAAGTACATTTGCAATTTTATTTATTGTAGATTAATATCCAACCCTATAATAGAGAATTTTTTTTTTATCTGTTTAACATGGATGTTTTTACAGTATTGGTATGTTAAAACTTCTTGCATTTGTTTTATGTCATAATGTAACCCAAATATATATTAATATATACATTCATTTTTATGCACAGATTCAGTTTTGCTAAAGTCTTGAAGAAAATCATCCTTTAAAGAAAAAGGCTATTTCCTGTGAGGAAATGAATGCCAGAGTCATCATAGTGTCACCACAGTGTCAGGTGTCAGACTCATTCCTGTTTTTTGCAAATGCTATATAGTCTTTATGAAAGTATAGGTAGCATCACTGTATCAGACTCATTCCTGTTCTTTACAAATGATATAGTCTTTATGAAAGTATAGGTAGCATCACCATAGTGTCAGGTGTCAGACTCATTCCTGTTCTTTGCAAATGTTATATAGTCTTTATGAAAGCATATGTAGCATCACTGTATCAGACTCATTCCTGTTCTTTGCAAATGCTGTCATCTTTTTGAAAATCACCAGTGTCAGGTGTCAGACTCATTTCTGTTCTTTGCTAATGCTATGGTTTTCATAAAAGTATAGGTAGTATCACCATAGTGTCAGGTGTCAGACTCATTCCAGTTCTTTGCAAATGCTGTCATCTTTTTGAAAATCACCAGTGTCAGGTGTCAGACTCATTTCTGTTCTTTGCTAATGCTATGGTTTTCATAAAAGTATAGGTAGTATCACCATAGTGTCAGGTGTCAGACTCATTCCAGTTCTTTGCAAATGCTGTCATCTTTTTGAAAGTCACTAGTGTCAGTTGTCAGACTCATTTCTGTTGCTTACAAATTCTATAGTCTTTATGAAAGTATCTTCTATTTTCTGTGCTTATTTAATATTTACTTCCAATCGAATATCTTCTATTTTTTGTCCTTATTTACTATGCCTACCAATGGATTACCTTCGTATTTTTGGTCCTTATTAATTATTGCCTACCAATGGAATATCTTTTATTTTCTGTCATTATCTGCTAGTGCCTACCTATGGATTATCTTCTGTTTTTTTGGGTCCTTAATGTGCTATTGCCTACCTATGGATTATCTTCTATTTTATGTCCTTATTTACTATTGCCTACCAATGGAATTTCTTTTCTAGGTGGGGAATGCCATGCCGCATGCTTTAATACTGTAACGAAAAATAAACATTGCTGGGGCCAGGGACCAGATATGTGCCAGAAATGTATGTGCATTTTTGTGTTTCTCATATAAATCATGGATGTGTACAAGTTTTAAATTTTGCATAAATAAAAAAAATTCTTCAAGCTTCATACTTTGTTAATGTGTATCCTGGAATGTAATAATATCCTGGAATGTAATAATATCCTGGAATGTAGTAATATCCTGGAATATAATAATTTTTGTATCCTTGATTCATGTGAATTTTCTTAATAGTAATGTATTTTCAAAACATTTCCTGTCAGAATTACTTGCATATAGTTTCCATGTTTTTGTCACTGGTGTAAATTAGCTCCTGGCATATAACCAAGCACATTTGTCTGTCTTCTTAGCCAAGGAAGAGGTTGAGAACTCAAAATTTGCTGTGGCATCCAAAATTTATTTATACTTTTGTATTTGTTTTTAGGTTCGAACTTTCTTCTCCAACTCACTCATCCAAATATATTTAATTTTTTAATTTTTTTAAAAAATTCCCAATCTAGGCAGTTTTCATAGCATTTCTAGATATACCATGTATGCGATGCCAGATAAAATTTATTTTGGTTTGTATTATCATTAGAGTTGAAGGAGTTATGGGATGCAGACAGAGTATAGCTCTGATTCAAATTAAAATGCATCAATTTCTGATTGGTTGATGCAAGACAGTCAACTTTTGTTTGGTTGATGCAAGTCAATCAACTTCTGATTGGTTGAAGCAAGGCAAACAACTTATGATTGGTTGATGCAAGTCAATCAACTTCTGATTGGTTGATGCAAGGCAATCCAATCAATGCCATCGATAAAATTACAGATAAGATTAAGATTTGAGTAAGAATTCTAATAATTCAGAAATCCCGCTAATTTTAGCTTTCAGAATTCAAATACCAAGTTTCATGTTAAATATGTGCAGATTGTGCTAAATAAGTATATTTTTAAAAAAAATTAATGAAATTAAAAAGTTTTGATTTAAATAGAAATGTTTTGAGTTTTTTGCACTTTTTCAGTGAACTATGGAGCCATGTGCAGCTTGTCTTGTGAAGGACGGTGTTTTGGAAGTGAACAGAATCAATGCTGTCACCCAGATTGTGCTGCAGGCTGCTATGGGCCTCGCAAATCAGAATGTTTTGTAAGATTGGTTGAAATGATTTTTATTACAAGATCACATTTTATACAATTATTTCATCTTTTGAATATTATATATTTGTAAATATCCCACCAGGAATATACAGAATATACAAGTGTAATAATTCCATGGCAGCCGAAGTAAATTCCACTAGTGTACAATCAGGGTTTTATACCATAAAATATCAGGGCTTGTGTTTTGTAAATTGCAGGAGAACTGGGAACATGGTGATGTTGAGGAGAGTTATTCACCATCCTCAGATATTTATGACATCATCGTTTACAGAATATCATCGTTAGAGGCACATGATGTCATGTATCAAAATGATGTAGCCTGTAAATGTATCACAGACGTGCCAACCATTAGAATTTTGCTGTAAGTCTTACAGCAGTGACCCTTGCAATATGGACATAAGGAATTCCGTTCTGGTCATCATATTAGATTCACTGGAATTGTTCAGGGAACCAGTCTAGCTTTATCAGATTACACCTTAATCACTTTAAATTGCACATGTTTTGATCAAGCAATATGTTAGAATGAAAAGGACAACAGACCTTTTAAAATGTTTTTGAAGAAATTAATGGAACATTTAGATTCTTGGGTAAAATGACAGGAAGATCAACACTTATGTTTAGTGGACATTTTTCGTTGATTTGAGTGTGTCACATGGCAGGGAAAAAGTGATTGTAATCAGGCCATGTTCATTTTTGTTAAGGATTACAATAAATTGAGATGTCAAGAAGACATTGAGCTCCATAGGGTTTTTAATTGCAGTTTGTAAATCCTACTGTATTGGGGGGTAATTAAGGTACAATTATTATTCAAGTAAACTTCACAAACTTGTTTTTATTGAATACAATGTTTACTGCCACTGTACCAATCTTTAATCATGCTTCTTATCTTTTCCAGCTTTACAATAGTATTGTGTTACACCTTACTTAGAACTGGTCCATCTTTTAAAAGCGTGTTTTACAGCTTTACAATAGTATTGTGTTACATCTTACTTAGAACTTGTCCATCTTTTAAAAGCGTGTTTTCCAGCTTTACAATAGTATTGTGTTACTAAGAACTGGTCCATCTTTCAGGAAAAATTGACTTCCTTATTGAGAAGGTATGGTTGACAGGTCTGATATCAGGATTTGTGATATTCAACTATCATGAAATGTGGGGGGAAAATTTAGAAGTTCATTCAGAAGACATCTGGAAATCTTTATTTTGAACAATAATATTGTGGAGAGTGATGAATTGTTGTCTTGGGCGAAATTTAAGTAGCTCGATATAATGCAGGAGCGATCATTCTCCTCAAGACATAAGCCCCAAAATATCATTTTAAAAACAAATGTTTAAAATAATAGGGAACATTGATGTTGGTTTTTTATTATTTGACTTCCTGTCTTGCAAATTATATTTGATCTAATTCCTGTACTCTGATATCGGGCCTTCTAATTACTACAAGGAAATATTCAGTGTCTTGAGAGATAATCAGATATGTATATTAAAATTAAAATTAAGTGTTGATGATGAAATTAATGAATTATATATGACCATTTCGATCTGCATGTATTTTGATTTATTTTTAGCTTTTAATAGTGTTTGTTTTTGGTGGGGGGATTACGATAATATTTTTTGTACTTAGGGCCCTACAAAGCCTTATTCTAACACTGATTGGGGCCCTGAGTGGCTGAGTGGTCTAAAGCGCTGTCTGTTACAGACCACTGCCATCTCACCTCTGCGCATGTTCGAGTTTAAGATTCGGCAAATGTAGTTATATGAGAAAGCTTGCCAGTAGCTTCTTGTGGGTCGGTGGTTCTTTCCGGGAGTTTTCTGGGTTCTTCCTCCACCATTAATACTGGCCGCCATGTATAGCCTATGTTGTGCTGAAAAATGGCGTTAAACCATAAAAAGCAAAAAACAAACACTGATTACTTATTTACACTGGACATTACATTTATATGTATTACTTGTTTACACTGGACATTACATTTATATGTATTACTTGTTTATACTGGACATTACATTTATACTGATTACTCGTTTATACAGGACATTACATTTATACTGATTACTTATTATACTGGACATTACATTTATACTGATTACTTGTTTATACAGGACATTACATTTATACTGATTACTTGTTTACACTGGACATTACATTTATACTGATTACTTGTTTACACTAGACATTACATTTATTCATTAAAAATGGCTATAGTCAATCTACAAATGACTTCAATCATCCACGATACAGCTAACACACAATGACTTTAATGTAGAGAAGAAAGGTAAAGCCCATGACAGATATTTCAAAACCTTGCCAGAGGTTGGGTCTACTTTGCAGGGCACAACAGCACCCTCTGTCCTTTCTTGCTTTTTGGATAAACAACTCTCCACCGCTCCTGGCCATTCTTGGTCACTGCATGTGCATTGTTTGAATTTTCTTTATAGTTCAGGACAGCTCGATGCAACCAGAAAATAAAAAAAAAAACCAAAGAAAATAAATAAGTGATTCTTGCTACTTACTGAGCTGGTTTTACAAGTAGCGTTGGCTGGTAGTGTTTTTCAATTTTATTTTTATTAAACAGTATATACAGAATATAATGATTGATATTTATTATATTAAGCGTTCCAAAGTACTGGGCAAAATTGGCTCAATTTCATTCACTAATCAATTTCTGCAACAGTTCTTTTTATCACCATGAGGATAAGGTGCTAGGATCAGCTAAACGGAAACACATGTTCTCATTTTGGTCTAATTTAATTGCATACTAGTTACCTTGCAAGCTTGGATACATAAAAGATGTGTGCGTTCTTGGGTACGTAGTGATTCACAACATTGAAGAACACTTCTAAGACATAAGTTTGATGTATAGGTGATAGCTTCTGGATGTCTCGGAGTATGTGAGGACTGAAAATGACTTTATCCATAAGTTTGTATGCCCTTGAGTCTGATCAAGAGAAATTATTGAGTATACGGAAAAGTGTATTAGTCTGTGCTTACAGTTTTGGTTAAATAAGATGAACATGTTTGGTTAAATCCAATTTGTGTTGTGATTTAAGCTCTTTAGAATAAGCCCACAATATAAACATCACTGGGTTTGTAAAAATCTTTTTCGGTGCAACTGGTTTGCCTCAAACTATTATTTAGTTTATCTTGGGCAACAAATGAGTGATATAACCTCAACTTTAACTGTATGTTCCCTATTCCTTTAAAGGGTTTATTAGCTAGTTATCATTTGCTAAATAGAATATTTAATTTTTTGTACTTAAATAATTTAATTATGAATGTTTTTAAATAATTATAGTGTTTTTCACTTTTCACAGTACAGGTTTCCCTTACTAAATTCTTTCATTATAACATGAAAGATATTGTATTGTGTATTTAACTAGAATTACCTCCCTTCCATTTAGGCCTGCAAGACATTTTACAATGATGGTATTTGTGAGAGGAATTGCCCAGCAGAATCTATATATGACAACAGCAAGCTTACATGGATAAAAAATCCGAATGCCAAGTACGCATATGGCTCATTGTGTGTAAAGGTATGCCCAGGTGAGCAAAAGTCTCTTTTAGGCAAAATTTATGATCATCATCATTGTCATCATACTATAAAACCAATATTTGTAACCAGTCTGTTACTAGAAGGGGTTAGTTTGCATGAAGCCAAATATTTGTAACCAGTCTGTTACTGGAAGGGGTTAGTTTGCATGAAGCCAAATATTTGTAACCAGTCTGTTACTGGAAGGGGTTAGTTTGCATGAAGCCAAATATTTGTAACCAGTCTGTTAATAGAAGGGGTTAGTTTGCATGAAGCCAAATATTTGTAACCAGTCAGTTGCTAAAAAATAGTTAGGTGGCATAAAGCCAGAGTTTGAAACCAGCCAGTTGCTATAAAGAGGTAGGTAACATGAAGCCAGAGTTTGAAATCAGTCTGTAGATAGATGAATTAACCATGGTCTTAAAACTGAAACTAAAGTGCAATGTTTAAGGATACAATGTAGCTGACAACCTGTATAAACTATTGTTCTGATAAATATAGCTGATTGTTAAAAAATGTATGTGTTTGACAGTGAAGCCTACATTTTACTGGCTGCACTATTGATATAATAGACAGAGAATGACGATATCCAGGCAAGATATGTATTAGCGAAGCTCAGCAAACATAAAACACATTGACTCAACCAAGGAGAAAATATTTATTAGTCAAGAGAAATTACATAGAATTCAAACAGAAATAAATTAGTATGATTTTCAGTCTTACAAAAGATTATACATACTTAACAGATGCTAATAAAGAATTTTTTACAATGACATTGTGCCGTCTTTCTTTAAACCCAAAGTTGGATTTGGCCTGGGTATCTTTCAGAATATCCAATTCAATATGCATTAGTAACGTGTCAAAAATGTTATGTAGCGGTCTTAAATACAAATAATTTGATAACAATCTGTGATAAATACAACTGTTTTGTAAAACAAATAGAAATGTTTGAATTTATTTTGTCATGAAAAATTAAAACACGTTAACATCGTTACATTCATAAGAAGATTGCTCTAGAATTTCCGCACAGGTCTTAACAAATGTAAAGTACCTAAGTACCAGTACATAAAAGACTTTCAGTTTGTGTGGTTCTTAAGTGGACAGACTGAAGTTTTCTTGTCCTAGTTGAAACTATTTCTGATATATTTCAGAGCACCTGCTACATGACCAGGGGGCTTGTGTAGTGAAGTGTCCAGATAGGAAGGAACCTGATGTTAATAACACAGCATGTGTGGAATGTTCTGGGCCCTGCAAAAAGAGTGAGTGATATATTGAACAAAATATACTCTATTAAATGAGATAAGACAATTATTGCACAATACATTTTTTTAATATCCATACATGAAATGCTTGGATAGTGCTATGCCCTAATTCTGGAAGATGCTGTTACAATACGACATTTATGACATTGTCTGAACAAGAGCGAGCTGAAAACTTAATAAGTGTTGTGTAATTGAAGAAATTTCAGATGCAGTTGTCAGAATAATTTTCAGGTGTAAGTAACTCAAAATTAATACAAGAATTGTCCGATTAATGAAGAAGGTGGATGTATTGTGTGACTAGTTAGTTCAATATATGCAATAATAATAATAACTGAAATATACACAAATGTAATAATTATCAAATTAACCACAATGACTGTAAATCTTGGGACGCTTTAAATCTTCGGACATACTAAATTATTATAAAAAGTAATTTTTCTATAACCTATAAATGTTGGGCCTATAAATATTCTGTTTAATGAACTGTTTTTTAAGTTTTCTTGCTTAAAAATGTAGATTTATTGTGTGACTACTCTATTCAATATGTGTGATAAAAATAACTGAAATACACAAATATAATAATTATCAAATTAACCACAATGACTGTAAATCTTGGGATGCTTTAAATCTTCAGACATACTAAATTATTATCAAAAGTAATTTTTCTATAACCTATAAATGTTGGGCCTATAAATTTTCTGTTTAATGAACTGTTTTTATGTTCTGAAGAAGGTAGATTTATTGTGTGACTACTCTGTTCAGTATATGCAATAATAATAACTGAAATACACAAAGGTAATAATTATCAAATTAACCACAATGACTGTAAATCTTTAATTAATTAATCTTTAATTTAATTAATTCTGTAATTTAAGTCACATGATTTTTCTAAAAATTTAGTTCAATTTGTTTGTGATGTTTTCTTAACACATTAACCCCTGGAGGTTTTTGCTGTTTTCACATGAAATGCGAGTAGAAAACACATTTTGGAGACTATTTCTGAATACATCGTAATACATCAATTTCCAAGCAATAATCCGTTAGACAAATGGTTACTCATGCTAAAGAAAATGTTTTTAATTGGTTAGTTTGCTGGCGCATTAGCAGAAGGGCAAACATTGTATTTTTATTTTTTGCTTAATGGACCCATAATTTTCGTATGGAGAAGACTCTTTATTCAAAATGTCCACTTTATCCTACTTTTTGCACAGGTTCACCTGTCTGTTCATTTCAGACTGGTCTGCCATAGATCTGAGGCCATAAAGTCTAAAATCTGGACACAAATTCAGAATCCGATCATAGGCGATTTTTGGGTGAAGAAAAAAACGGGTCCAAAAACTTTGGTTTTTCCCTCTGTATTCTGTAATGCAACTAAAATGTCCAGATTATTTGCTATCATTGTAGAGCGACATCTGTCTACCTTTCTATGATACCACCCACATTAGTGTATCATGTATGACCTTGACGCTACAGACTTTGGAAGTAGGCTACTACCTCATGCCCTGTAAAGTCGCCGCTAGGGGTTAATGTGTTAATTAGCATATATTTCTGTTATTATTAAAAATTCTACTTCATTATCAAAGAATGTTGAACTTAAAATCTAACAGTACATGTCTAATTGAAATTTTTCACAGTACATCTAATTTGAAATCTGTCTCACAGTATGTATAATTTGATATATGTCTCATTGTATCTATTTAGAAGTTTCTCAGTATGTCTAATTTGATATATGTCTCATTGTATCTATTTAGAAGTTTCTCAGTATGTTTAATTTGATATATGTCTCATTGTATCTGTTTAGAAGTTTCTCAGTATGTCAAATTTGAAATCAATCACTTAGTATACCTAATTTATGATCTGTCTCACAATATGTCTGATTTTTAAAATCTGTCTCAGTATGTCTAGTTTGAAATATTCTATTTTGTCTAATTTGAAATCTGTCTTGCAGTATGTCTAATTGTAGATCTGTCTTGCAGCATTCCTATTTTGAAATCTTTCTCACATTATATCTAATAACAAGTCTTTTACAGCATGATTTTTTTAAAGTTTGTCTTGCATTATGTCTAATTTGAAATATGTCTCACAGTTTGTCTAATTTCATTTCTGTTCACCATTATGTCTAATTTTATATCAGTCTTACAGCTTGCCTATTTTAAAATCTTCATTTGTCTGATTTGAGATCAGTCTCACAGCTTGCCTATTTTAAAATCTTTGTTTGTCTGATTTGAGATCAGTCTCACAGCTTGCCTGTTTTAAAATCTCACTTTGTCTGATTTGAGATCAGTCTCACAGCTTGCCTTTTTTAAAATCTTCGTTTGTCTGATTTGAGATCAGTCTCACAGCTTGCCTATTTTAAAATCTTCGTTTGTCTGATTTGAGATCAGTCTCACAGCTTGCCTATTTTAAAATCTCACTTTGTCTGATTTGAGATCAGTCTCACAGCTTGCCTTTTTTAAAATCTTCGTTTGTCTGATTTGAGATCAGTCTCACAACTTGCCTATTTTAAAATCTTCATTTGTCTGATTTGAGATCAGTCTCACAACTTGCCTATTTTAAAATCTTTGTTTGTCTGATTTGAGATCAGTCTCACAGTATGCTTTTTTTAAAATCAGTGTCACAAAACAAGATCTTGTTCATCGTACAGCTTATATATAACAATCTTGTCTGTTTCTTTTCAGCCTGTGGTGGGACAGCCAGTTCAGATTTTGTACACCGAGAGAACATGCAATCATTTAAAGACTGCACATCAATTCATGGCAATCTCAGAATTCAGAAAAGTTCATTTGATGGGTACGTAATTTATCATTACTGTTGTTGCAGAACCTATCCAAGTGGAAAGGGAGACCACTCAATCCTTTTGTCTTTCATGGCAGTAACTTTGAATGTTAATAGTGCTGCAATAGGATTTGTTGTGCTAATTATTTTGAAAAATGGGAACCAGTCTAGAAGCAAGTCAAAATAAAATAGTATATACACACACACACACAGACACACACACACACAACTAGATAAAAGATTGATGGAATTTATATATTTCCACAGACTTGACTTCAGAACATTCAGTATTGTAATAAGCACCTGATTCTTGAAGTGCTCAATTTAAAACATGTTTCAAATGCATGTACATCAAAAACACTGCAGACATGTGGCATTTTCAACTCACAGCTTTCACCAGGAATGGATTCTTACTGAGAAGTATTGTTTCTTAAGTCTTCATCTAATGATTCATTTAGTTTTTACTCATTGAACCAATTTATTGATTCTATTCATACTTGCATTGCATTACTTAGGAAAAAGATGGTTCATTCTGTGGGATATCTACTCTGCCCTTTTAGTTTGAAGTTAGGGTCTCAGATGTTGAAAATTTGTGTTAAAGAGAGGGCTTGGGTAAATAAAATGTCTATGGACCACTGTTTAGTAATTGGGTGCAGGTTGCTAATTCTAAGGATAATTTAAATAGGAAAGTCTATCTGAACACACTCTATTTATTGGGAGATGGCTTACATTTTAATGCATTAAATATAATTTTTAATGTTTAGGATTTGGTTTAAATACAAGTTTTTGTAGGAGGCAGATCATATTTACATTTTCCACAAATGCATTGTAAATTAATCAAGAATTTACCCATGTGAAAACTTTTAGACTGATAAATACTTTTGAATATGTATTATTTATTGAAATAAAAGCCATTACCGGTACTTAAGTCTTAATTAGCAACATTTAGACAGACTAAGTATTACCCAATATATATATATATATATATATATATATATATATATACACACACACACACACACAGATTCTCATATTTAATTTCAGAGATGCATACAGAAATATTTCTGGAATAAGTACCAGTGACCTACAGGTTTTTAAGGATGTAAGAGAGATAACTGGCTACCTGGCTATTCAACAGGTTCCTTCTAGTCTGAATGACCTTTCCTTCCTCTCAAATCTAGAGACTATCCAGGGTAGAGAATTAAGGTACGTTTCATTCCATTGCCAGAAAAATATTGGTTGTCTAATTATTTTTGTGATCATGTTTAAGCAGAAATCTAAATAGTTTTTTCCATGTCACTAAAAGACAAGAATTAATATTAAGGCATACATACAACAGCTTAAGTTGGAAACACATGTTTTCGTTAATGTCATGAAAATGCCTTAAGATGGCAAGAAAACATATCATGATTTGTTTTAAAAGATGGATTAATTGGAACAAACATTGCACTTTGAATGAATTTGAAAACTAAATACAAGAAAAACTGGAAAATTGAGAAGATTATACATCATCTTTTGTACTGTGTGATTGTCATTTACCTTGGCAGACATTATCTTTTGTACTGTGTGATTGTCATTTACCTTGGCAGACATTATCTTTTGTACTGTGTGATTGTCATTTACCTTGGCAGACATAATTTTTTGTACTGTGTGATTGTCATTTACCTTGGCAGACATTATCTTTTGTACTGTGTGATTGTCATTTACCTTGACAGACATAATCTTTTGTACTGTGTGATTGTCATTTACCTTGGCAGACATAATCTTTTGTACTGTGTGATTGTCATTTACCTTGGCAGACATTATCTTTTGTACTGTGTGATTGTCATTTACCTTGGCAGACATAATCTTTTGTACTGTGTGATTGTCATTTACCTTGGCAGACATAATCTTTTGTACTGTGTGATTGTCATTTACCTTGGCAGACATTATCTTTTGTACTGTGTGATTGTCATTTACCTTGACAGACATAATCTTTTGTACTGTGTGATTGTCATTTACCTTGACAGACATTATCTTTTGTACTGAGTGATTGTCATTTACCTTGACAGACATAATCTTTTGTACTGTGTGATTGTCATTTACCTTGACAGACATAATCTTTTGTACTGTGTGATTGTCATTTACCTTGGCAGACATAATCTTTTGTACTGTGTGATTGTCATTTACCTTGACAGACATTATCTTTTGTACTGTGTGATTGTCATTTACCTTGGCAGACATTATCTTTTGTACTGTGTGATTGTCATTTACCTTGGCAGACATAATCTTTTGTACTGTGTGATTGTCATTTACCTTGGCAGACATAATCATTTGTACTGTGTGATTGTCATTTACCTTGACAGACATTATCTTTTGTACTGTGTGATTGTCATTTACCTTGACAGACATTATCTTTTGTACTGTGTGATTGTCATTTACCTTGACAGACATTATCTTTTGTACTGTGTGATTGTCATTTACCTTGACAGACATAATCTTTTGTACTGTGTGATTGTCATTTACCTTGACAGACATAATCTTTTGTACTGTGTGATTGTCATTTACCTTGGCAGACATTATCTTTTGTACTGTGTGATTGTCATTTACCTTGACAGACATAATCTTTTGTACTGTGTGATTGTCATTTACCTTGGCAGACATTATCTTTTGTGCTGTGTGATTGTCATTTACCAGGTAAACAGAATCTTTGTACTGTGTAACTGTCATTTGCTTTGGTAAACAGAAACATTTGTACTGTGTGATTGTCATTTACATTAGAATACTGCTAGGAAAAAGTTTGTATTTCATAATATTGTATGTACTAATCACTTGTAGACCTACCTTAAGAGTCAGCTCTATTAAGCAATCACCTATCTTTTGCAGCCATTTTCCAGTTTAAACATAATGTCATTATATAAATAAAACTTCCTTTAAGCAGCCACCTGTTTTAAGAGGTCATTTGTTTTGCTACCCATACACAGTATGAATAGGAAAGGTCTGACTATACTCAATCTGTATACATAAGACATGTCTGACTGCATTGTCAATCTGTATACATAAGACATGTCTGACTGCATTGTCAATCTGTATACATAAGACATGTCTGACTGCATTGTCAATCTGTATACATAAGACATGTCTGACTGCATTGTCAATCTGTATACATAAGACATGTCTGACTGCATTGTCAATCTGTATACATAAGACATGTCTGACTGCATTGTCAATCTGTATACATAAGACATGTCTGACTGCATTGTCAATCTGTATACATAAGACATGTCTGACTGCATTGTCAATCTGTATACATATGACATGTCTGACTGCATTGTCAATCTGTATACATAAGACATGTCTGACTGCATTGCCAATCTGTATACATAAGACATGTCTGACTGCATTGCCAATCTGTATACATAAGACATGTCTGACTGCATTGTCAATCTGTATACATAAGACATGTCTGACTGCATTGTCAATCTGTATACATAAGACATGTCTGACTGCATTGTCAATCTGTATACATAAGACATGTCTGACTGCATTGTCAATCTGTATACATAAGACATGTCTGACTGCATTGTCAATCTGTATACATAAGACATGTCTGACTGCATTGTCAATCTGTATACATAAGACATGTCTGACTGCATTGTCAATCTGTTTACATAAGACATGTCTGACTGCATTGTCAACCTGTATACATAAGACATGTCTGACTGCATTGTCAACCTGTATACATAGGACATGTCTGACTGCATTGTCAACCTGTATACATAGGACATGTCTGACTGCATTGTCAACCTGTATACATAAGACATGTCTGACTGCATTGTCAACCTGTATACATAGGACATGTCTGACTGCATTGTCAACCTGTATACATAAGACATGACTGACTGCATTGTCAACCTGTATGCATAAGACATGTCTGACTGCATTGTCAACCTGTATACATAGGACATGTCTGACTGCATTGTCAACCTGTATACATAGGACATGTCTGACTGCATTGTCAACCTGTATACATAGGACATGTCTGACTGCATTGTCAACCTGTATACATAGGACATGTCTGACTGCATTGTCAACCTGTATACATAGGACATGTCTGACTGCATTGTCAACCTGTATACATAGGACATGTCTGACTGCATTGTCAACCTGTATACATAGGACATGTCTGACTGCATTGTCAATCTGTATACATAGGAAATGTCTGACTGCATTGTCAATCTGTATACATAGGACATGTCTGACTGCATTGTCAATCTGTATACATAGGACATGTCTGACTGCATTGTCAATCTGTATACATAGGACATGTCTGACTGCATTGTCAATCTGTATACATAGGACATGTCTGACTGCATTGTCAATCTGTATACATATGACATGTCTGACTGCATTGTGAATCTGTACGCCATTTTCAGCACATGATAGGCTATACATGGCGGCCAGTATTATTGGTGGAGGAAGAACCCAGGAAAACCCCTGGAAAGAACCACTGACCCATGAGACGCTACTGGCAAGCTTTCTCACATAGCTATATTAGCCAAATACTAGACTCGAACCCACGCAGACAGAGGTGAGATGGCAGTGATCTGTAACAGAGAGCGCTTTAGACCACTCAGCCACACGGGGCCTTTTACTAGAGTCAATCTGTTTGCACAGGACAAATGTGACAGTATGGTCAATCTGTATACATAGGACAAGTGTGACAGTATGGTCAATCTATATGCATAGGATAAGTGTGACAGTATGGTCAAGCTGTTAACATAGGTGAAGTATGACAGTATAGTCAATCTGTATACATAAGACAAGTGTGACAGTATAGTCAATCAGTTAACATTGCTGAAGTGTGACAGTATAGTCTATCTGTATACATAGGACAAGTGTGACAGTATGGTCAATCTGTATACATAGGCCAAATGCGACATTATGGTCAATGTGTATACATGGGACAAATGTGACGGTATGGTCAATCTATATACATAGGACAAGTGTGACAGTATGGTCAATCTGTATACATAGGACATATGCGACAGTATGGTCAATGTGTATACATAGGACAAATGTGACACTATGGTCAATCTATATACATATGACAAGTGTGACAGTATAGTCAATCAGTTAACATAGGTGAAGTATGACAGTAGATTCAATCTGTATACATAGTACAAATTTGACAGTATGGTCAATATATATACACAGGACAAGTGTGACAGTATGGTCAATCTGTATACATAGGACATATGCAACAGTATGGTCAACTGTATTCATAGGACAAGTGTGACAGTATGATCAATGTGTATACATAGGACAAGTGTGACAGTATGGTCAATTTGTATATATAGGACAAGTGTGACAGTATGGTCAATTTGGATGCATAGGACAAGTGTCACAGTATAGTCAATCTGTATACATAGGACAAGTGTGACAGTATGGTCAATCTATATACATAGGACAAGTGTGACAGTATGGTCAATCAGTTAACATAGGTGAAGTATGACAGTATAGTCAATCTGTATACATAGGACAAGTGTGACAGTATGATCAATCTGTATACATAGGACATATGCAACAGTATGGTCAACTGTATTCATAGGACAAGTGTGACAGTATGATCAATGTGTATACATAGGACAAGTGTGACAGTATGGTTAATTTGTATACATAAGACAAGTGTGACAGTATGGTCAATTCGTATACATAGGACAAGTGTGACAGTATAGTCAATCTGTATACATAGGACAAGTGTGACAGTATGGTCAATCTGTATACATAAGACAAGTGTGACAGTATGGTCAATCAGTTAACATAGGTGAAGTATGACAGTATAGTCAATCTGTATACATAGGACAAGTGTGACAGTATGGTCAATCTGTATACATAGGACATATGTGACAGTATGGTCAATCAGTTAACATAGGACAAATGTGACAGTATGGTCAATCAGTTAACATAGGTGAAGTATGACAGTATGGTCAATCTGTATACATAGGACAAGTGTGACAGTATGGTCAATCTATATACATAGGACAAGTGTGACAGTATAATCAATGTGTATACATAGGACAAGTGTGACAGTATGATCAATGTGTATACATAGGACAAGTGTGACAGTATGGTCAATTTGTATACATAAGACAAGTGTGACAGTAGAGTCAATCTATATACATAGGACAAGTGTGACAGTATGGTCAATCTGTATACATAGGACATATGCGACAGTATGGTCAATGTGTATACATAGGAAAAATGTGACAGTATGGTCAATCTATATACATATGACAAGTGTGACAGTATAGTCAATCAGTTAACATAGGTGAAGTATGACAGTAGATTCAATCTGTATACATAGTACAAGTGTGACAGTATGGTCAATCTATTTCCATAGGACAAGTGTGACAGTATGGTCAATCTGTATACATAGGACATATGCAACAGAATGGTCAACTGTATTCATATGACAAGTGTGACAGTATGGTCAATGTGTATACATACGACAAATGAGACAGTATGGTCAATTTGTATACATAGGACAAGTGTGACAGTATGGTCAATCTGTATACATAAGACAAGTGTGACAGTATGGTCAATCAGTTAACATTGGTGAAGTATGACAGTATAGTCAATCTATATACATAGGACATATGTGACAGTATGGTCAATCAGTTAACATAGGACAAATGTGACAGTAGAGTCAACCAGTTAACATAGGTGAAGTATGACAGTATAGTCAATCTGTATACATAGGACAAATGTGACAGTATTGTCAATCTGTATACATAAGACATATGCGACAGTATGGTCAACTGTATAGATAGGACAAATGTGACAGTATGGTCATTCTGTATACATAGGACAAGTGTGACAGTATGGTCATTCTGTATACATAGGACATATGTGACAGTATGGTCAACTGTATTCATAGGACAAGTGTGACAGTATGGTCAATCTGTATACATATGACAAATGTGACAGTATAGTCAATCAGTTAACATAGGTGAAGTATGACAGTAGAGTCAATCTGTATACATAGTACAAGTGTGACAGTATAGTCAATCTGTATACATAGTACAAGTGTGACAGTATGGTCAATCTGTATACATAGGACATATGTGACAGTATGGTCAAACAGTTAACATAGGACAAATGTGACAGTAGAGTCAATCAGTTAACATAGGTGAAGTGACAGTATAGTCAATCTGTATACATAATACAAGTGTGACAGTATGGTCAATCTGTATGCATAGGGCAAATGTGACAGTATAGTCAATCTGTATATATAGGACAAGTGTGACAGTGTGTTCAATCTTTGTACATAGGACAAATGTGACAGTATAGTCAATCTGTATACATAGGACATTTGTGACAGTATGTTCAATCTTTGTACATAGGACAAATGTGACAGTATAGTCAATCTGTATACATAGGACAAGTGTGACAGTATGGTCATTCTGTATACATATGACATATGCAACAGTATGGTCAATCTGTATTCATAGGACAAGTGTGACAGTATGGTCAATCTATATACATATGACAAGTGTGGCAGTATAGTCAATCTGTATACATAGGACAAGTGTGACAGTATGGTCATTCTGTATACATATGACATATGCGACAGTATGGTCAATCTGTATACATAGGACAAGTGTGACAGTATGGTCAATCTATATACATAGGATAAGTGTGACAGTATGGTCAAGCTGTTAACATAGGAGAAGTATGACAGTATAGTCAATCTGTATACATAAGACAAGTGTGACAGTATAGTCAATCAGTTAACATTGCTGAAGTGTGACAGTTTAGTCTATCTGTATACATAGAACAAGTGTGACAGTATGGTCAATCTCTATACATAGGACAAATGCGATGGTATGGTCAATGTGTATACATAGGACAAATGTGACAGTATGGTAAATCTATATACATAGGACAAGTGTGACAGTATGGTCAATCTGTATACATAGGACATCTGCGACAGTATGGTCAATGTGTATACATAGGACAAATGTCACAGTATGGTCAATCTATATACATATGACAAGTGTGACAGTATAGTCAATCAGTTAACATAGGTGAAGTATGACAGTAGATTCAATCTGTGTGACAGAATGGTCAATCTATATACACAGGACAAGTGTGACAGTATGGTCAATCTGTATACATAGGACATATGCAACAGTATGGTCAACTGTATTCATAGGACAAGTGTGACAGTATGATCAATCTATATACATAGGACAAGTGTGACAGTATGGTCAATTTGTATACATAAGACAAGTGTGACAGTATGGTCAATTTGTATACATAGGACAAGTGTGACAGTATAGTCAATCTGTATACATAGGACAAGTGTGACAGTATGGTCAATCTATATACATAGGACAAGTGTGACAGTATGGTCAATCAGTTAAGATAGGTGAAGTATGACAGTATAGTCAATCTGTATACATAGGACAAGTGTGACAGTATGGTCAATCTGTATACATAGTAAAAAATGCAACAGTATGGTCAACTGTATTCATAGGACAAGTGTGACAGTATGATCAATGTGTATACATAGGACAAGTGTGACAGTATGGTCAATTTGTATACATAAGACAAGTGTGACAGTATGGTCAATTTGTATACATAGGACAAGTGTAACAGTATAGTCAGTCTGTATACATAGGACAAGTGTGACAGTATGGTCAATCTGTATACATAGGACAAGTGTGACAGTATGGTCAATCAGTTAACATATGTGAAGTATGACAGTATAGTCAATCTGCATACATAGGACAAGTGTGACAGTATGGTCAATTTGTATACATAAGACAAGTGTGACAGTATAGTCAATCTGTATACATAAGACAAGTGTGACAGTATAGTCAATTTGTATACATAGGACAAGTGTGACAATATGGTCAATTTGTATACATAGGACAAGTGCGACAGTATGGTCAATTTGTATACATAGAACAAGTGTGACAGTATAGTCAATCTGTATACATAGGACAAGTGTCACAGTATAGTCAATCTGTATACATAGGACAAGTGTGACAGTATGGTCAATCTGTATACATAGGACAAGTGTGATAGTATGGTCAATCTGTATACATATGACAAGTGTGACAGTATAGTCTATCAGTTAACATAGGTGAAGTATGACAGTAGAGTCAATCTGTATACATAGTTCAAGTGTGACAGTATGGTCAATCTGTATACATAGTACAAGTGTGACAGTATGGTCAATCTGTATACATAGAACAAGTGTGACAGTATGGTCAATCTGTATACATAGGACATATGTGACAGTATGCTCAATCACTTAACATATGACAAATGTGACAGTAGCGTCAATCAGTTAACATAGGTGAAGTGACAGTATAGTCAATCTGTATACATAGGACAAGTGTGACAGTATGTTCAATCTGTATGCATAGGACAAATGTGACAGTATAGTCAATCTGTATACATAGGACAAGTGTGACAGTATGTTCAATCTTTGTACATAGGACAATTGTGACAGTATAGTCAATCTGTATACATAGGACAAGTGTGACAGTATGGTCATTCTGTATACATATGACATATGCAACAGTATGGTCAATCTGTATTCATGGGACAAGTGTGACAGTATGGTCAATCTATATACATACGACAAGTGTGACAGTATAGTCAATCAGTTAACATAGGTGAAGTATGACAGTAGAGTCAATCTGTATACATAGTACAAGTGTGACAGTATGGTCAATCTGTATACATATGACAAGTGTGACAGTATGGTCAATCTATATACATAGGATAAGTGTGACAGTAAGGTCAAGCTGTTAACATAGGTGAAGTATGACAGTATAATCAATCTGTATACATAAGACAAGTGTGACAGTATAGTCAATCAGTTAACATTGCTGAAGCGTCACAGAATAGTCTATCTGTATACATAGGACAAGTGTGACAGTATGGTCGATCTGTATACATAGGACAAGTGCGACAGTATGGTCAATTTGTATACATAGGACAAATGTGACAGTATGGTCAATCTATATACATAGGACAAGTGTGACAGTATGGTCAATCTGTATACATAGGACATATGCAACAGTATGGTCAATGTGTATACATAGGACAAATGTGACAGTATGGTCAATCTATATACATATGACAAGTGTGACAGTATAGTCAATCAGTTAACATAGGTGAAGTATGACAGTAGATTCAATCTGTATACATAGTACAAGTGTGACAATATGGTTAATTTGTATACATAAGACAAGTGTGACAGTATGGTCAATTTGTATACATAGGACAAGTGTGACAGTATAGTCAGTCTGTATACATAGGACAAGTTTGACAGTATGGTCTATCTGTATACATAGGACAAGTGTGACAGTATGGTCAATCAGTTAACATAGGTGAAGTATGACAGTATAGTCAATCTGCATACATAGGACAAGTGTTACAGTATGGTCAATTTGTATACATAAGACAAGTGTGACAGTATAGTCAATCTGTATACATCAGACAAGTGTGACAGTATAGTCAATCTGTATACTTAGGACAAGTGTGACAATATGGTCAATTTGTATACATAGGACAAGTATGACAGTATGGTCAATTTGTATACATAGGACAAGTGTGACAGTATAGTCAATCTGTATACATAGGACAAGTGTGACAGTATAGTCAATCTGTATACATAGGACAAGTGTGACAGTATGGTCAATCTGTATACATAGGACATATGTGACAGTATGGTCAATCAGTTAACATAGGACAAATGTGACAGTAGAGTCAATCAGTTAACATAGGTGAAGTATGACAGTATGGTCAATCTGTATACATAGGACAAGTGTGACAGTATGGTCAATCTATATACATAGGACAAGTGTGACAGTATAATCAATCTGTATACATAGGACAAGTGTGACAGTATGATCAATGTGTATACATAGGACAAGTGTGACAGTATGGTCAATCTGTATACATATGACAAGTGTGACAGTATGGTCAATCTATATACATAGGATAAGTGTGACAGTAAGGTCAAGCTGTTAACATAGGTGAAGTATGACAGTATAGTCAATCTGTATACATAAGACAAGTATGACAGTATAGTCAATCAGTTAACATTGCTGAAGTGTGACAGTACAGTCTATCTGTATACATAGGACAAGTGTGACAGTATGGTCAATCTGTATACATAGGACAAGTGTGACAGTATGGTCAATCTGTATACATAGGACATATGTGACAGTATGGTCAATCAGTTAACATAGGACAAATGTGACAGTTTGGTCAATCTGTATACATAGGACAAGTGTGACAGTATGGTCAATCTGTATACATTGGACATATGCAACAGTATGGTCAATGTGTATACATAGGACAAATGTGACTGTATGGTCAATCTATAAACATATGACAAGTGTGACAGTATAGTCAATCAGTTAACATAGGTGAAGTATGACAGTAGATTCAATCTGTATACATAGTACAAGTGTGACAGAATAGTCAATCAATATACACAGGACAAGTGTGACAGTATGGTCAGTCTGTATACATAGGTCATATGCAACAGTATGATCAACTGTATTCATAGGACAAGTGTGACAGTATGATCAATCTATATACATAGGACAAGTATGACAGTATGGTCAATTTGTATACATAAGACAAGTGTGACAGTATGGTCAACTTGTATACATATTACAAGTGTGACAGTATAGTCAATCTGTATACATAGGACAAGTGTGACAGTATGGTCAATCTATATACATAGGACAAGTGTGACAGTATGGTCAATCAGTTAAGATAGGTGAAGTATGACAGTATAGTCAATCTGTATACATAGGACAAGTTTGACAGTATGGTCAATCTGTATACATAGGACATATGCAACAGTATGGTCAACTGTATTCATAGGACAAGTGTGACAGTATGATCAATGTGTATACATAGGACAAGTGTGACAGTATGGTCAATTTGTATACATAAGACAAGTATGAGAGTATGGTCAATTTGTTTACATAGGACAAGTGTGACAGTATGGTCAATCAGTTAACATAGGTGAAGTATGACAGTATAGTCAATCTGCATACATAGGACAAGTGTTACAGTATGGTCAATTTGTATACATAAGACAATTGTGACAGTATAGTCAATCTGTATACATAAGACAAGTGTGACAGTATAGTCAATCTGTATACTTAGGACAAGTGTGACAATATGGTCAATTTGTATACATAGGACAAGTGTGACAGTATAGTCAATCTGTATACATAGGACAAGTGTGACAGTATATTCAATCTGTATACATAGGAAAAGTGTGACAGTATGGTCAATCTGTATACATAGGACATATGTGACAGTATGGTCAATCAGTTAACATAGGACAAATGTGACAGTAGAGTCAATCAGTTAACATAGGTAAAGTATGACAGTATGGTCAATCTGTATACATAGGACAAGTGTGACAGTATGGTCAATCAGTTAACATAGGTGAAGTATGACAGTATAGTCAATCTGCATACATAGGACAAGTGTTACAGTATGGTCAATTTGTATACATAAGACAATTGTGACAGTATAGTCAATCTGTATACATAAGACAAGTGTGACAGTATAGTCAATCTGTATACTTAGGACAAGTGTGACAATATGGTCAATTTGTATACATAGGACAAGTGTGACAGTATAGTCAATCTGTATACATAGGACAAGTGTGACAGTATAGTCAATCTGTATACATAGGACAAGTGTGACAGTATGGTCAATCTGTATACATAGGACATATGTGACAGTATGGTCAATCAGTTAACATAGGACAAATGTGACAGTAGAGTCAATCAGTTAACATAGGTGAAGTATGACAGTATAGTCAATCTGTATACATAGGACAAGTGTGACAGTATGGTCAATCTATATACATAGGACAAGTGTGACAGTATAATCAATCTGTATACATAGGACAAGTGTGACAGTATGATCAATGTGTATACATAGGACAAGTGTGACAGTATGGTCAATTTGTATACATAAGACAAGTGTGACAGTAGAGTCAATCTATATACATAGGACAAGTGTGACAGTATGGTCAATCTATATACATAGGATAAGTGTGAAAGTAAGGTCAAGCTGTTAACATAGGTGAAGTTTGACAGTATAGTCAATCTGTATACATAAGACAAGTGTGACAGTATAGTCAATCAGTTAACATTGCTGAAGTGTGACAGTACAGTCTATCTGTATACATTGGACAAGTGTGACAGTATGGTAAATCTGTATACATAGGACATACGCGACAGTATGGTCAATGTGTATACATAGGACAAATGTGACAGTATGGTCAATCTATATACATAGGACAAGTGTGACAGTATGGTCAATCTGTATACACTGGACATATGCAACAGTATGGTCAATGTGTATACATAGGACAAATGTGACAGTATGGTCAATCTATAAACATATGACACGTGTGACAGTATAGTCAATCAGTTAACATAGGTGAAGTATGACAGTAGATTCAATCTGTATACATAGTACAAGTGTGACAGAATAGTCAATCAATATACACAGGACAAGTGTGACAGTATGGTCAGTCTGTATACATAGGACATATGCAACAGTATGATCAACTGTATTCATTGGACAAGTGTGACAGTATGATCAATCTATATACATAGGACAAGTATGACAGTATGGTCAATTTGTATACATAAGACAAGTGTGACAGTATGGTCAACTTGTATACATATTACAAGTGTGACAGTGTAGTCAATCTGTATACATAGGACAAGTGTGACAGTATGGTCAATCTATATACATAGGACAAGTGTGACAGTATGGTCAATCAGTTAAGATAGGTGAAGTATGACAGTATAGTCAATCTGTATACATAGGACAAGTGTGACAGTATGGTCAATCTGTATACATAGGACATATGCAACAGTATGGTCAACTGTATTCATAGGACAAGTGTGACAGTATGATCAATGTGTATACATAGGACAAGTGTGACAGTATGGTCAATTTGTATACATAAGACAAGTGTGACAGTATGGTCAATTTGTATACATTGGACAAGTGTGACAGTATAGTCAGTCTGTATACATAGGACAAGTTTGACAGTATGGTCAATCTGTATACATAGGACAAGTGTGACAGTATGGTCAATCAGTTAACATAGGTGAAGTATGACAGTATAGTCAATCTGCATACATACTACAAGTGTTACAGTATGGTCAATTTGTATACATAAGACAATTGTGACAGTATAGGTCAATCTGTATACATAAGACAAGTGTGACAGTATAGTCAATCTGTATACTTAGGACAAGTGTGACAATATGGTCAATTTGTATACATAGGACAAGTGTGACAGTATGGTCAATTTGTATACATAGGACAAGTGTGACAGTATAGTCAATCTGTATACATAGGACAAGTGTGACAGTATAGTCAATCTGTATACATAGGACAAGTGTGACAGTATGGTCAATCTGTATACATAGGACATATGTGACGGTATGGTCAATCAGTTAACATAGGACAAATGTGACAGTAGAGTCAATCAGTTAACATAGGTGAAGTATGACAGTATGGTCAATCTGTATACATACGACAAGTGTGACAGTATGGTCAATCTATATACATAGGACAAGTGTGACAGTATAATCAATCTGTATACATAGGACAAGTGTGACAGTATGATCAATGTGTATACATAGGACAAGTGTGACAGTATGGTCAATTTGTATACATAAGACTAGTGTGACAGTAGAGTCAATCTATATATATAGGACAAGTGTGACAGTATGGTCAATCTGTATACATAGGACATATGCAACAGTATGGTCAATGTGTATACATAGGACAAATGTGACAGTATGGTCAATCTATATACATATGACAAGTGTGACAGTATAGTCAATCAGTTAACATAGGTGAAGTATGACAGTAGATTCAATCTGTATACATAGTACAAGTGTGACAGTATGGTCAATCTATATACATAGGTCAAGTGTGACAGTATGGTCAATCTGTATACATAGGACATATGCAACTGTATGGTCAACTGTATTCATAGGACAAGTGTGACAGTATGGTCAATGTGTATACATAGGACAAGTGTGACAGTATGGTCAATTTGTATACATAGGACAAGTGTGACAGTATGGTCAATCTGTATACATAAGACAAGTGTGACAGTATGGTCAATCAGTTAACATTGGTGAAGTATGACAGTATAGTTAATCTATATACATACGACATATGTGACAGTATGGTCAATCAGTTAACATAGGACAAATGTGACAGTAGAGTCAATCAGTTAACATAGGTGAAGTATGACAGTATAGTCAATCTGTATACATAGGACAAGTGTGACAGTATGGTCAATCTGTATACATAAGACATATGTGATAGTATGGTCAACTGTATAGATAGGACAAATGTGACAGTATGGTCATTCTGTATACATAGGACAAGTGTGACAGTATGGTCATTCTGTATACATAGGACATATGTGACAGTATGGTCATCTGTATTCATAGGACAAGTGTGACAGTATGGTCAATCTGTATACATATGACAAGTGTGACAGTATAGTCTATCAGTTAGCATAGGTGAAGTATGACAGTAGAGTCAATCTGTATACATAGTTCAAGTGTGACTGTATGGTCAATCTGTATACATAGTACAAGTGTGACAGTATGGTCAATCTGTAGACATAGACCAAGTGTGACAGTATGGTCAATCTGTATACATAGGACATATGTGACAGTATGGTCAATCAGTTAACATAGGACAAATGTGACAGTAGGGTCAATCAGTTAACATAGGTGAAGTGACAGTATAGTCAATCTGTATACATAGGACATGTGTGACAGTATGTTCAATCTGTATGCATAGGACAAATGTGACAGTATAGTCAATCTGTATACATAGGACAAGTGTGACAGTATGTTCAATCTTTGTACATAGGACAAATGTGACAGTATAGTCAATCTGTATACATAGGACAAGTGTGACAGTATGGTCATTCTGTATACATATGACATATGCGACAGTATGGTCAATCTGTATTCATGGGACAAGTGTGACAGTATGGTCAATCTATATACATATGACAAGTGTGACAGTATAGTCAATCAGTTAACATAGGTGAAGTATGACAGTAGAGTCAATCTGTATACATAGTACAAGTGTGACAGTATGGTCAATCTGTATACATATGACAAGTGTGACAGTATAGTCAATCAGTTAACATAGGTGAAGTGTGACAGTATGGTCATTCTGTATACATTGGACATATGAAACAGTATGGTCAATCTGTATTCATAGGACAAGTGTGACAGTATGGTCAGTCTGTATACATAGAACAAGTATGACAGTATGGTCATTCTGTATACATAGGACATATGCAACAGTATCGTCAATCTGTATACCTAGGACAAGTGTGACAGTATGGTCAAATGTTGGTGTCATGACTACTATAGAAACAGCTAAATAATCATCCATGGAAGTCCCTTTATCAATTATGTCATGATTTATGAATAAACTGAGCCAGTGAAATTTGATCTATATAGATAGGTAGTTGTTATTTACAGGTGGTCAGTGCAGCAGATTTAACTGCATTGACTTAAACATATTATTTTTTTCAGTGGTGGACAATTTTCAGTCAACCTGGCAAGTTTAAATATCACAGAACTGGGTCTCAAATCCCTACAACACATTAAGAATGGAGATGTTATCATTGTCACGACTCCAAACCTCTGCTATCTGGAAAATATCAACTTTACTGGCATTTTCTCAACACCAAAACAAACGTTGAAGAAATTTATAAATAAAAATGCCACTATTTGTAGTAAGTAAAAAACAAATTCTATCTTTAAATATAATGTTTGTAGTAAGTTTTAAATGTGTCTATCCTTCAATCTAGTGTTTGTAGTAAGTTTGGTTGTGTCTAGCCTTCAATCCAGTGTTTATAGTAAGTTTTAATTGTGTCTATCCTTCAATCTAGTGTTTGTAGTAAATTTTAATTGATTGAGTCTAGCCTTCAATCCAGTGCTTGTAGCAAGTTTTAATTATGTCTAGTCCTTAATACAGTATTTATAATAAGTTTTAATTGTCTAACCTTCAATCCAATGTTTGTAGTAAGTTTTAATGGAGTCTAGCCTTCAATCCAGTGTTTGTAGTTAGTTTTAATTGTGTCTAACCTTCAATATTGTGTTTGTAGTAAGTTTTAATCCCCACATGTTATCCCCACATTGACTTTTAAGTTTTACAAAAAGCTGGCACAATATATATAAATTACATGTTTGTATTACAATGACTGTTGATTAATAAAGATCATTATATGATAGGATTAATGTTATAGTAATAAATGAATAGCATTATGGGATAGGATTAATGTTATAGTAATAAATGAATAGCATTATGGGATAGGATTAATGTTATAGTAATAAATGAATAGCATTATGGGATAGGATTAATGTTATAGTAATAAATGAATAGCATTATGGGATAGGATTAATGTTATAGTAATAAATGAAAAGCATTATGGGATAGGATTAATGTTATAGAAATAAATGAATAGCATTATGGGATAGGATTAATGTTATAGTAATAAATGAATAGCATTATGGGATAGGATTAATGTTATAGTAATAAATGAATAACATTATGGGACAGGATTAATGTTATTGTAATAAATGAACTGCATTATGGGATATGATTAATATTATAGTAATAAATGAATAGCATTATGGGATAGGATTAATGTTATAGTAATAAATGAATAGTATTATAGTATAGGATTGATGTTATAGTAATAAATGAATAGCATTATGGGATAGGATAAATGTTATAGTAATAAATGAATAGCATTTTGGGATGGGATTAATGTTATAGCAATAAATTATGAGATATAAAATGTTAAAGCAATAAATGAAGAGCATTATGGGATAGGATTAATGTTATACAAATACATGACTACCCTTATGGTATAGGATTAATGTTATATCAATGAATGAATAGCATTATGGTATAGGATTAATATTATAGCAATAAATGAATAGCATTATGGGATAGGATTAATGTTATACAAATACATGACTACCATTATGGTATAGGATTAATGTTATATCAATGAATGAATAGCATTATGGTATAGGATTAATATTATAGCAATAAATGAATAGCATTATGGTACATGATACATGTTAAAGTAATAAACGAATATCATTATGGGGCATGATAAATGTTAAAGTACCCGTAAATGAAAAGCATGATATAATAGGATGACTGTTTTAGTAATAAATGAAGAGTGATTTATGATTATATCACTGCAATATATTGTAATGATAATTGAAATAATTGTATTCTTCAGGGGCAGAGGGTAAGGTTTGTGATCCCGAATGTTCACAGCATGGTTGCTGGGGACCTGGACCATTCAATTGCCTTAAATGTGTGCACAAGCGAGTGTCCAAGAATGGCCAGTGTGTCCGCTTATGCTCAGATCTAACTCTATTATATGAGGATGGAGACACGTGTGAAAAATGCCATGCACAGTGTGCTGGCAGCTGTACTGGACCGGTAAGTACGATCAAATATATTTGTTCATCTTTCACTAATAATAATAATAATAATAATAATAATGGGTGTGTGTGTGTGTGTGTGTGTGTGTGTGTGTGTGTGTGTGTGTGTGTGTGTGTGTGTGTGTGTGGTTTAAAGGCAAAATGAATAAAATCCATGTCTACCCAAATATTACAACATCCTTCCATGTGGGTAATATCAGTATCAGTTCTAGACTAGGAAATTCCAAGAAAAATGGCATGATACAGCTAAATTACATTCTACTAGGAACTTTATTGCTGGCATCTTAAATTCTTCTCCACCAAAAACAACTTTGCACCTACACAACAGTCTCTCTTCAAGAGCAAGATTGTATGCAGAAAAAATTGGTTACACATGGAAATAGACAAATAAAAACTTGGTAAAGAGTCACTCAGAAGAATTGGTTACACAGGGAAATAGACAAATAAAAACTTGGTAAAGAGTCACTCAGAAGAATTGGTTACACAGGGAAATAGACAAATGAAAACATGGTAAAGATTCACTCAGAAGAATTGGTTACACAGGGACATAGACAAATGAAAACATGGTAAAGAGTCACTCAGAAGAATTGGTTACACAGGGAAGTAGACAAATGAAAACATGGTAAAGAGTCACTCAGAAGAATTGGTTACACAGGGAAGTAGACATAAAAATATGGTAAAGAGTCACTCAGAAGAATTGGTTACACAGGGACATAGACAAATAAAAACTTGGTAAAGAGTCACTCAGAAGAATTGGTTACACAGGGAAATAGACAAAAAAAAACATGATAAAGAGTCACTCAGAAATATTGGTTACACAGGTAAATAGACAAAAAAAACTTGATAAAGAGTCACTCAGAAGAATTGGTTACACAGGGAAATAGACAAATAAAAACATGGTAAAGAGTCACTCAGAAGATATGGTTACACAGGGAAATAGACAAAATAAAAGCATGGTAAAGTGTCACTCAGAAGAATTGGTTACACAGGGAAATAGACAAATGAAAACATGGTAAAAAGTCACTCAGAAGAATTGGTTACACAGGGACATAGACAAATAAAAACTTGGTAAAGAGTCACTCAGAAGAATTGGTTACATGGAAATAGACAAATAAAAACTTGATAAAGAGTCACTCAGAAGAATTGGTTACACAGGGACATAGATAAATAAAAACATGGTAAAGAGTCACTCAGAAGAATTGGTTACACAGGGAAATAGACAAATAAAAACATGGTAAATAGTCATTCAGAAGAATTGGTTACATAGGGACATAGACAAATAAAAACTTGGTAAAGAGTCACTCAGAAGAATTGGTTACACAGGGAAATAGACAAATACAAACATGGTGAAAAATCACTCAGAAGAATTTTTTACACAGGGACATAGACAAATACAAACTTGATAAAGAGTCACTCAGAAGAATTGGTTACACAGGGAAATAGACAAATAAAAACATGGTAAATAGTCATTCAGAAGAATTGGTTACATAGGGACATAGACAAATAAAAACTTGGTAAAGAGTCACTCAGAAGAATTGGTTACACAGGGAAATAGACAAATAAAAACATGGTGAAAAATCACTCAGAAGAATTTTTTACACAGGGACATAGACAAATACAAACTTGATAAAGAGTCACTCAGAAGAATTGGTTACACAGGGAAATAGACAAATAAAAACATGGTAAAGAGTCACTCAGAAGAATTGGTTACACAGGGAAATAGACAAAAGAAACATGGTGAAAAATCACTCAGAAGAATTGGTTACATAGGAAAATAGACAAATGAAAACATGGTAAAGAGTCAATCAGAAGAATTGGTTACACAGGGACATAAACAAATGAAAGCATGGTGAAAAATCACTCAGAAGAATTGGTTACATAGGAAAATAGACAAATAAAAACATGGTAAAGAGTTAATCAGAAGAATTGGTTACACAGGGACATAAACAAATAAAAACTTGGTGAAAAATCACTCAGAAGAATTGTCAATGCTCCTAGAAAATAAAACAAATATCATAGCTTGACTGATATTTCAGTTTACAAATATCATAGCTTGATTGATATTTAAGTTTACAAATATCATAGCTTGACTGATATTTCAGTTTACAAATCTTTCTATTAAATATTCCTGTCATCATTGAAAACCTTTTCATTATTTCTTCAGTACCAAATACATTATAATTTATAAACATGGTTGAGGCACTGTTCCTTGTCAAGCTTGATAATAAAAAAAAGAATTTTTGTTCTGACCAATTATATATATATATATATATATATATATATATATATATATATATATATATATATATATATATATATATATATATATATATATATATATATATATATATATATATATTGTTTGTTCCTTGAGGTACATAATACATTGTGAAGCAATAAAATTTAAATAATCTAATGTGTAATTTCAATGAAGAATATCTAAAATATTTTAAATGTATGTTTATTTTAGTACACAAAAATATGTATTGTCTTCATTATCTAACAGATTGTAATTTAAAATGTGACCCAAATAAGTACAACTTCATTATCTAACAGATTGTAATTTAAAATGTGACCTAAATAAGTACAACTTCATTATCTAACAGATTGTAATTTAAAATGTGACCTAAATAAGTACAACTTCATTATCTAACAGATTGTAATTTAAAATGTGACCTAAATAAGTACAACTTCATTATCTAACAGATTGTAATTTAAAATGTGACCCAAATAAGTACAACTTCATTATCTAACAGATTGTAATTTAAAATGTGACCCAAATAAGTACAACTGCCTCAAACCAAACTGATTATCAGAAGGTTGGACTTTACATTGTAATAGTAACTTCAAATATTTAATAATAGTTGTCAGGACAGTGATATACCTGAATTGTCAGGACAGTGATAGACCTGAATTATCAGGACAGTGATAGACCTGAATTATCAGAACAGTGATAGACCTGAATTATCAGAACAGTTGTAGACCTTAATTGTTGGGACAGTGGCAGACCTTAATTGTCAGAACAGTCTTAGACCTGAATTATCCGAACAGTGATATACCTGAATTGTCAGAACAGTAATAGACCTGAATTATCAGGACAGTGATAGACCTGAATTGTCAGGATAGTGATAGACCTGAATTATCAGAATAGTGATAGACCTGAATTGTCAGGACAGTGATAGACCTGAATTATCAGGACAGTGATAGACCTGAATTATCAGGACAGTGATAGACCTGAATTATCAGGACAGTGATAAACCTGAATTATCAGAACAGTTGTAGACCTTAATTGTTGGGACAGTGGCAGACCTTAATTGTCAGAACAGTCAGACCTGAATTATCCAAACAGTGATATACCTGAATTGTCAGAACAGTAATAGACCTGAATTATCAGGACAGTGATAGACCTGAATTGTCAGGATAGTGATAGACCTGAATTATCAGGATAGTGATAGACCTGAATTGTCAGGACAGTGATAGACCTGAATTATCAGGACAGTGATAGACCTGAATTATCAGGACAGTGATAGACCTGAATTATCAGGACAGTGATAGACCTTAATTGTCAGAACAGTCTTAGACCTGAATTATCTGAACAGTGATATACCTGAATTGTCAGAACAGTAATAGACCTGAATTGCTGTGACAGTGATATGCAATAATTATCAGAACAGTCTTAGACTTGAATTGTCAGCACAGTGGTTAATCTTTAATTGTTTTTGTCTACAAGAGTAACATGACATTTATAACTCTTTTAAAACCATCTAGAACAAAATTAACAACAAACATAAAAAAATAATTGTGATACTTGATAAAGTATCATTGTCCATAGTATCAGATCACTGATTAACCAGACTACTTGACAATAAGTGCTGCAATGCATTCCTAGCATTCAGGTTTGAGTTGGGTACATCTTTGACTTGACTAAAATCATTGGGATTTGAGCATTCAGGTTTGAGTTGGGTACATCTTTGACTTGAGTAAAATCATTGGGATTTGAGCATTCAGGATTGAGTTGGGTACATCACTGACTTGAGTAAAATCATTGGGATTTGAGCATTCAGGTTTGAATTGGGTACATCTTTGACTTGAGTAAAATCATGGGGATTTGAGCATTCAGGTTTGAGTTGGGTACATCTTTGACTTGAGTAAAATCATTGGGATTTGAGCATTCAGGCTTGAATTGGGTACATCTTTGACTTGAGTAAAATCATGGGGATTTGAGCATTCAGGTTTGAGTTGGGTACATCTTTGACTTGAGTAAAATCATTGGGATTTAAGCATTCAGGTTTGAGTTGGGTACATCTTTGACTTGAGTAAAATCAATGGGATTTGAGCATTCAGGTTTGAATTGGGTACATCTTTGACTTGAGTAAAATCATGGGGATTTGAGCATTCAGGTTTGAGTTGGGTACATCTTTGACTTGAGTAAAATCATTGGGATTTGAGCATTCAGGCTTGAATTGGGTACATCTTTGACTTGAGTAAAATCATGGGGATTTGAGCATTCAGGTTTGTGTTGGGTACATCTTTGACTTGAGTAAAATCATTGGGGTTTGAGCATTCAGGTTTGAGTTGGGTACATCTTTGACTTGAGTAAAGTCATTGGGATTTGAGCATTCAGGTTAAAGTTTGGTCCAGCTCAAACTCGAGTCTATATTTCACACTTGAACAATTTGGTTTGAGTTGAGTACATTAACATGACTTTTCTGTGTTGGCATTCTAGATTAGTTACATGACTTTCCTGTGTTGGCATTCTAGATTAGTTACATGACTTTCCTGTGTTGGCATTCTAGATTAGTTACACGACTTACCTGTATTGGGATTCTAGATTAGTTACATGACTTTCCTGTGTTGGCATTATAGATTAGTTACATGATTTGCCTGCATTGGCATTCTATATTAGTTACATGACTTTCCTGTGTTGGCATTCTAGATTAGTTACATGACTTACCTGTATTGGCATTCTAGATTAGTTACATGACTTTCCTGTGTTGGCATTCTAGATTAGTTACATGATTTTCCTGTGTTGGCATTTGAGATTAGTTGCATGACTTTCCTGTATTGGCATTCTTGATTAGTTACATGACTTTCCTGTGTTGACATTCTAGATTAGTTAAATGACTTTCCTGTGTTGGCATTCTAGATTAGTTACATGACTTTCCTGTGTTGGCATTCTAGATTAGTTACATGATTTTCCTGTATTGGCATTCTATATTAGTTACATGACTTTGCTGTATTGGCATTCTAGATTAGTTACATGACTTTCCTGTGTTGGCATTTTAGATTATTTACATGACTTTCCTGTGTTGGCATTCTAGATTAGTTACATGACTTTCCTGTGTTGGCATTCTAGATTAGTTACATGACTTACCTGTATTGGCATTCTAGATTAGTTACATGACTTTCCTGTGTTGGCATTCTATATTAGTTAAATGATTTTCCTGTATTGGCATTCTATATTAGTTACATGACTTTCCTGTATTGGCATTCTAGATTAGTTACATGACTTTCCTGTGTTGGCATTTTAGATTATTTACATGACTTTCCTGTGTTGGCATTCTAGATTAGTTACATGATTTTCCTGTGTTGGCATTCTAGATTAGTTAAATGACTTTCCTGTGTTAGCATTCTAGATTAGTTACATGATTTTCCTGTGTTGGCATTCTAGATTAGTTACATGATTTGCCTGTGTTAACATTCTAGATTAGTTACATGACTTTCCTGTGTTGGCATTCTAGATTAGTTACATGATTTTCCTGTGTTGACATTCTTGATTAGTTACATGACTTTCCTGTGTTGGCATTCTAGATTAGTTACATGACTTTCCTGTGTTGGCATTCTAGATTAGTTACATGACTTTCCTGTGTTGGCATTCTAGATTAGTTACATGACTTTCCTGTGTTGGCATTCTTGATTAGTTACATGACTTTCCTGTGTTGGCATTCTTGATTAGTTACATGGCTTTCCTGTGTTGGCATTCTATATTAGTTACATGACTTTCCTGTATTGGCATTCCAGATTAGTTACATGACTTTCCTGTGTTGGCATTCCAGATTAGTTACATGACTTTCCTGTGTTGGCATTCTAGATTAGTTACATGACTTTCCTGTGTTGGCATTCTTGATTAGTTATATGCACAGTTCAAGTTTTGAGTTTACAACCATGAACACAGTAATAGTTTAAGTTAAGGATTTCTGCTTTTTATACAAGTCATTTTATTGTAGGAGATTTTGCTTTTTATTATTTTTAAAAGTCATGAATGAACTTTCTTTTCCAGGGACCATCCAACTGTACACGTTGTAAGCAGGTTAAGTTTCCACGCCATGATGGTGTTTCTGGTGTATGTATGGAAAAATGTCCAGTCTTGCAGACTTCACCAAAGTATTTTTATTCAGATGAAAGAAATATCTGCCAACCATGCAATGAGACATGTGCTGAAGGGTAGGAGACCAGTTTGAGACTTGTTTATCCCATTTTTTAAACTTGACTTCAGACTTAATTCATAAAGGTTCTTTGATTTCACATTTGGAGTAAAAATCATATGCAGCATTGGGCTTTCATGCAGTCTTTTTCACCGATTCTAATTTCATTCTGAATTTACCGTTTTAGCTTAAAGTTTTATTATTTAATCTTGTGGTCATAGTCCAGAAGACCATATGGGATGGTCTGTCTTCTGGCATACGATCTCTGTACATCAATTAAAACAAATTTGCTATCTTTACTTTTAACCTGCATGGAGGATTGCCATGAAATTTCACACACACATTCATCCAATGGTCTTGTTGGTCCTAGATTAATCATCCAATGGTCTTGTTGGTCCTAGATTAATCATCCAATGGTCTTGTTGGTCCTAGATTAATCATCCAATGGTCTTGTTGGTCCTAGATTAAAATGGTGCTGTTTGTGCATCCATTACAACTGCCATATCTGTTATCTTGAAAATCTTGTTATTGTTACTTTTCAATGGATGGTCATACCAATATGGCATTTTTTCACTAAAAGACTTCTTATCATGTATGGTTTGTTTTAAATGAAAATATTAATGATCTGGCATCCAGTTTGGTTGTAACAGAGGCCATTTTTGAAAGTTTTGTCACTACACCTCCTACATGGATGGTCATATCAGCATAGGGTTTTCATAGGGTTTTGCTTGTTGCTCAGCATTTAGAGGTTAGTGTTAGGACTGGTCATCCTGGTGTCAGGATATTGTGACTAGGTGGGACATGATGCTACATGTCTGCATCATGATGCTAGAAATCACTATAAACTGCCACACTGCAGACATTGTAGCAGTATGACTGAAACTGTTTTTAGAGCAAGATAAAAGATCCAAATCACACACACAGACACACACACACACACACACACACACACACACACACACACTATCTTAAAAATATTTTTTCCACTCCCAAAGTGATAACCAGATCAACTTCAGATTTTTACTGATGATCCCATAATTGTATTTGTATTTGCCCATAATTGTGTTTCTGTTTGCCCATAATTATATTTGTATTTGCCCATAATTGTATTTTTGTTTGCCCATAATTGTACTGATGAGCCCATAATTATATTTTTCTTTGCCCATAATTGTATTTCTGTTTGCCCATAATTGTATTTCTGTTTGCCCATAATTGTATTTCTATTTTCCCATTGTTGTATGGAAGAGCCGATAGTTGTATTTTTGTTTGCCCATAATTGTATTTATATTTACCCATAATTGTATTTATGTTTACCCATAATTGTACTGATGAGCCCATATTGTATTTGTATTTGCCCATAATTTTATTTCTTTTTTCCCATAGTTGTATTGAAGAGCCCATAATTGTATTTCAGTTTGCCCATATTTGTACTGATGAGCCAATAATTGTATTTCTATTTGCCCATGATTGTATTTCTGTTTGTCTTATGCAAAATATATACTGTTATTATTATTCCAGATGTACAGGACCCTCCAATGAAGTAAGAAATGGTGGCTGTAACACATGTGAACTTGCCATCAACGAAACTCTTGTTGGCAGGAACATTTCCTGCTTGCCGGAAGAGGATTATTGTCCAAAAGGGTACTACTTGATGCGACTGAGGCAATTACCAGTCTCAACACTGTCCCGTAAAAATGTAATTCATTTTTTTAAATCGACATTAAACAATATTGTTGCACAATCATTTGACATGTATGATCAATCACTGGTATTAATATGCAGAATGAAGGAAGAAATTAATGGATGAGTAACCAAAATTTTTATTTCATAATATTGTTTTGAAGAAGCAAGAGCCATCAAACTTAATGCATTATGTTACGTGCTTAGGCTTGAATAAACAGTAACATAGAAAGAGTGAAAATAACAAGCTTGTAAAAACATAATAAACAATTTATTGAGCACAAATGTTTTCCAGAAAAGAAAAATAAACTTACGGTTTCAAGAATCAATTCCAAAATTAATCCAAAAATAATTAAAAATATAATCCACTAGTGAAATTGCAAACATCCTGGTAATAAACTGTCCAAATAATTCCCAGTTCGAATCTTAGTGAAGCATCCAAGATAGAAGACGATGTCATGTGATGAAGTCAGTTCTGGTCTTATGAAATTCAATGAGCACAATTGTTTACCAGATAAATAACAAAAGTAAATCCTCTTGATCCAAACGAATTGAAATAATTTCCAGTACAATGTAATTTAAAGTAACTCAAAACAACACACAACTTAGTATTCTAACAGCCCAACTTCTACTAAATAGTTTGTTCAAAAACATAATTTATATACCTGTTTTTACGTAAACAAGGAAGGGGTCACATGATCTTCTAGAATCTTTAGAACTAATTTATGTTCAAAAAATCTCATGCACACCATATGACCCAGATGAGAATCAGCTATTTTTACTCTCAAGAACTAAAAATAGAAAGATGTTTGTAACAAAGCTCCATAATGTCCTTGGAATCAACCAATCATTTTAAAAGCTTGTTTACAACTCTGAAGCTAGGTCAGAAATGAGGTCAACATCTGCTGTTTATTTGTAAAGTACAGGTCATCCCACTTTTAAAAAAAAAATATCTCCCAATGAATGAATCTTAAACTTAAAATGTCAAATTTGAATCTGACAAGCAAACAATGAAAACAAAAATAAATGACTTTAATCAAATATACGTAACAATTAGTATAATCTAGACTCAGGTTATAGTTATGCTTGAAGGCTATTGAATGTTGTTGTAATACTCACCAATACCTTCATGATGTTGGGGCACCACAGAAAACCGATCAACCAGCTTTTTCCATTCCACTCGATTTTCCATGTTTTTCAGTGAGCTGCTCAATGTCAACCCTGTCCACTCTTGAATGTTATCTTCCAACCTCTTTCTCTGCCTGCCTCTCTTTCCTCTTCCTGTGTCAATGACTTGCAGGATTTGTCTTGGCAAGTCCTGATGATCGTGAGACATGCCCATACCACTGTAGTTTACCTTTTTTTCACTATGATCAGATCTTCATGAGGCCTAATGGTTTGTCTGATCCTCTGCCATATTTCTTGATTAATGACACTGTCTCTATATGTGATGCCAAGGATCATTCAGAAAATATCTTATCCTTGTGGCATGTATCTTTTTCTCTAAGGCAGCTGTTATGGTTTATGATTCACAGTCATCGAGAAATATGGAGATCACTAGTTTTGTTGTCTGTGTAATCCTGGAGAATACCTCAGGCTTTGATCTTTCATATGCTACCATTGACCCCAAATACTTGAAGCGGTGGACTGTTTCTAGCTTAATACATTTGACCCTGGTTCCAGTGCTGATGCTCTAAGTGTTGTTGGTCATCATTTTGGTCTTCTCTGCACTGATTTTCATGCCATAGCCTGCAGATGATTTGTTAAGGCTCTCTACTAAGCTAGCTGGTTCTTTTTCATTTCCTGCTAGTCCATCAATGTCATCAGCAAAACGTAAGTTGATGACTGTTCTGCCTCTGATGTTAACTGTCCCTTCATGCTTTTCAAGTGTGTCAGCCATGATTCTCTCTAGAAAGATGTTGAATAGTGTAAGAGAGAGCAGTCAGCCTTGTCCGACTCTGTTGTTTTGAACCAGTCCCCTATACTGCCATTGAAGTATGTGGCCTTGTCATAGAGATGCTCAATTACTGTGATGAGGTTGGCATTGATGTTATATAGTCTCATGCTCGCCCACAAGGCTGCATGCATACCCTGTTAAATGCTTTCTTGAAATTCACAAAGACATGGTACCAGTCTTGCTGGTGTTGGAGGTATTTCTTATACAACATTCTGAGGGAGAAAATATGTTCTGTTGTGCTGTGCCCTGCTCTGATACCTGCCTGCTTCTTGGCAATGATCTTTTTCAGCCTGTGGCTTTTGTCTGTTCATCAGTATCCGTAACATGACTTTCCTTGGATGGCTTATAACAATGATTGTACGGTGCTTTTGGCACTGTTGACAGTTGCCATTATTGGGAAGGGTGATGATCATTGATTGGGTCCATGGCAATGGCCATACACCTGTTTACCAGATCTTGTTGCAGATGTTTGTGAGGGTGCTAATCATTGCTTCTACACCAGCTTGCACCAGTTATGCCCACTCCTGCTGACTTCCTCTTTTTCAGCGATATCACTTTGGCTTCTACTTCTTCACATTGGATAGGGTGGTTGTTGTTTGTTGCTGGGGGTGGGGTGGGGACGTTCAGTACGTCGGGATCATGTGTAGCTTGTGTTTTTAAAGTTCTGCACAGTACTCTGTCCATCTTTTCAAAATATATTTTTCTTCTGTAAGGCAGTTTCCAGCTTTGTCCTGTAAGGAGGTAACCTTCTGTTGTTGTTAGATCTTGGAGCAGTTGGTATGCTTTATTGTTATTCTTCTTTTTCAAGCTTGCCTCAATTCCTTTGGACTTTTCTTCTATCTAGTTGTGTTTTGCTTTTTTCATGCTTTTCATGACTTTTTGGTTGACTGTCTTGTACTGCTCTACCCCTTCTGTATAATTCTTTTTTTTTCTTCAGTACCCTCCTCTTATTACACAGGTTCAGGACCTCAGCTGTGACCTGGGGATTCTTGACTGCATGATGTATACCAAGGATCTTGCAGACTGTTTTGGTCATTGCTGTAACTAGTGTATTTCAGGAGCTTCAGTCCTCTCTCGTTTTCTGTGCATAGCAGCAGCATCCACCTATTCCTTTAAAGTTCATGCAAGTGTCCTTGCCAGTTATGGCATTCCAGTCACCTTGCACAACCAGAATGTCTTTGGTTCCCTCATTGGCCAAACTTATTTAAAAATATCCATTGTTACTTCGTATGTTTCAGGCTTTTGGTATGTCTTGTAGAAAGGAATTCAGTGCTAAAACTCATTTAGAATAACATTATTCCTGTACTTTTCAAGCCAGGTCACTCTTTTCATCTTAACTCTGAGGATTGAATCAGTCTTAACAATGTGTTTTATTCAGTGCAGTCATGTTGGGAGAGAGTGAATACATCTCCAAAATGAAGAGCTCCCAGCGCAGTCAGAGGAAGCTAGTCTTTTACTATGAACATGATGCGAACATATTTGTTACATTCTTGTTGTGTGCTTGTTTTATTTAGCTTAATTCTCTGGACATTTGCCTGAAAAATAAGTTTCTAATTAGATACTATCGGTAATGAAAACATTGGTTTTCATTGCTTAAAATCCAATGATAAAATGACAGCATAGTTTAAAAAGAATTCTTTATAATTAAATATTCTTGTTGCCAAATTAGATGTTGTTTTTATTTTTGAACTATAATTTTAAATGAATATCTTTAAAGATTTTAGAACTTTACTTTTTATTGTTTTTTAGGAGTGGAGGCGAATTAAAGTGGAATTTTATATTGATAATTGCATTGGTTTGAATAAAACAAGTTATGGTAAAAAAAATCTTCTTTTCATCAGTAAAATGTATTTTCTAATGGATAGATTCACATTCATAAAAATTAGATCAGTGACCATTTTTTGTGCTCTATTGACTGTTTGTAACTTCACAGATTTGTCAACCATGCCACACCTTGTGTTTGGATTGTAATGGACCCGATATTGGCACCTGCACAGAGTGTCGATTCTTCAAGCATTTTTCATTGTGTGTCAGTGGATGCCCAAATTACACATATCCTGTAATTGAAACCAAGTCCTGTCATCAGTGTGATAATGAGTGTGTAGAAGGGTGTACTGGACCATCACGTAAGGACTGCAGGGAGTGTAAAAATTACAAGATCATCCACGTCAATGAAACTGAAACAGTAAGATCAGATTGTATTTTTCCACAATATCTGAGGAATATTAAAGAGTTCTGAAAATATTTAAGGGTAATAATAAATACACCAAAAAACATTGTTTTGAAAGGTTTATTTGAATGGTTCTTAATTTTAACACTGTTCAGGTTGTTTGAATGGGTCTTCATTCTAACACATTAACCCCTGGAGGTTTATTTTCGCATGAAATGCGAGTAGGAAACACATTTTCGGGACTATTTCTGAATACATCCTAATACATCGATTTCCAAGCAATATTCCATTAGACGAATTGGTTAATTTGCTGGTACATGAGCAGAAGGTGAAAGTTTGAACTTATGTTGTTGTTTTTTTTTTTGCTTAACGAATCTATAATTTTTGTATGGAGAAGACTCTTTATTCGAAATGTCCACCTTATCCTACTTTTTGCCTTAAAGTCTAAAATCTAGACACAAATTTGGATTCCAACCATGGACGAATTTGGGGTGAAAAAAATAAACGGGTCCAAAAACTTCTGTTTTTCCCTCTGTATTTTGTAGTGCAACTAAAATGTCCAGATTATTTACTATCATTGTAGAGCTAAATCTGTCTACCTTTCTATAATACCACCCACTTTAGTGAATCATGTATGACCTTGACCCTACAGACCTTGGAAGTAGGCTACTACCTTATGCCCTGTAAAGTCGTTGTTAGGGGTTAATGTGTTAACACTGTTCAGGTCGTTTGAATGGTCCTTCATTTTAATGCTGTTCAGGTTGTTTGAATGGGTCTACATTTTAATACTGTTCTAGTTGTTTAAATGGTATTTTATTTTAACACTGTTGAGTTTGTTTGAATGGTCTTTCATTTTACCATTGTTCAGAGTTGTTTGAATGGTCTTTCATTTTAACACTTCAGAGTTGTTTGAATGGTCTTTCATTTTAACATTGTTCAGTTTGTTTGAATGGTCTTTTCATTTTAACACTGTTCATAGTTGTTTGAATGGTCTTTCATTTTAACACTGTTCATAGTTGTTTGAATGGTCTTTCATTTTAACATTGTTCAGTTTGTTTGAATGGTCTTTTCATTTTAACACTGTTCATAGTTGCTTGAATGGTCTTTCATTTTAACATTGTTCAGGTGGTTTGAATGGTCTTTCATTTTAACACTGTTCAGAGTTGGGCTGTTAATGTGTACGATGTTATAATTGAGGTTGCCTTATATTGAAGTATATTCTGTAGAGTCTAGAAAATGGCATACATCACAATGCCAAGGTTATATTGGAAATTATGTTTTACTGGGTTTGGTCAGTTATAATGTCTGTGTTATATTAGAAATTATGCTGAATTGGGTCATTCATAATGTCAGTCTTATATTGGGAATATGTTGTACTGAATTGGGTCAGTCATAATGTCATGTTATATTGGGAATATGTTGTACTGAATAGGGTCAGTCATAATGTCATGTTATATTGGAACTATGTTGTACTGAATTGGGTCAGTCATAATGTCAGCATTATATTGGGAATATGTTGTACTGAATTGGGTCAGTCATAATGTCGTGTTTTATTGGGAATATGTTGTACTGACTTGGGTTAGTCATAATGTCATGTTATATTGGGAATATGTTGTACTGAATTGGGTCAGTCATAATGTCATGTTATATTGGGAATATGTTGTACTGAATTATGTCAGTCATAATGTCATGTTATATTGGAAATTATGTTATAATGAGCTAGGTTAGTAATAATGTTTGTGTTATATTGGGAATTATGTCATGTTGAATTGGTTCAGTAATAATGTTTGTGTTATATTGGGAATTATGTCATGTTGAATTGGTTCAGTAATAATGTTTGTGTTATATTGGGAATTATGTCATGCTGAGTTCGCTCAGTTATGATGTCTGTGTTATATTTGGAATTATGCTGAATTGGTTGCCATAATGTCGCTGTTATATTGGGAATATGTTGTACTGAATTGGGTCAGTCATAATGTCAGTGTTATATTGGGAATATGTTGTACTGAATTATGTCAGTCATAATGTCATGTTATATTGGGAATATGTTGTACTGAATTGGGTCAGTCATAATGTTGTGTTATATTGGGAATATGTTGTACTGAATTGGGTCAGTCATAATGTCGTGTTATATTGGGAATATGTTGTACTGAATTGGGTAAGTCATAATGTCAGTATTATACTGGGAATATGTTGTACTGAATTATGTCAGTCATAATGTCAGTGTTATATTGGGAATATGTTGTACTGAATTGGGTCAGTCATAATGTCAGTGTTATATTGGGAATATGTTGTACTAAATTGGGTCAGTCATAATGTCTGTGTTTTATTGGGAATATGTTGTACTAAATTGGGTCAGTCATAATGTCTGTGTTATATTGGGAATATGTTGAACTGAATTGGGTCAGTCATAATGTCAGTGTTATATTGGGAATATGTTGTACTAAATTGGGTCAGTCATAATGTCGGTGTTATATTGGGAATATGTTGTACTGAATTGGGTCAGTCATAATGTCTGTGTTATATTGGGAATATGTTGTACTAAATTGGGTCAGTCATAATGTCTGTGTTATATTGGGAATATGTTGTACTAAATTGGGTCAGTCATAATGTCAGTGTTATATTAGGAATATGTTGTACTAAATTGGGTCAGTCATAAAGTCGTGTTATATTGGGAATATGTTGTACTGAATTGGGTCAGTCATAATGTCGGTGTTATATTGGGAATATGTTGTACTGAATTGGGTCAGTCATAATGTCTGTGTTATATTGGGAATATGTTGTACAAAATTGGGTCAGTCATAATGTCAGTGTTATATTGGGAATATGTTGTACTGAATTGGGTCAGTCATAATGTCAGTGTTATATTGGGAATATGTTGTACTAAATTGGGTCAGTCATAATGTCAGTGTTATATTGGGAATATGTTGTACTAAATTGGGTTAGTCATAATGTCTGTGTTATATTGGGAATATGTTGTACTGAATTGGGTAAGTCATAAAGTCGTGTTATATTGGGAATATGTTGTACTGAATTGGGTAAGTCATAAAGTCGTGTTATATTGGGAATATGTTGTACTGAAATGGGTCAGTCATAATGTCGGTGTTATATTGGGAATATGTTGTACTGAATTGGGTCAGTCATAATGTTGTGTTATATTGGGAATATGTTGTATTGAATTGGGTCAGTCATAATGTCAGTGTTATATTGGGAATATGTTGTACTAAATTGGGTTAGTCATAATGTCTGTGTTATATTGGGAATATGTTGTACTGAATTGGGTCAGTCATAAAGTCGTGTTATATTGGGAATATGTTGTACTGAATTGGGTAAGTCATAAAGTCGTGTTATATTGGGAATATGTTGTACTGAATTGGGTCAGTCATAATGTCAGTGTTATATTGGGAATATGTTGTACTGAATTGGGTCAGTCATAATGTTGTGTTATATTGGGAATATGTTGTATTGAATTGGGTCAGTCATAATGTCAGTGTTATATTGGGAATATGTTGTACTAAATTGGGTCAGTCATAATGTCTGTGTTATATTGGGAATATGTTGTACTGATTTGGGTCAGTCATAATGTCACTGTTATATTGGGAATATGTTGTACTGAATTGTCTCAGTCATAATGTTGTGTTATATTGGGAATATGTTGTACTAAATTGGGTCAGTCATAATGTCAGTGTTATATTGGGAATATGTTGTAGTAAATTGGGTCAGTCATAATGTCAGTGTTATATTGGGAATATGTTGTACTAAATTGGGTCAGTCATAATGTCACTTTTATATTGGGAATATGTTGTACTGAATTGGGTCAGTCATAATGTCTGTGTTTTATTGGGAATATGTTGTACTAAATTGGGTCAGTCATAATGTCTGTGTTATATTGGGAATATGTTGAACTGAATTGGGTCAGTCATAATGTCAGTGTTATATTGGGAATATGTTGTACTAAATTGGGTCAGTCATAATGTCGGTGTTATATTGGGAATATGTTGTACTGAATTGGGTCAGTCATAATGTCTGTGTTATATTGGGAATATGTTGTACTAAATTGGGTCAGTCATAATGTCAGTGTTATATTGGGAATATGTTGTACTAAATTGGGTCAGTCATAATGTCAGTGTTATATTAGGAATATGTTGTACTAAATTGGGTCAGTCATAAAATCGTGTTATATTGGGAATATGTTGTACTGAATTGGGTCAGTCATAATGTCGGTGTTATATTGGGAATATGTTGTACTGAATTGGGTCAGTCATAATGTCTGTGTTATATTGGGAATATGTTGTACTAAATTGGGTCAGTCATAATGTCTGTGTTATATTGGGAATATGTTGTACAAAATTGGGTCAGTCATAATGTCAGTGTTATATTGGGAATATGTTGTACTGAATTGGGTCAGTCATAATGTCAGTGTTATATTGGGAATATGTTGTACTAAATTGGGTTAGTCATAATGTCTGTGTTATATTGGGAATATGTTGTACTGAATTGGGTCAGTCATAAAGTCGTGTTATATTGGGAATATGTTGTACTGAATTGGGTAAGTCATAAAGTCGTGTTATATTGGGAATATGTTGTACTGAATTGGGTCAGTCATAATGTCGGTGTTATATTGGGAATATGTTGTACTGAATTGGGTCAGTCATAATGTTGTGTTATATTGGGAATATGTTGTATTGAATTGGGTCAGTCATAATGTCAGTGTTATATTGGGAATATGTTGTACTAAATTGGGTTAGTCATGATGTCAGTGTTATATTGGGAATATGTTGTACTGAATTGGGTAAGTCATAAAGTCGTGTTATATTAGGAATATGTTGTACTGAATTGGGTAAGTCATAAAGTCGTGTTATATTGGGAATATGTTGTACTGAATTGGGTCAGTCATAATGTCGGTGTTATATTGGGAATATGTTGTACTGAATTGGGTCAGTCATAATGTTGTGTTATATTGGGAATATGTTGTATTGAATTGGGTCAGTCATAATGTCAGTGTTATATTGGGAATATGTTGTACTAAATTGGGTCAGTCATAATGTCTGTGTTATATTGGGAATATGTTGTACTGAATTGGGTCAGTCATAATGTCACTGTTATATTGGGAATATGTTGTACTGAATTGTCTCAGTCATAATGTTGTGTTATATTGGGAATATGTTGTACTAAATTGGGTCAGTCATAATGTCAGTGTTATATTGGGAATATGTTGTACTAAATTGGGTCAGTCATAATGTCATTGTTATATTGGGAATATGTTGTACTAAATTGGGTCAGTCATAATGTCAGTGTTATATTGGGAATATGTTGTACTAAATTGGGTCAGTCATAATGTCAGTGTTATATTGGGAATATGTTGTACTAAATTGGGTCAGTCATAATGTCAGTATTATATTGGGAATATGTTGTACTAAATTGGGTCAGTCATAATGTCAGTGTTATATTGGGAATATGTTGTATTCAATTGGGTCAGTCATAATGTCATTGTTATATTGGGAATATGTTGTACTGAATTGGGTAAGTCATAATGTCGTGTTATATTGGGAATATGTTGTACTAAATTGGGTCAGTCATAATGTCAGTGTTATATTGGGAATATGTTGTATTGAATTGGGTCAGTCATAATGTCTGTGTTATATTAGAAATTATGCTTAATTGGGTCAGTCATAATGTCTGTGTTATATTGGGAATATGTTGTATTGAATTGGGTCAGTCATAATGTCTGTGTTATATTAGAAATTATCCTTAATTGGGTCAGTCATAATGTCAGTGTTATAGTGGGAATATGTTGTACTGAATTGGGTCAGTCATAATGTCTGTGTTATATTAGAAATTATGCTTAATTGGGTCAGTCATAATGTCGGTGTTATATTGGGAATATGTTGTACTGAATTGGGTCAGTCATAATGTCATGTTATATTGGAAATTATGTTATAATGAGCTAGGTTAGTCTTAATGTTTGTGTTATATTGGGAATTATGGCATGCTGAATTGGTTGTCATAATATATGTGTTATATTTGGAATTATGCTGAATTGGTTGTCATAATATCTGTTATATTTGGAATTCTGTCATGCTGAATTGGTTCAGTCATAATATCTGTGCTATATATGGGAGTTATGTCATGCTGAGTTGGTTGTCATAATAACTGTGTTATTTTTAGAAAATATGCTGGGTTGGTTCGATATGCATATTGCTGTAAATAAGGGTCAGCATCAGTTGCCACATGGAATTGGATACTGATAAAACATTATTTAAATCAGTCCAGTAAATTTTAAGTTGTTAGAAACAATAGTGTGCAATAGGTGTAAACTATATTTTGACTCGGCAATTTACAAAAATGCTGAAATAATTAAGAATAATCACAGCAGTAAATGGTTCTCTGTGACGGCTAGTGCAGTCAGTCTGGATAACTTGGTATGAAATGTATGATGTTAATTTGCCACATCAACATGTCTAATAATAGATGTTATATGTGGGTCACTAAAAATGGTCATAGATGTGGATTGCCATCTATGACAGTTTTGTCTTATCATTATTAGAATAAAATTTTACTTCTAGAAAATTGTATGTGCATTTCAGTTTGAGTGTGTCGAGAAATGCCCACCAAACCTACCGTACCTGGTGGACAATAATGACCCTGATAAAAGAAGTCAAATAGTATGTGCTGATGAGACACATCCTCAGGTTATTGCCCGGATGAGTGCAGACCAAGAGTGAGTAACATGAAGTATATGATAATGTATAATATTACCATGTTGGCACTTGAATTTCCGAAGTAGTTGACAAATTTTGCCATGAAAATGCTCGGATGTAAAATTATGTAGTTTACCAAAAAGGGCCTAAACTATGGAAATGTCTGTTCCAGATCTGGCATTTTTCAATTCTCGTCATTACTCATGAATAACTATTTTCTTTGATGATTTACCCTTGTATGATGTGTTCCCAGTTGTTGGAAATGAGTTAAAAAGTTTAAAGAATTGATTAATTGTTTCATAACAGCTGATCAGCCATCAGTTTTAATAGATTTTTTTTCCTTTCCGGTATGCCTGAGATGACCTGCCTCCAAAGGCAACAAAACATTTTCATACACCAGACTTTTGTTCAAAAGAACCTTTGTAGAGATGACCTGTATTTGAGGGCGACAAAACAAAACAATGTCATGCACAATGTCATAAAGTAGGCAAATAAATCACAACCAACACAGACCTGCCAACCCTTATGATTTTGCCATAAATTGTATGAAAATTAACCTTAAAACACATACTTACAGCATAAAAGCAAAATCTATGCAAAAATATCTATGTTTGATTTGGACCTGGGTTTCATATTGGAATTAGATAAATTATGCACGTAACCAGACTAACTTTACAGCAGCACCTCAGGGGCTTTAAACTGCACCTATTCATTCTTGTGAAGCATCTGCATGATCAAACTGTTGTCTATAGATTTTTTATAAATGATGTACCGCGATAGATGGGTGTTTAAGACGAAAAGGAAAATAAACTTCTTCAAAAGTGTTAACAACACAGGTAATTCTACACAACGATATGTCATTTCTGTAATTATTAGATCATATGTTTATTTTGGGTTTTTAAAAAAATACATTTTGTATCAAGAAAGAATAATCATTCTTTAATTAACAGACATGATTTTTCTCCGTTTTAAAATGGAATTCCGCTTTTCTCCTGACTTTAATCCGATTTTTCTTGATATAGTCTGTTTTTATTTTAAAAAATGTCCGATCTGTTTTTTTCTGGTTTTTAGCCGTTCATTTCAGTCTCATTCTGTAACAACCCTTGTAACGTATTCGCTCCATAAATTAGTTGGCCCACGACTCTCGTAAAGAGTATTCTGATTGGTCAAAAGTTTAAATTCATCCAATGAATCATTGTGTAAAGGAAACTGATGGCAATGGAAAGAAGAAACGTGCTGTAGTTATTGAGAGAGATGATGACACGAAAAGTTTAGATAAAGGTTTTAAAAAAATGGAAGGGAATGGCAGGAACGAATTGTCAACGTAAATTGAGTCGGTTAATTTATAAGAAAACTGAACACTTGAGTGGCATTTTGTGCCCTGCAATAATATATTACAGAAGTCGTGGTTGAAAGAGTCTGGAACCACACCTACAAATGAAGCTGCATACGGAAAAAAAATGAAGCCCTCTGTCAGAATATGTGCACTGCATGTTGCCAATACATGCTGGAGCTTGAAAGGAAAAAGGCTCATGTTGAGAATGAAAAGAAACTATTGCACATTGAGCCAGCAAAATCATTGATGACAAAATGGAAGACTAAAGAAATCTTTCTTAAAGCCACAAAAAGAGCTCAACTGGCATATCAACAGGTTGTGTTCAGTGGACAAAAAGACAAGTGAATATATGGGATTATTTGCATATAGATGATGTATTTGGGTGTTAATTTTACATATTTATTATGAAATGATAGAAGTGTAATATGTTGGCAGCAAAAAATTCCTAATTATTGACTTAATTACAAACAAATTCATGTGACAAAAAACATTGTAAAATTATTCCAATTTTTGGCAAGTTTGTTAGTTTTTCAAATGATTATTTTGTTACATATTATGGTCACAAGTTGCACCAGGAGAAGATTTTCATGCGTTTAAAATGCATTTTTAGTCAGGGGGGGGGGGGCTTTGACCCCCGGACCCCCCTGATCCTGGTGCTACCCCTCGAAACCCCGTTTTGGGAGTACCCCAAACCCCCTTTTCACATTTTCAGTTGTTTTTTTTTTCAAGGTCAAAATCATGTCTGAATTAATAAAAGTGATATTGATAAAGTGTACAAACATATTTTATTTTGACTCTAAATGCATATGAAAATGTAATTTCTAAATGTCAACATGAAACCCACTCCATGATCTTAGTTAACCTGTAACCCAGAAAGCTTCTCAAGATCAGTGGTTCCTTCTGAGCTTTTTCCTGGGTCTTCTGCCATTTATACTGGCTGCCATGTATAGCCTATCTTGTGCTGAAACATTACAACAACAACAATCAAAGATGATTGTGCAACATCAAATATAACTTACAACATCAAAGGTAACATCAAAGATAACTGTTACAACATCAAAAGGAATGATAACTGTTCTGACCAAGACTTGATTGAACCAGAGATGGATGTGTTCAGTAGTGAAAATGGTAGGAACTGTTTTCAATGGCTACCTCATCTCCTTCATCATCATTTTGTATATACTATGATTTAAAATGGCAGCAACCTATATTTGCAACATTACATCTGTTGACCTTTCTATAACATCAGATTACACTTAGGATGATAAATGTCATGACAACAACCATTGTTTTCTGTGGTTCTTTGCTGCTAATGAATAGTGTTCTGTAGAGAAAAAACATGAGAATTATTCAGAATGACTGATTTGATTCTTGCAACTTAAGTGATTCAGCTATACAACAAAACTTAAATCATTCAATAATAATACCTGTGTAATCTTTATGGGGACACCTAATAATAATAATAATAATAATAATAATAATAATACCTATGTGATCGTTATGGGGACACCTAATGATAATACCTATGTGATCATTATGGGGATACCTAATGATAATACCTATGTGATCATTATGGGGACACCTAATGATAATACTTATGTGATCTTTATCGGGACACCTAATGATAATATATATGTGATCTTTATTGGGACACCTGTTAATAATAATACCTATGTGATCTTTATCGGGACACCTAATGATAATACCCATGTGATCTTTATGGGGACACCTAATGATAATACCCATGTGATCTTTATGGGGACATCTAATGATAATACGTATGTGATCTTTATTGGGACACCTAATAATAATAATACCAATATGATCTTTATGGGGACACTTAATGATAATGCATATGTGATCTTTATGGGGACAGCTAATGTAAATACCTGTGTAATCTTTATGGGATGTCTAATACTAATACCTGTGTAATCTTTATGGGGACATCTAATACTAATACCTGTGTAATCTTTATGGGGACATCTAATACTAATACCTGTGTAATCTTTATGGGGACATCTAATACTAATACCTGTGTAATCTTTATGGGGACATCTAATACTAATACCTGTGTGATCTTTATGGGGATGTCTAATACTAATACCTGTGTAATATTTATGGGGACATCTAATGCTAATACATGTGTAATCTTTATGGGGACATCTAATACTAATACCTGTGTGATCTTTATGAGGACATCTAATACTAATACCTGTGTGATCCTTATGGGGACATCTAATACTAATACCTGTGTAATCTTTATGGGGACATCTAATACTAATACCTGTGTGATCTTTATGGGGATGTCTAATACTAATACCTGTGTAATCTTTATATGGATATATAATACTAATACCTGTGTAATCTTTATGGGGACATCTAATACTAATACCTGTGTAATCTTTATGGGGACATCTAATACTAATACCTGTGTAATCTTTATGGGGACATCTAATGCTAATACATGTGTAATCTTTATGGGGACATCTAATACTAATACCTGTGTGATCTGTATGGGGACATCTAATACTAATACCTGTGTAATCTTTATGGGGACATCTAATACTAATACCTGTGTAATCTTTATGGGGACACTATACTGATATTATTAACTTGAGAGTGACAGTTGTTTGCATTGCAATGTACACAATGGAGAGAATATTATCATATGCTATTTTCATGTACTGTGGTTGAAATTTCTCTGGATAGTGTCCTTATGGAAACTGTTCATGATCCAAGTTCACAGCTAACCAAAATGACTGCTCACATGTGCTCTAAAGATCAGCCTGCATTAGTCTAAAGTTCTAATAATAATACCTAAGCTATACAAGGTCTTTTTTAAATAACCAATATAACCAGTGAAGAAAACAAGGGAAAGCTTTTTTTGCTAACCCAATGCAAAATATGAAACTATAGAGTGCAACCAGTCAGATCACTGCAAAACATGACACTGTACTGTATTTAATCCTCTTATTGATTATGATTGTGTTACTAATGGTCAGATCACTGCTGAACATGACACTGTACTATATTTAATCCTCTTATAGATTATGGTTATGTTACTCATTGTCAGATCACTGCTAAACATGACACTGTACTGTATTTAATCCTCTTATTGATTATGATTGTGTTACTCATTGTCAGATCACTGCTAAACATGACACTGTACTGTATTTAATCCTCTTATAGATTATGATTGTGTTACTTATGGTCAGATCACTGCTGAACATGACACTGTACTATATTTAATCCTCTTATAGATTATGGTTGTGTTACTCATAGTGAGAGCACTGTGATGAATTCTGACTAATGCATTACTTTTACAGAGAGGAGAGGAAGAGAATAATGACAATTGCAATCCCTGTGTGTGGTGGTGTTATTGTTCTTGGTAGTCTACTGGCATTGTTTGGTTACTATTGGCGACAGCGAGAACGAGCCAAGGAGAACACAGTCAAACTTACAGCTAGAATGACCGGATACGGAGAAATTGAGGTAGATAATTTTGTAACACTTTACCTGAGAAATTGATCATCATGTCAGAAAACAAAGAAAAATACATTCCAAGTTTTAAAAAAATTGCTCATATAATTATGTCATAAATTATAGAAAATGTGGTATATTTTCCCATTCTAGGTTAATGTTTTGATTGTTGCTGTGAAGTGGAAACAGTATGTTGATACAATTTCTGTATCTTTTAATGTGAATTTAAACTTAAATTATTGACTTTTCCATTCTTTGTAATAAAAAAAAAAATACAATACTAACAGTTTAATTTATCTTACTTTGATAATATCTGCTTCACTGTGATTGAGATTATAGTCCTTCCACATCATGCATTTATCACTGGTTAAGATTATAGTCCTTCCATGTCATGCATTTATCACTGATGGAAATGATTATTTTCTTTTTCTTAAATTATTCCATAAACTGAAATTATAATTTCTATGTTCTTGCTGATGGATCATTTTGTATAATGAAGTTTTGTTCAGCTCATTAGGAATTAAAAGTAAAATTTAATTGATTAGTTTTTTTGGACCCCTCTAGTGGCCTAGTGGTTAGAGGATCTGCCTCAGAAGCAGAAGGTTGTGGGTTTTGAACCCCGGCAGAGTCATACCAAAATCTTACAAAAATGGCACTAGGTGCTTAGCATTAAGAGGTTTAAGTGTTAGGACTGGTCGGCCTAGTATCATGATAATATGACTGGGTGGGACATCATGGCATGATGCCCCATTGTTAGACATCACTATAAACTGCCACACTACAGACATCATAGAGATATGACTGTAAAATTGTTAAAGTTAGGTTAAAAGTCCTAATCACACACACACACATTAATATTTTGGTAATTTTAATTCATTCTTTATCATTGTTAACATACCATGCTATCATATATTTAATTTGCAGATACCTGTTTGTGCAAATAAATTTAGCCAGAAATTTAATTTAACACTTTTTAGATGATTAATATATAGATGATGATAAACACTTCATTAAAATTTTGTCAAAAGCGGTTATAATAGTAAACGTGTTATAATAGTAAAATTTTAATTTTTAAAAATTTTAATTTTAAAAACTTTAAAAACTGTTTCAGACTAGAACTAAACCAAATATCATTATAGTCATAAAAACTGAACACTCCAGACACTTATTATGTAATAATTCCAGTTGAAATGAATAGACTGATTGGTACGTGATCCTGATCAAGAATATTTTATACACTGGTAAATTCTGTACATTACTTTTGGTTCCCAGTTACCAGGTAATTTTATGTGAAGCTTTATCTATACCAATGTCTTATATCATAATAGTTTTAACCAAAATCTGCAACTCCTTGATTAAAATTGTTTGATGGAAGTTAAGACAATGTAATTTTAGTCATTCCTGTGTTCCAACACATAAATAAAACAAATGGCAGGCTTTGCAAGCAAATATTGAGAAATTATTGCATTTTTTATGTATATATATATATATTTTTAACATTATTAAGTTTATATATATGTTAAACATATATACATACATATATACATATATATATACATATATACATATATATATATATATATATATATATATATATAATATCAATGTGGATTGCATCATCAATCATGCTAGAGTTGTGACAGTTTGCTTGGATGAATATGTCCTGGAAGCAGCATACTATGCCTACAGACAGCAGTATGAAAATCACGAGGAAATTCTGTCAGAGTACGTAAACAATTATAGGCAAAATGTTCTCACACTAGTTATGGCGCCAATATCGGGTCCCTTTTGGGAAAGGTGATTGCTGTATAACCATAAATATAAAACAAAGTCATTCATAAATGCATGAAATCCCTCCTTCACTGAGAAAGTTTGACATTTTTCTTATGTGGAGTTTTCACCCCAAACTTTCAAGAATAAAGCTAGCTAGCATCATTTGTCTGTTATACTGGAAATTATCATGAAAAGCTAACTTCAATTGAGAAACACTTCCATTTCTTGAACAGACTCTGCACTATGATATTTAAAACATATTGTTGTATGTTCCTATTCACCTAAGATTCATTTAGCTTCCTACCATTGGTTGTATTAAAATCGAATTTGATGCTAAAGGTCTTGACTCAGAAAACTTGAAATAAATAAGTTCAGACACGAATAGGTGACACAATATAACTTTATTCAAGTCTAAAATATGTTGCATATTATATTTTCAGTTGTAAGAGATACACCTGATACAGGCAGCTGGTAAGATGGCGCTGGGGATATCATGGCCGTGAAAGTAGAGTTGCTTTGCCATCCTGTGCAGTAGATGCAATCAGGCAGAAGTTCTCAAGTGAAGGTGGTAACTACACAGGTTTTAAGCACTTGTAGTTATCATGCAGACAGCCATCGACTTGTCCGGCCTCAGGGATTGGCTGCATAAAGATGGTGACATTACTGACATTTCCTGACCATTTTCTCCAGTGATGCCATCAACCTTTCAACATATTCTGAAATTTGTAAATAATGTAGTAATAAAAGTTAAAATGGTATTCATTTTAACAAACATAACTAATATTTGACTGTATAATTATTTTGTCACATTATATGACTTTGAATATGTGCTAGAAAAAAGAAATCTGCACCGACTTTATTTTGATTACAATCCAGGACTTTGTTTTGATTAATATAAAATAAATCAAGCTGCTTTGCCATCATTTTTAGTGTATGCGATCAGGTGGAACTTCCCAAGTGAAAGTGTTAGCTATACTCATTACAAGGACTTGTACTTTGCGTGCAAATGGAATGTGTAAGAATGGAAACATACTTAATTCTAGAGGCCATGAATAGCAATATAAGAATTTGATTGCACCATCAAATCAGTAATAGGTTCATACATGCTAAGTTATGCAATTTACATTATCCTTTTCCAGAGGTATTTGAGTTGAAGCTTGAATCCATATGGTCACTCTCGTCTGGTTTGTAACTTGAATCATCGGACTCCCTTATCATGGAACACTCATCTTCAATACCATGAGCATCAGTATCAGGGTCTGTGTCCAGTTCATCAAAACTGTCTTTTTTGTTCTCCATTTCACTATCTGTGTGGATGTCTATAGAACACTGAATGCCTTTGCTCCTTTTCTGCACATGGACATTTACCTGAAAACCTGTGAAATATTATACATGTGCATTCTGATTATCATGGTTTTCACACAGTTGAGTAACTCATGAATATTATATGCTTATCAATAACAGTGTAATATTGCTCAGTAACAAAAAGTGGACAAGTGTATGGTATACAGAGACAATTGCTTACACTATCATACTGAACTTAGTTAATCTATTGTTACATGTGTCATTTACTTATTCACTTTTAATGGTGAGATTATAACAATGAGTTATACGTGTATTATTATTACAAAATCAATTTGTTTTCCTCTCACTAATGCTTGAATTCTCTTGGATCTCTTAACTGGTCATAATGTTTGACATATAACCAACACACTGCATAGCTTTCCCACAATAAATAATAACATATCTTTATTGATTTACTAGTAAGCTATCATATATGAGGTCATATGAAATCATATTCAGCTATACCAACCATTTGAACACAGGAAATGCATGGATAGTTCTCTGTGACATCAGTATGCAAACCAGGATATGTCGCACCATCTACTGTTGACTGTGTGATTGGTGTAGTTTGGGTTTTCTCTTGTACATTGTCTTTTGGATGCTGGTTTTGAAAAATCTCTTTCCACGTCTAACAAAAAGATACAAGTTAATCAAGCTGCATTAGAAGTTTACATCATAAACGATATTAAAACATAATTATTCTTATATTACCTTGTATGATTCTGTACACAATCTGAATAGTAATAATAATATACTTATCACATCAAAAAAATATTGATATTACATCTGCAATCAATAGGTTGTGGGTGTGAATCAGATCTAAAGCGAGATCCACTGACATGTGTTACGTATATTTGATTTAAATAATATATTTATTTTTGCTAGATTCAAATTTGACATTTTGGATTAAAGATTCGTTCATTGAAGGGGAGGGGGTGACCTGTATTTGTACATAGTAAACAAAAGATGTTAACCTTATTTTCTGACCTTGCTTCAGAGAGAAAACAAGCTTCTAAAATGATTGATTCCAAGGACATTAGAACTTAACTTTGAAAATGATTGGTTGGTTCCAAGGACAAAATGGAGTAAAGTATAAACATCTTTCTAATTTTAGTTGGGTCATATGGTATTTACGTGATTTCTTGAATGTAGGTTTGTTCTGATAGTTTCTAGAATATCATGTGACCCCTTGTTTACGTAAAAAAACAGAGATATAAACCATGTTTTAGGAGAGAGCTATTCAGTAGAAGTTGGGCTTTTATAATATTAAGTTGTATCTTCTTTTTGAGTTATTTTTAATTATCGTGTACTGGAAATTGTGTCAATTCGTTGGAGCAAGAGGAATTATTTTATTATTTATCTGGATAAGAATATCTGCTCATAGATTTTCATTAACAAGAACTGATTAAATCAAGTGACATCGTCGTCCATATTGGATTACATCGTCAAGATTTGAACCGGGAACTATTAGGACATTTATTTATCAGGACTCTTGCAATTCCACTAGTGGATTATATTGTGAATTCTCTTTTGGATTAATTTTTGGACTTGATTCTTTAAACTGTAAGTTTATTTATTTTCTTTTATGAAAATATTATTGTACTTAATAAATTGTTTGTTAAATTTTACAAGCTTGTTATTTTCAGTTCTTTCTGTGTTGCTGCTTATTCGAGCCTAAGCACGTAACACATAATAATGTATACTAAGGAAGGAAGGTAATTTACTCCCAGATCTTCAGAACTAATTAATCCTTACAATTAAAAACAATCAATACACCAACTATTCACACCATATAAGTATGAGATGAACACTTGTGATATAACACTATTATTATTGTTGAAAACAGCAACAGACAGGATAGAGGCTACAGCATCCACAATAATTTTTTTCTAGGCTGAGGTCCGAACAATGCGGGGTATATATACACACCGTGGATTTAGACTTTGCATCATTGCGTATGCACGCACACACACACGTTGATAAAGCAGGTTTCATAATTTTGGGGGTAAGAGTGGACCTACCTATTACGATTTGTAAACACACTCCCACTAAAAAAAACTCTCGCATTAATCGCTCGCAAGCTAGGTATATTTGTGGCAAGAGTGTAGGGTTGACAACAAATAATATAGCATGCTAAAATCAATAAACATTTATTTACCTTTGCTCACTCTCGCTTTTGAAAAGCTCCTCTCTGGTTACGTGTTGTTAGGCCTACTGTAACCCTTGATTTATGTTGATCTGGTGTGCATGCACTCTGTGTTATATGGTGAGAAAACACTCGTGGAACTGCATTTGGCATGAGTCGTCTAATGGTATTTAATCTAAAATTACTGTTTAACTTGAGAGGTGGGATCGAAATCGTCTTCTCTGATGTGGTTACTACAGACAACTTGACTACCGGTATATCGCCTGTCACTAGTCGGCTCAGTCCAATCTTTTCTTGTCATTTGTATCTGCTTGATCCATTGTTTCCTTGAAAAAGGATTAGTAGGAAATGAGTGCAAACTCACTCTCTCTTGTGCTGTATTACTACTACCTCCAACCTTTTTACCATTTTTCACACACGGATACACTCGTTGAAATCAACTCAATTGGAAAGCGGTGTTCCCTAAACTGCATCACTTCCGCTTTACCTTACGGAAATTACCGAGCGCGAAATCAGCTAGGAGCGTTTTGCCAACAACGATCAAAAATCAATGTCCTGTGGTCATTATTTTCATTATTGATGAAGTATATGACATATTATCTATAAAAATCGCTTCCTGAAGTTCAAATTTATAATATAAATGAAGGTTGTGTGAGTGCACTAGTAGAACTTTAATATAAACAATCAAAGAACAAGACTATTTGCAAGCATTATTTATTTCTTTAATACGGCTAGTACCAGTAAACATTTTAGTTACAATGCAATGTACAATGGATTTAATATTTCACAAGTAGTGAATGTGAAACATGTAGCCAACTATAGTGCCTTCATCCTCTTCAGATCGACCTGGAAAAAAATCTTTTTATTTAGTTCTTGTATACAACGCGCACCCCCGACTTAAGATAAGAAAATTAGGTAAAAAAAGTGCGCGTTATACACACCAAAATACGGTAGCTCTATTGCATACTATACCAGAGGAATTGCAGGCCATACTATAGGAGTAGCCCTATTGCAGGTCATGCTATTGGAATAGCCCTATTGCATACTATAACAGAGGAATTGCAGGCCATACTATAGGAGTAGCCCTATTGCAGGCCATGCTATTGGAATAGCCCTATTGCATACTATGCCAGAGGAATTGCAGGCCATACTTTAGGAGTAGTCCTATTGTATGTCATGCTATTGGAATAGCCCTATTGCATACTATACCAGAGAAATTGCAGGCCATACTATAGGAGTAGCCCTTTGGTATGTCATGCTATTGGAATAGCCCTATTGCATACTATGCCAGAGGAATTGCAGGCCATACTTTAGGAGTAGCCCTATTATATGTCTTGCTATTGCAATAGCCTTATTGCATACTATGCCAGAGGAATTGCGGGCCATACTATAGGAGTAGCCTTATTGTAGGCCATGCTATTGGAATAGCCCTATTGCAGGCCATGGAAGAGGAATAGACCTATTGCAGGCTATGCTATTGCACCCCACTACCTTTTTTTCAAGAGGTTTTTAAGGGAGACTACCATGTTGTCATGTGATATATTGAACGATGAGATTCATGTTATGAAAGTTTTAGACGTTTTGAAAGAGTTTGTTATATTTGAAATGCGGAATTTATGTTTTACAGTTTAACCCATTTTTCGCTTCTTTGCCTGATTTTGGATGCCTGAAATTACCCTATTAGCTAGCACTGTGCTGATGTGCCCTTAACCTTATACATGCATTTATAGATGCCATTCTTTTGACTGCCAATCTGAACACAAACTGGCTTGCTTAAAATACATCTGTACCCAAAGGTATTTGTAGGATCTTCCTATTTATTTACAATAATGTGGCAGCAAATAAGGGTCATTTCAATTTGTGAGGAATAATCATTAGAAGACACAATTTAGACCCACATCTACCAGCAAATTATCCTGTAGCAGATCAGGGTCTATGAGGTTTGCATTTGGACACATAAGTTAGTACATATGGTATGTTTTATGTATGCTTGTTGTTTGCAGTTTAACTTATAAGTGAGTTTATATGGTAGGCTGTATGTATGCATGTTGTTTGCAGTTGGACTTATAAGTGAGTAGATATGGTATGTGGCATTATTAATCTTAAGGACATTGCATACACTAAAATGATTTTATTGCTATAGTACATATATATATATATATATATATATATATATATATATATATATATATATATATATATATATATATATTAATCAGTAAAGTCATCAATCATTCAGTACATATATTTATATGGCTAAGATGACATGGTTTGGTCTTGTGGGGTTTACCTCTGCCTTTCAGCACATTGTAGGTGATAAATAGTGGCCAGTATATCTGGTGAAGGAAGAATCCAGGAAAACTCTGGGTAGTGACACCAACCCACTGGAAGCTACCAGCAAGCTTATTATATATCTACATTATCCACCTGGATACAGGTGCGATATCAGCAATGTGTAAAGGCATACATTTTACACTGCTTGGCCACTGATGGTAACATGAAGAGTAACCAAGACACTGAGGATAATATTTGCAGTAACTCCAGACACAAAGAGTAACATGATGAGTAATTAAGACTGAGGGTAACATTAGAAGTAAGTATAGACACAAAGAGTAACATGAGGAGTAACTCCAGACACAAAGAGTAACATGATGAGTAACTAAGACTGAGGGTAACATGAGAAGTAACTCTAGACACAAAGAGTAACATAAGGAGTAACTAAGACACTGAGTGTAACATGAGGAGTAACTTCAGACACAAAGAGTAACATGAGGAGTAACTTCAGACACAAAGAGTAACATTAGGAGTAACTCTATACATAGAGTAACATGAGTAACAAGTCAAGATACTGAGGGTAATATGAGGAGTAACTCCAGACACAAAGAGTAACATGAGGAGAAACTCTTGACACAAAGAGTAACATGAGGAACAACTCAAGATAATGATGGTAACATGAAGCTTAACTTAAGACACAGAGAGTAACATGAAAAGTAACTCAAGACACTGAGGGTAACATAAGTAATTCAAGTTCATATGAAGGATCACCCATTCTGTGTAGATTTAATACTATGTTTCTGACCAGTAACATAAGTAACACCATCTTGTCTGACAAATATGCCAGCAACATGGTCTTTTGCATGTTTTTGCTTTTATATAAAGGGTGTGTATATGTAACATGCACATTAGGATATCATTTTAAATGAAACTTTCTTGGATGTCGTTGTATTATTGTCCTCTTCCCAATTTTAATACTTCTTGTTTCACTGTTTTTGTGATTGGCATTTTCTGACTTTTTATTTCCAAAAATTGCAAACAAAAGGAATATCAATTTATTCCTCATTTTGTGTCAATAAAAGAAGTTTTGACAAGTAATGTCAAATAACCTTCAAGCATGTCAAAATCATGCTTAAGTTCTTATTTCACCCATGCTTCTTTCATGTGCAGGCTTTGCTTGGTTTTGTCTATAATGGCACATCAGCACATGAAAGGTTTCTTCTTGCCAAGGTATTTAGTGTAATGTATTTGTGTGACACATTGACATCCAATCCTCCTGGCCTGTGTGACACAACAACATCAGATCCTCTCTTGTCTGTGTGACACAATGACATCCAATCCTCTCTAATCTGTGTGCCTCAATGATAGCCAAATCTCTGTGACACAATGGCAGCCAATCCTCTCTGGTCAGTGTGGCATACACTGTGGTAGCCAATCCTAACTTTTCATAGTGATGCAGTGACAGCAAATTTTGCCACAATTGAAGGGTGTGTGTGTGTGTGTGTGTGTGTGTGTGTGTGCAGTAAATTTGCATCCATTCTGGTTCGGAGTCTGGTATGTAATCACGGGGCCACTCAAATCTGCATCAGTTCTAGTTAGGAGCCTGGCATGCAGTCACTGGGCCACTGCAGATTCCTGTACCTTCAAAAAGTTGAGTAGCAATGATATAAAAATCAACCCCACTGCAATTCTTTTTGCAGGATAATATGTGTTTGAAACTGGACAATCCACCCAATTGCAAATTGTCATTGCAGGAATATCATTGTTTGAGATTACATCTTTAATTGGGGTGAATAAGACAACTTTATACCACATGTGAGGAAGAGTTGAAAGCCACCAACACCTCCTCCCTCCCACCATGCCTCTTTTCTCTTCAACTCCCCCCACCAACAGCCCAATGCACACAAATGATTGTAACTTTATAATGTAGAAACCTATTGCCCCTGATTACCCAGCATACTTTGATTTCCATTAATTGTAACTTTGTTATTGCCACAGATTACCCAGCATGCTCTGATTGCCATAGCATTGTAACTTTAAAAGTATGGAAAAGGTATTGCCACTGATTACCCAGCATGCTCTGATTTCCATGGCATTGTAACTCTATGGTGTAATCATGAGACCTTATCATTGAGAAAGTTATTGTCCCCAATTATCCAGCATGTTCTGATTTCCATTCATTGTAACTTTATGCCACTGATTACCCCGCAAGCTGTGATTTCCATAGCATTGTAACTTGATGGTGCACTGATGAGACCTTATCATTGAGAAAGTTATTGCCCCTGATTATCCAGCATGCTTTGATATCCATATCATTGTAACTTTATGGTGTAAAACAATATTGTCACTGATTCCCCAGCTTGCTCTGATTTCCATTGCATTGTAACTTATTGGTGTAGAAAGTTATTGCCCCTGATTACTCAGCATGCTTTGATTTCCATAGCATTGTAACTTTATGGTGTAGAAAAGTTATTATTTCTGATTACCCAGCATGTTCTGATTTCCATGGCATTGTAAATCTATTTTGCAATCATGAGACCTTATCATTTTGGACAATTGTACAAATGTTGGAGAACAAGATACACAAAATAAAATGGTGCCAAACATTTAATGTACTATTATATAATAGTTGTTAAATGCATTTGTTCTCACTCTTACAAAAGGTGCATGTGTCATCCTCTAGCTTGTTAACTCTTTTCAAAAAGGTTTAATTCACAATTATTCTATGAATTAATTTAAAATTAAATGAGATCAACTTTATATTCTTTGTGCAAAGTTTCTCCAGGGTACAAGTCTTAGACCACTCCGTACTACATATATTTATATATATAACTGTATCCATGTTTCTTGCTTAGCAGTGTGTTGCTACTTTACCGTTTTTTTTAGAAAAATGTTCACAAACAAACTTAAATGAGTTTTGTTTTTGCAATTGCATTATTTTGTCATCCTCCTTATCAAACTTGTGAACCAAGTGGTTTTTGATTGCATCTTTCTAAGCTTAATTTTGTAATTTTGCATATTATTGAAACGGCATACTTTTTTTTTCTTTGCTCATTTCAAAATGTATTAAATTACAGCGATCATCAACTAAATCATTAAAAACTTAAATCCCTGCATATTTCCAGGATTTATATTGATGGAATTTTATAGGTGGAACAACATTTAAAAACAGAGGGATAAATAGTCATTTGAATATTGCGGATCCTCTATTTCAATTCAATATTGCCAAAATAAAAGTTCTCCAAAAACTGGTTTTAATGAGTTTACCAATTTCTTCATATTTTTACCTCCCTGCATATGTTGTAGTACAGTTGTATTGAATTCATTTTGCCATGCTTCAGCCTTCTTTTTCAATAATATTGTAACACATCTTACCTTAATATCCCTAATGAATGAATAAATGTGCATCATATTTATTATTTTCTCGTTCTCCATCAGTCCCCGTAATCTGTATTTTGCTTTAAATATATAGCTAACACCTCAGCACTGATAGTACACAAATCACAAGAGGATCCCCATGATTACATCCTTAGTCAAATCTAAAAGATAATGATATATTTCATTACCTTTTAGAGTTATTACAAAACAACCTAAACCACTTACAAATAAAATTATGAAAGGCAATAGATAGAACAAATTTTCCTCCAAAGCTCCAGTTAATTAAGTCAAAGGCTTCTTTTCAGCCTATTAACACATTCACCCCAAGGTCTGTCGCATCAAGGTCATGCATGATACGCTAAAGTGGGTGGTATTTTAAAAAGGTAGACATATTTAGCTCTACAATGATACCAAATAATCTGGACGTTTTATTTGCACTACAAAATAGAGAGGGTAAAACCTAAGTTTTTGGACCCATTTTTTTTTCACCCAAAAATCGCCCATGGTCGGAATCTGTTTTCAGGTTTTAGACTTTATGTCCTCAGATCTATGGCAGACCAGTCTGAAGCTCACACAGACAGATGAATCTATTCAAAAAGTAGGACATTTTGAATAAAGAATCTTTTCCATTTAAAATTATGGGTCCATTAGGCAAGAAAAAATAGTCAGAAATTTTCACCTTCTGCTTAAGCGCTAGCAAACTAACCAATGAAAAACATTTTCTTTAGAACAACTAGCCATTTTTCTAATGGAATATTGCTTGGAAGTTGATATATTAGGATGTATTCAGAAAAAAAACCTCAAAATGTGTTTCCTACTCGCATATAATGCGAAAACAGCAAAAAACTCCAGGGATTAATGTGTTAACAATAATAAACCATACATATTTAATTCTCTGGTTTATCCATAATAACATATTAACAGCCTGATGTTTTCTCCAACTAGGTACTCATTTTGACTTTTTTCCATTTGTGGCTTACTGGCTTACATTTAATATATAATGTATATTTGACTTTAGTCCATAACAATGATGGTACAGGTTTTTTGTAACTGATTTTTGTCATGCTTGTAAGATATTTGAATTCACTGTCTAGCCATGTTTACAGGTTTAGAAGGCTCAAGTACCCTAACCAATGGGATTATTGAAGACATTGTTGCACTGTGATTAAAGAACTTTATCGACAATATCATGACTGTAATTATTAAAGAACATTGTTGACAAAGTTATGACTGATTATTAAAGGAATATTATAGACAATGTTACAGCTTTGATTATTAAGTAATGTTGCTGACAATGTTACAACTGCGATTATCAAGTAACGTTATTGACTAATATTAGAACTTTGATTATAATATAATATTATTGACAATGTTACAACTGTGATTATTAGGTAACATTTTTGCCTAATGTTACAACTGTGAATATTCAGTAATGTTATTGACAATGTTACAACTGTGATTATTAAGTAATGTTATTGACAATGTTATAGCTGTGATTTTTAAGTATTTTATTGACTAATGTTACAACTGTGATTATTAAGTAATAGTGTTGACAATGTTACAACTTTGATTATTAAGTAATGTTACTGACAATGTTACAACTGTGATTATTAAGTAATGTTACTGACTAATGTTACAACTGTGATTATTAAGTTACATTATTTACAATGTTACAACTGTGATTATTAAGGAACGTTACTGACAATGTTACAAATGTGATAATTAAGTAACTCTATTGACAGTGCTACAACTTTTATTATTAAGTAATGTTATTGACTAATGTTACAACTGTGATTATTAAGTAATGTTATTGACAATGTTACAACTTTGAAAGTTTAAGTAAGGTTATTCACAATGTTACAACTGTGATTATTAAGCAACGTTATTGACAATGTTACAACTGTAATTATTAAGTAACATTGTTGACTAATGTTACAACTGTAATTATTAAGTTATGTTATTGACAATGTTACAATTGTGATTATTAAGTAACGTTATTGACCAGTGTTACAACTGTGATTTTTAAATAACATTATTGACTAATGTTGCAACTTTAATTATTAAGTAACATTATTGACAATGTTACAACTGTGATTATTAAGTAACGCTATTGACTAATGATACAACTTTGATTATTAAGTAATGTTACTGAGTCAACTGACAATGTTACAACTGTAATTATTAAGTAATGTTATTGACTAATGTTACAACTGTAATTATTAAGTAATGTTATTGAGAATGTTACGTGATTATTAAGTAACGTTATTGACTAATATTACAACTGTGAGTATTAAGTAACGTTAAAGACAATGTTACAAATGTGATTATTAAGTAACATTATTGACAATGTTACAATTGTGATTATTAAGTAATGTTATTGACCAGTGTTACAACTGTGATTTTTAAAAAACATTATTGACTAATGTTGCAACTTTGATTATTAAGTAACATTATTGACAATGATACAACTGTGATTTTTAAGTAACGTTATTGACTAATGTTACAACTGTGATTATTATGTAACGTTATTGACCATGTTACAACTTTTGAAAGTTTAAGTAAGGTTATTGACAATGTTACAACTGTGAATATTAAGGAAAATTATTGAAAATGTTGAAACTGTGATTATTAAACAATAGAGACAGTGCAACGTCTGAGATTATTGACGGAACTTATGAACAACCATAGAACACTACGGCAGATTCCTTACACTGTAATGTCTACATTTGACCTATATACAATCATCCATCTTAGAAAAACATGGCAGAGGAATTCATTTTTTAATGATTGCATCATTTGTATTCATTCAGCAGGGATTGATTATTCCTGTTCAAACATAAGTGGCAGTAGCAATTTCAAATATAATGGCTATAAATACCACCAAATAATATTTAGAAAGAATAATAGTTTTAAAATGGTGTCTTCTGTGCTTTTCAGGAAGTGCCTGATACAGGATGTAAGTACATATTTATATTTTTATTCACTTTAACCAAGCAATAACGTGTGAGGCTCATTTTTTAGAATAATCTTTTTCCATTTAGGTGCAAAACTTCATCTAGATGTTGTTTTATGCTCTTTTCATTTAATTTAGCTCATCTGCTTTTAAAGTCGGGTGAACTTATTGAATGGTAATATATATAGCTTGAAATTAATGAGTAAACTGTCTGAGTGTCAGCATCTGCTTTATCCACTTCTCAAAACACCACTGTTATCTGTCAACATTTGCTTTATCGACTTCTCAGATCACCATTGTTATCTGCCAACATTTGCTTTATCCACTTCTCAAAACACCATTGTTGTCTGTCAACATTTGCTTTATCCACTTCTCAAAGAAAACACTCATTTGACAACATATGCTTTATCAACTTCTCAAGAAAAACACTGTCATCTGTCAACATGTCCTTTATCCACTTCTCAGATAACCACTGTTGTCTGTCAACATTTTCTTTATCCACATCTAAAAAAAACAGTCATCTGTCAACATTTGCTTTCTCCACTTCTCAGATAACCAGTCATCTGTCAACATGTCCTTTATCCACTTCTCAGATAACCACTGTTGTCTGTCATCATTTGCTTTTTCCACTTCTCAAAAACCACCGCAGTAATTTGAACCCACATTCAGAGTATGAATTTTGCCATGAAGCTATTCGACCCATAAGCATAAGGGCCATAAAGTCATTTGACCTCTAAACATAACAGCTATGAAGTCACTCTGCTTTTAAGCATAACGGCCATGAAGTCATTCGACCTTTAAACATAACAGCAATGAAATTAATTAATCCATTAGCATAACAGCCATGAAGTAATTCGACCTTTAAACATAACATCAATGAAATTAATTCATCCATTAGGCATAACATCCATGAAGTCAATTGACCCATAAGCATAACAGCAATGAAATTCATTCAGCCTTTAAGCATAATGGCCATGAAGTAACTTTATCTTTAAGCATAATATCAATGTAATTCATTCATCCTCTAAGCATAATGGCCATGAAGTCAATTGACCCATAAGCATAACAGCAATGAAATTCATTCAGCCATTGAAATTAATTCATCCTTGAAGAATAATGGTTATGAAGTAATTGGACCTTTAAACATAACAGCAATGAAATTCATTCAGCCTTTAAACATAACAGTCATGATGTCATTCAGCCGTTAAGCATAACAGCTATGTCATGAAGCCTTTAAGCATACCAGCTATAATTCATTCACCCTTAAATTATAATAGCTGCAAAGTCATTCACTTGTTAAGCGTAAGTCATGAAGTCATTCAGCCTTTAATCATCACGGCCATGAAGTCAATTGACCCATAAGTATAACAGCTATGAAATTCACTAAGTTTTTAAGCATAACAGTGATGAAGTCATTCAGTCTTTAAGCATAACAGCTATGTAGAAAAAATGAAAACATTGGTCATCTATTACTGATGAAAACTGCTTCAGACATTTTGACCAAATTTGATAGATTGCATCAGATTTTACATACGATTATAAGCAGCATCTAATGTGGCCAGGAATATCACAAATATGTTTGTCAAAGTCTGTACAAAATCTCATGAAGATTTAATCAAATTTTACATGACATATCCAGGCATGAAGATCTTTCAGAATTTGAGAAAATGCATCCAGGAATGATGATCTCTCTGAATTTGAGAGAACACATCCTGACATGAACAGCTTTTATTAATTTGATAGAATGGATACAGGCATGAAGATCTCTCAGAATTGGAGAAGATGCATCTTGGCATGAACACTTCTTTAAATCTGAGAGAATGCATCCAGGCAAGGTGATTGGCCAGAATTTGAGGAAATGCATCCAGGCATGACAAACTCTCCGAATTTGACAGAATGCATCCAGACATCATGGTCTCTGAATTAAGGAGAACACATCCAGGCATGATGAACTCTCTGAATTTGAACGAATGAATCCAGGGATGATGGTCTCTGAATTAGAAAGAATGCATCCAGGCTTGATGATCTTTCAGAATTTGAGAGAATGAATCCAGACATAAAGATCTCTCCGAATTTGAGAGAATGCATCCACACAGGATGATCTCTCCGAATTTGACAAAATGTATATAGGGATGAAAAATCTCTGAATTATAAGGAATGCATCAAGGCATAAAGATTTCTTTGAATTGAATGAATGCATCCAGGGATGAAGATCTCTCTGAATTTGAGAGAATGCATCTGGGCATGAAATTCATTCTGAATTTGAGAGAATGGGTACAGGCATGAAGATCCCTCTGAATTTGAGAGAATGTTCCCAAGCATAAAGAACTCTAAGAATTTAAGAGAATGCATCCAGGCATGATTAACTCTGTGAATTTCAGGGAATGCATCATGGAATGATGGTCTCTGAATTTGAAGGAATGCATTCAGGCATGAAGATCTCTCTGAATTTGAGAGAATGCATCCAGGCATGTAGATCTGTCAGAATTTGAGCTAGTGCATACACACATGAACAACTCTATGAATTGGAGAGAATGCATCCAGGCATGTTGATCTGTCAGAATTTGAGCTAGTGCATACACACATGAACAACTCTCCGAATTGGAGAGAATGCATCCAGGCATGATAGTGTCTGCATTTGAGCGAATACGTCCAGGCATGAAGAATGCACCAAATTTGAGAGAATGCATCAACTTAAGGCATGATGAACTCTCTGAATTTGAGGAAATGCATCCAGGCTTGAATAACTCTCTGAAATTAAGGGAATGCATCCAGCAATGATGGTCTCTGAATTTGAGAGAATGCATCCAGGCATGAAGACACATCACAATTTGATAAAGTGCATCCAGGCATGAAGTTCTCTTTGTAATGGAGAGAATGCTTCGAATGAGAGGCAATATTGCATCCATGGAGGAAGAATGTTCTAAATTTGAGGGTAAGAATCCAGACACAAAGGCCTGTGTGAGTTTGAGGAAATACATCCAGGCATGATGGTCTAAATGAATTTGAGAGAATGCATCCAGGCATGAAGAACTCTGAATTTGAGGCAATGCATCATGGTCTCTCTGAATTTTAGGGTATGCGTCCAGGCACGAAGGTCTCCCTAAGTTTGAGTTGATCCATCTAGGCATGATGATCTCAATGAATTTGAGACAATGCATCCGGCTTGAAGAACTCTTATGAATTTGAGGGTATGCATCCAGGCAAAATGGTCTCTCTCAATGTGAAGGAATGCATCTAGGCATGATGGTCTCTCTGAATTTGAGGTAATCCATCCAGGCATGATGGTCTCAATGAATTTGAGACAATGCATCTAGGCATGAAGAACTCTATGAATTTGAGATAATGCATCAGTCATGATGGACCCTTTGAATTTGAGGAATGCATCTATGTATGATGGGAATTCATTCAGGTATGATGGTCTCTTTGTATTTGAGGGAATGCAACAAGGCATGGTAGTCTCTGTGAATTTGAGAGAATGCATCCAGACATGACAGTTTCTCTGAATTTGAGGGAATGCATTCATTTAAAGGTCTCTAAAGTTTTCTTTAATAACACATATGCATCATTTTATGTCGTGTTATTAAAGAAAACGTTTTGTCTTAACTTTATTAAAAATTGACAAGGATGGTTTTAAACATCATCTGTCGAAAACAGCTGAATAGAATTGTTCTATCTTGGACAGAAGCTTAGTTTCATCAAGGCCATTCAAGTTTATACAAATTGTGCAGATCTGCCATCCCATCCAATATGGCTGCTATTACAAAATCAAAGAAAATCCAGAGAATAAAGTCTCAACATGATTTATGCAATTGATATATTTTGCATAAGAATATCCTGGCATAATGAGCTGTATCAAATTCATACAAGTTATGCTGATTCATTATCATATGTATACATGGCTGTTATTCACTCAACCAAATTTATACAAGTTACTTGATTCATTATCATACAGGGTTGTTATTTGTACAATCAAATTTCTAGAAGTTGTTTGATTCATTATAATACAAATACATGGCTGTCTTTTGTACAATCAAATTGGTACAAGATTTTTGATTCATTACCATGCATGGCTGTTATTTGTACAATCACATTTATATAAGTTTTTAGATTCATTATCATGTATAGCTGTTATTTGTTACACTCTAAACCAATGTAGACCTAACAGCTGTTTTATTATTTAACATCACTGAACTCTTGCAGTTGTCATTATTCAACACTGGTTACGTTTTACCCTCTACACTGGATGTAACCCTAATGGTTATTTTTGTCGTTTTACATCAATGAGCTCTTGCACTTGTCACTATTCAACATTGGATATTTGTTACCCATACATCATATGTAGCCCTTTCAAATGTCTGTTTTATTATTTCACATCCCTGAGCTATTACATTTATTATTATTAACCATTGATTATTTGTTACACTCTGCATCATATGTAGACCTATAGGCTATTCTATCATTTTTCATTATTGAACTCTTGCATATTTTATTATTCAGCATTGGTTCTTTGTTGTTTGTTTGGGATGATATTAAAGGCCAGTATCTAAACCACTATTACAAGTTTGGGATGACATTTAAGGTCTGTATCTAAAAACACTATTACAAGTTTTGGAATGATATTAAAGGCCTGTATATATTACAATATTACAAATTTGGGATGATATTAAAGTCTTGTATCTAAATCATTATTACAAGATTGGGATGATATTAAATGTCTGTATCTAAACCACTATTGCAAGTTTGAAATGATATTCAAGGCCTATATCTAAAGCATTATTACAAGTTTGGGATGATATTAAAGGCCTATATCTAAAACATTATTACAAGTTTGGGATGATATTAAAGGCCTGTATCTACAACATTATTACAAGATTGGGATGATATTAAAGGCCTATATCTAAAGCATTATTACAAGTTTGGGATGATATTAAAGGCCTGTATCTACAACATTATTACAAGATTGGGATGATATTAAAGGCCTATATCTAAAGCATTATTACAAGTTTGGGATGATATTAAAGGCCTGTATCTACAACATTATTACAAGATTGGGATGATATTAAAGGCCTATATCTAAAGCATTATTACAAGTTTGGGATGATATTAAAGGCCTGTATCTACAACATTATTACAAGTTTGGGATGATATTAAAGGCCTGTATCTAAAGCATTATTACAAGTTTGGGATGATATTAAAGGCCTGTATCTACAACATTATTACAAGATTGGGATGATATTAAATGTCTGTATCTAAAACATTATTACAAGTTTGGGATGATATTAAAGGCCTGTATCTACAACATTATTACAAGTTTGGGATGATATTAAAGGCCTATATCTACAACATTATTACAAGATTGGGATGATATTAAATGTCTGTATCTAAAACATTACAAGATTGGGATGATATTAAAGGCCTGTATCTACAACATTATTACAAGTTTGGGATGATATTAAAGGCCTATATCTAAAGCATTATTACAAGTTTGGGATGATATTAAAGGCCTGTATCTAAACCACTATTACAAGTTTGGGATGATATTAAAGGCCTGTATCTACAACATTATTACAAGATTGGGATGATATTAAATGTCTGTATCTAAAACATTACAAGATTGGGATGATATTAAAGGCCTGTATCTATAACACTATTACAAGATTGGGATGATATTTAATAGGCCTGTATCTACAACATTATTACAAGATTGGGATGATATTAAAGGCCTGTATCTAAACCACTATTACAAGTTTGGGATGATATTAAAGGCCTGTATCTACAACATTATTACAAGTTTGGGATGATATTAAAGGCCTGTATCTACAACATTATTACAAGTTTGGGATGATATTAAAGGCCTGTATCTAAACCACTATTACAAGTTTGGGATGATATTAAAGGCCTGTATCTACAACATTATTACAAGTTTGGGATGATATTAAAGGCCTGTATCTAAACCACTATTACAAGTTTGGGATGATATTAAAGGCCTGTATCTACAACATTATTACAAGTTTGGGATGATATTAAAGGCCTGTATCTAAAACATTACAAGATTGGGATGATATTAAAGGCCTGTATCTAAACCACTATTACAAGTTTGGGATGATGTTAAACACCTGTATCTAAACCATATAATTAAATTTTAAACTGTTTAGCTGATATAGAAAAATGTATAATGCAATTATTATCAGTTTAGTTTTTATGGAAAGATGTACAGTATAATAAAATTATAATCAGTTTAGTTGTATTGGATGACTGATAATAAAATTGTAATAAATATAGTTCATATGGAATAGTCTATCATGTGTTGTTATTCTGTTTATTATTTAGGTGATTTTGTATCTAATTGACTGAACTATCTTTCACTCTGGAAGCCATATGTTTGGTTGGATTTTAAGCAACCTTGATTGTGTATGTTGGTGTGTGGATTTTCAACCCAAATCTCCAATCCTTCCAAACCCGATTAAATTTGAAATAAGTCAGTCCTTTGTATCATTAAGCTCAACACTAACCATAAGTAGCTAATAGATGACATCCATGCATAAAAGTGATTTTATATAAAATACATAATGTCAGTACATTCAATACAACATCATGTCTGTGCGATAACATTTATGAAAAATATGTTTAATTTAAGAACATGGTTCTATATAAGGAATTTATTCTACAATTATTTGTCTTTCAGTATCTGCTGATGCAATGCTATCACCACCAACCAGTGACACTGACAGGTTCATGTGCATTGCATATCTTCTAGTTGATGTCGGATCCAGGGTACTGAGACAACTTTTAAGGCATCACACAGTCACCCCCACCTGCACTCTGGATCAATATCTGGCCAAAAATATGAATACTATCAACCGTCTTAGAAGGGTATTCAACCAATCCCAGATGGACATCATGTTTCCACCAAATGGTAATGATACAAACCTAGATGACTATGACATCACCCTGCTGTCCGCCCTCTTTCAGAACATTGTACCAGCTCTTAGTCAGCCAGAAAAGGACAAGATCAAAAGACTACGAGAAGAGAGAAACAAACTGTATGGTCATGCTAAATCATGTCAGATTAGTGCCAATGACTCCAGACTTATTGAAATGACATCAGCTCAACATTGACAACTCTCAGCCAACAGTGTGGGGACACTGCTTTTGAGGCTAAGATATTGCAGGAAATTCAACGCACTAAAGTTTCAGCAATCCCTGCTGGATCCTACCCAGATATACTCAAAACATGGTTTGACATGATAGAATCAGTTAAGGATGAGTTAGAATCCGTTAAGGATGAGTTACAGAATGTGACAACAAGACTACAAACACTGGAGTCAAATGAAAAGTGATCAGCACGTGAGTCATAAACATGGATGTCCCTCTGTACAAGGATCAATCTGAAGAAAAAAAACCAGGGTCATAATGTAATCACACTTAAAAGAAGAGTCCCAGACAATATGAGGCATTGACTTGTGTTGAATTATTATTCCACCACAGTAATGGCATTTACAAACTGCATTTGACAAAAAACTTACTTGTCAGCACAATTAAATCATTAACATGTATGCCATTAAACTGAAAGAATCTCAGGTATGCAAGTTACAAATATACCTACCTTTCAGCTGAAGAAACTGTAACAGGAAAGCAAATCAAAACGTACATGTGCATGCAATTTTGAAAGGAAAATCAGAACACCTGAGATTATGTGTTTAATTATTTACATACATAATCGATAACGTGGAATTGCAGTACTGTAGAAATTAATTTATTCAGACCACATAAGAGGTCCTTACTCAGCTACAATGACCATGGAAACATTTTGAGTTTTGCATTATGACCATGAAGATTTATATTGTTTTGTCTGAGATCCTTTGCAGTATTTGAAATTGACAGTCATCTATGCCTACTAGTGTCTACATGGAAACAGTTCAACAAAGGTAAGGGTTATGTAAAATTGACAGGCATCCAGGCCCTACTAGTGTCTGTATAGAAGACATTGAACATGGGTATGGTGTCTGTGAAATTGACAGGCATCAATGGACTAATATTTTCTTAACAGGATCCATTCAACATGGGTCTGGTGAATGGGAAATTGACAGTCATCCAGGTCCCACCTTTGTCTATATATAAGACATTCAACATGTGTCTGGAGTATGGGAAACTGACAGTCATCTATGCGCTACTAGTGTCTATATAGAAGGCATTCGACATGGGTCTGGTGTATATGAAATTGACCGGCATCAATGTACTAATATTTCCTTAATAAAACACATTCAACATGAGTCTGGTTTATCTGAAATTGACAGTCATCTATGCCCTACTAGTGTCTATATAGAAGACATTGAACATGGGTATGGTTTCTGTAAAATCAACAGGCATCAATGGAATCATATTTGCTTTACAGAATCCATTCAACATAGGTCTTGTTTATGTGAAATTGACAGTCATCTATGCCCTTAACTAGTCTCTATATAGAAGACATTCAGCATGCGTATGGTGTATTTGAAATTGACAGGCATCAGTGTACTAATATTTTCTTAATAGAATCCATTCAACATGGGTCTGGTGTATGGGAAATTGATATTCGTCCAGGCCCTACTAGTGTCTATAGAAGACATTCAACATGGGTCTGTTGTATGGGAAATTGACAGGCATCTATGTTCTACTAGTGTCTATATAGAAGGCAATCAACATGCCAGTCTGGTGTGTGTGATCTGTATAATAGTTTGTTTTCAAGTGTAAAGTAATAGATAGATATAGTGTCACTACTTACATTGATATTTAGTTTAGTTTAGGTACTAATTAGTCTGCTGATGCATATACCCACATTCATGATAATTGTATATATGCAATCATGATAATTGTATATACCCACATTCATGATTCTTGCATATGCTCATATTCATGATATATGTATATGCCCATAATAATGAGAACTCCATATACCCACATTCATGATAATTGTAGATATCAACATTCATGATAATTTCATATATTACCCAGATTCATGACTACATTCATGATAATTTGATATAACCACATTCATGATAATTGGATATACCTACATTCATAATAATGTGGAATTATTATTTGAATTCACTTGCCAGTAAGAGAATTGTACAGTAAAGGAAAATATTATTATTTGTTTATATATTTATTCATGTTATACAATATTTTACCTGTTTATTTTACAGATAAGTTGTGATTTGTGCTGAAGAATAAAATGACATGACTTGCAAACTGTATTTTTGTTCTTTTGTATAGTTCTTTTGAAACCCTAAAACCCAGCCTTGGCAGGAAATATCTAGAACAGGGCTGAGAAACACAATGAATAAAAATGAGCCATGGCAGGAGTAAAAAAACTATCCCACTTTGTCAGGAGCATCTTAAGGCTGTCATGGTAGGAAAGTTATACAAATATTCTTGGCAGAAACAATGAAAAACCCAGTCTTCACATGAACATTTTAAAACTTTGCCTTGACAGGAAGATTTTAAAACTAGCCCTTGGCAGGGATATTCAATGTTTTGTCAGTGTTTATGCAACATGCTAAAGCAGGTTTTATAGGATGTAAAAAAGTTGCCTTGTTCCATTATCCCTAGGATATATTGAGTTATACAATCTATATATATTGATTTGTGTTATTTTGACTTCTGTTTATCTGTGTCAGTTCTTCCTCTAAATTGTCTCTCCATCCATCCATTAACATATTGATTTGTGTTCTTTTGACTTCTGTTTATCTGTGTCAGTTCTTTATTGCATTTGTCTCTCCATCCATCCATCAACATAGATTTGTGTTATTTTGACTACTGTTTATCTGTGTCAGTTCTTCCTCTCATTTGTCTCTCCATCCAACCATTAACATATTGATTTGTTATTTTGTCTTATGTTTGTCTGTGTCAGTCCTATCTTGTATTTTTTTCTCTCCATTCATCCATCAACATATTGATCTTTTTGTATGTATATACTTTTCTTTCTCGCATTGAGTTAAATATATACACTGAGCTTTTTTTCTATTGATGTATGTATGTATATATGATACTATATCGAGCATTTCTGCTTGCAGTTAGTTATCTCACCATCAATTCATACAGTACAGAGACAGCTGTTTATGCATTCTATTAAGTTTTTGCTATCAAATTATTAATCTCTGGAAGGCATTATCCTCTAAATTTCTATGTGATTAAAGTTTTCATCTTTTGAGTTTAATCATATGTTGCCACTGTATAGACATTTGTGTGATGAGATGCAGTAAGAACTGCATATATTCATACATACATCCAAAATAAGCATACATACATACATACATACATACATACATACATACATACATACATACATACATACATACATATATACATACATAGAGCAGTTTTGAACTTATTCAATACTTCTTGTGAAGTATCATGGAAACACTAAAGGAATCAAATTAGTCTCCGGACTTTGGATTCCTGAAACTTATTTACTACTTCTAGCTAAATAAATTCAAGATATGGAATCTGGAATGAAAACAACTTGGACCTAGGAATTTGGAAAAAATATATGGAACTCAAGATTTAGACCATATCTACCACAGTGAACGTAATGCTGGGTCAAGGCAGAGATCATTTCTCAAGCTGAGAGGAGAGATTTTCAATACTTTTTGTGAAGTATCGTGGAAACACTAAAGGAATGGAACGTATTCAATACATACATGCATACATACATGCATACATACATACATACATACATACATACATACATACATACATACATACATACATACATACATACATACATACATACATACACACACATGTACGTACATACCTACCTACCTACCTACCTACCTACCTACCTACATACATACATACATACATACATACATACATACATACACACACACACACACACACACACACACACATATATATATATATATATATATATATATATATATATATATATATATATATATATATATATATATATATTTATATATTAGTTTGTGGGTTGAGGCAACGAAAGCAAATCTTTTCGAGACCTATGAGTGACTTTGAAAAGAGCCTTTGGGTTCTTCATCTATTTTCTCCCATTGTTCCACCACCTCTTGATTTTTACAATGATTCCTTTTTTCTTCTTTTTTTTTTCATCCTCAGGAATCCAATCAGGATGTCCCATGACTCTAAGCATTTCCTGAACATTTATCCAGATGGTATATTTAGTTTCTCAAATCTTCTTTCTTATTTTTGTTTTCTTCATTCTTTCTTTCATTATCCTATGTATATTTAATCTTCTTTACCGCCTTTTTCAGTACATTGCTGATCTTGTCTTCAGCTTCTTTTATCTTGTTTTATCTTGTCTAACCCCCCACTTTACAAAAGACCACTCTGTCCAAAACAACATCTTCCAGAAAGTACCTGACTTAGAAGACATTGACAAGTGCCTCCTTTAAACTTCGCACTCTCACATATTTTGGTGTAATACATTTTCTTAACATTCCCACTTAATGCTCTAGCATACCTTTTAGGAGATTTCTGGCCACTTTGAGACTGTTCACAAAGTCTAGGATAAATATATTTCGATTTGTCAAGCTTTTCCACTACATCAGTCACATCCTTTAACCAAAACTAACTGTGTCTGAATTCGTTAAATAACATTATGGCCATCTTGATGTATTCAAAGTTGAATGGCATGAATGATGGACGATTTAGTTCATGTCTCTCAAGCACGGACATGAAGGAAAACACCTCTTAAAATCACTTCACATATGATCTACCATCCACACAGATGGGAAGGAAAGAACAAACCACATATATACTATCAAAACCCACACAATCTACTATCCACACAGAGGGGAGAGAAAACAAACCATACATATGCTATCAAAAATTGTATATGATCTATTCACACAGAAGTGAGGTAAAACAAACCACACAATCTACTATCGACACAGAAGTAAGGTAAAACAAACCATACATTTACTATCAAAACCCATACGATTTTCTATCCACACAGAATGTAGGGAAAACAACCCACACAATCTGCTATTCACACAGAAGTCAGGTTAAACAAACCACACAATCTAATTAATCTCCACAAAGAAGTGAGGTAAAACATACCGCATATATACTATAAAAAATCACATATCATCTACTATTCACACAGAATCGAGGTTAAACAAACCACACAATCTACTATCCACACAGAAGTGAGGTAACACAAACCACACATATACTATCCACACAGAAGGGAAAGAGACAACAAATGACACGTATACTATCAAATACCATACAATCTACTCCACACATGAATACGTAGAAGCAAAATCACACACACTCACACATACACACACACACATACACAGACTACTAAATCACTAAAAAGTTATATTTTTAATTGCACTTATCATTTATATACCAATTTTCATTATTAACAGTCTCTTTTCTAATGATCTGGTTAGCCCTGAGAAGGGCTGTTTTGTATTTTGAACTCCAAATACACCTGGCTAATGCTGGCAACTCTGAGGTCTAGCCCCTCACACACAACGACGGCTCCAGTCATTGTCCCAATCCACCGTTGTTCTTCGGAGTGCAGACCTAAACCAAAATTGCAAACTTGTTTTAAAGCTTGCAGCAAGCTTGTATTTGGAACTTTGCAGCAAACTTGCGCATGATTATTTTTGCAAGCTTGCATATGCTTAATTTTGCAAGCTTGGCGCAAGTTTGTATTTAAAACAATATATAGTGCATGGACGTTCCGTTATTCATTTTCTAAATGAATACGAATCAAATTCATTTCAATATGAGATTACATTGCCCTAATGTAATTAGACAGCCGACATTATTTTAAATTTACTGAATACACTATATGTAAAAGTCCCGTCAATCTCATTGTATGCAGGGATAAACCACAACTGATCACAAATTATCGAAACAGCCGAGTTAAAAAAGAAACTATTTGGAAGCCTTCGATAATTTTGATGAAAATTGTTTGATCAGGAAAACGGAAATACATGTCTCCTGCCAGGCTCTCTACGAACCTTTGCATGCGTTATCGAGATTCCTTACATAGATCGTTTTAGCATGCATGTGGTTCAATTTTCAAACTGGTCCACACGTCTTTGGGCAATAATGATTTCCATCACAAATTTCAAAACACAGCTGATTGGAACATCCATACTGTACTATGATCAGAACACACCTGCCCGCTGCTCTTTACCTTACATTAACTATCCACTCGATCCAGAATCAAACACAAAATTTGTTCTTTGTGCTACGTTTCACTGACAGACTTTGGTTCAACATACCAATCCGACCTCACTCATGTGTACACACCCGCAAGATACGTATCCTCCTCTTCGGACAATCGTATACTCATTATTCCTACTATAAAAACAAAGTCATATGGTTAACGTTCTGTTGCATACACAGGACACAGCAAACTGAAATGAATTGCCCATTGAAATTAGACACACAGACACAGTGATCCATTTCAAGAGTGCTTTTAAAGCTCATTGTATTCGACTGCAAGAACAAACTTAAAGACCTAATAATGTTTCTAACCGTAAATATTTTAAACATTGTTTATGTTGTCTAATTTCATGGTGGTTTTTTTGTAGTCAAATCATTATAGATGTCGTAAAGCGCTAAGAGCTTCTGAAGATTAGGCATTATACAAAGTCCTCATTATTATTATTATTATTATTATTATTATTATTATTATTATTATTATTTATTGATTTTCTGTGATGCAATTTGTCAAACTGTTCCCTTTCAGAGCCTTACATGGATAATGGCTCATTTTTGATGATTAGTATTGATGCTGCACGCACGTGAAGACAATAAACAAAGATGTGTAATACATTGTAAATGAAAGTAAATGTACAAGTTGGCGATAGAACTGTGTCCTTTGGATTTTGATTGATGCAAGTGGAGGAGCTAGATCCCATCACAGATGACAACTACCTTGCAAGATGCTGTGACGCCAAAATGATAATGCAAATATTAACCCATCTACAGATGCACACATGCCTAAGTCAATGCATTTTCATTACGTTGGTCTCTAGTATATATATGTGTGTGTGTGTGTGTGTGTGTGTGTGTGTGTGTGTGTGTGTATTTATGTTATTGCCTTATAACATTGTATCATATATTTAATAATAGGACTTTCGTAAATACGGGAATAAACTGTCTATATCAATTCTGGAAATAAATACTTTCTTTGACTTTAAGGAAATCTCTCTCCCCCCCCCTCTCTCTCTCTCTCTCTCTCTCTCTCTCTCTCTCTCTACTCTCTCTCTCTCTACAGTATAAATAAATAATAATTGAATATGCTTCCAATGTATATTAAAAGTACATTTTGAGCCGCACCATTAAAGATGCATATGATCAAGAGATAAGTCAAGAAAGGTAATTTCATATATGAATATTATAACATATTTACCCACATAAATAATCTGATAATACCAATAATCATTAACTGACTATTCCAATATATGTTGTTATTTGATTGTCAATGTCACTACTGTCAATTACTCAATTTATCACGTCCTGGTTCTATTTGACATTCAGTGTCACTACTGTCAATGGCTCAATGTATCAAGTCCTGGTTCTATTTGACATTCAATGTCACTACTGTCAATTACTCAATTTATCAAGTCCTGGTTCTATTTGACTTTCATTGTCACTACTGTCAATTACTCAATTTATCACGTCCTGGTTCTATTTGACATTCAGTGTCACTACTGTCAATGAATCAATGTATCAAGTCCCGGTTCTATTTGATTGTCAATGTCACTACTATCAATTACTCAATTTATCAAGTCCTGGTTATATTTGACATTCAGTCTCACTTATTATGATTGACAGCGGTTATTACAATTGATTCTATGCCATATACACTGTAAGATAAATGACTTGACTAAATCCTAAAGGAGAGACAAGGATACCAAACGTAAACGTCATGCTAAAATTATAAAACATTCCTAATTAGGCATAAACGAAACGATTCCCAGAAAATATTATTAAAATGACGAAAACTAAACTTTTTCGAAACTTTTGAATTTTGTAAATTAGTTCTCCTGAAAGGTAAACAATGAATTCTTTATCAAATTTAGACTTAAAATAATACAAAAATCAATGTCGGGGATACAACAATAATCTGTAAGAATTAAATCATATCAAAAACAAAAAGCAACATTAAAATATGAATAGTTGAAACATATAAACATTATCAGATTATTCACTTGGGAACATATTTTATAGAAAACAATAGTATTTGAAATCAACTTTTGCACCATTCAAAACATTTAAATTGTTTGTTTTGTTTTTTTTTGTAAATTGTACAAAATTAAAATTCATTATTGAACATGATGGAATGATTGAGTCTATCTTTCAGTTAAGGTATGTTAAAACAAATTTTGTATTATCTCATTTTAAAATTTAGTAATCGCGAACTCTATGAGATGCAAATCAACTTATGTACTCCCAAACCAAAACTAACCCCATCGTTCAGATATAATTATAAAGACTACCTTTGGACTCATCCCTAAACTAAGCCCATCGTTCAGATATAATTATAAAGACAACCTTTGGAATCTCATCCCTAAATCAACCCCATAGTTCAGACTGCGTTTTTGACATATGATTATTTCTGGAGAGAGTGATAGGTGACAAGTAGAGTTGTATACATTTTGTTACGATACGTGGTCTTAAAAAATTAGAAATGTGCTAGAAGCAACATGCTTTGTACAGTTCAAGAAAAATGTATTAACCTAAAATATAAAGTCTTAAAAATGTCAAGGAACTTAACTGTATTACGAATTAAGTCCCAAAAAATCCAAGAAGCACATACATAAGCCGCCCTCATAAACGTTACTGGAAATCCCAAATTAAATCCAATGATGGAGGTGTTAATGTGTCTGTGGTGGCCTTTTGATGGTGTGCCAATACTGTATTAATGGATCACTGTAATATAATCCTAGAATATATCCTTTTTTGTAGTTTAACAAAAATCAAGTATATATTTCTACAAATGTTTTTGTATGAGCACTTTGTATTTCCAGCCAATAAATAATCTTAATAACTAAATATCCAGCCTAAATGAACTACTGGACACATCAATAATACACATGATTTTGCTCAGCTCGTAAAGCATGAATCAATAATTCTGTAGTAAATACAAGATTATAAAACCGTTTACTATACCTCAAAAAAGGTCCATAAGCTGTTTTCAAGAACAAATCCTAGTTATAATTAGAATATAAAATGTGATAAACACAATGACCTTGGCTTAGACCAAAATAATAGTACCAATATATAATCTGAGCACACAGCTGACCAAAATGACTGATGCTATGTATTTTAAACAATCAGCCTCGATTGGTCTAAAATACATTGTCTTGAACAGTATTGATACAGGGAAACCGCATTGTTGTTAGACTAGAGAATACCAGCTTCTAAAAGTGCACAAGATGAATTACCATATACATCCCATTTTTCAAGGAACATATCGGCTCTCTTTACAACAGTTTACTTCTGATGTCCATGAAGTTAAAATGACTAGCAGAGCTAGTAGGATTTTTTTTAATATAGGTGCACATATGAAGTAAAGCCACGCGTGTAACCCAATAATCCTCATTACACCCATCAATCATACACCATCATACTGTGAATCAAAAGTTCTTTTAAAATTAAAAAATACATTCATGGGCTTTGCTATATAGATATTATAACCAGTGAGGAAAACTGAGTAAATTCATATTCTCTAAACATCTAAACGAAACTGTAGAGCGTCACATCAGATATCAATTTAAAGCCTAATTGTTTACTCTTAAAGCCAAATCAATCCAATTATTCAGTTAGCAATATAAAGTCTTGCTGTGTACTCTCAACCAAAACTCGACCCATCATTCATATGTAAATATAAAGCATAGTTTGTAGTCTCAAAACCCAAATCTAACCAATCATTCAGATATCAATGTAATGAAAATTATATAATCCTTAGTCCTCTTTTCCACAACAAGGATTACGATTTTAGGAAATCAAAAAGGATGTCTTAAGAATACCACGTTGAGATACTTATACTTCACATATGCGATTATAATTTTGAATTTCACCTAGTCATGTAATACATTCCGTGATGTGTCAATATTATCCGTTCTGGATCAGTTTTTTCTAGATCTCATAAATAGTATTTATTAAGTTTGATACGCATTCATTGTGACTCACCGTGTTTAATGTCCGTGGATACATTATCCCCCATAATATTAATTTTGCCTTAGATACATACTTCTGACTCATGACCAATGACCAATTATCAATTTTAACATTAAATTCACCTCGTACCAGTAATGACCCAAATCAAAATGACAGAGTAATGCTCGACTACCCGGTCCTCACGTTATATTATGCAGGTATTCAAAGTATCCCATCATGTGAAATTCTGCTGCATATAACAGATGGATAGACTACTCTTCACTACGTTTACAAAAGGCAGTCTAGTTCGGTACATTGTTGAATTGTTCCCATTGATCATGTCATTTGCGTCTGTAATCATGCCAAATATTTAATCTGTATTATCATTTTTATTTTCCGAACATTTCTTTTTCTCACCAACACAATATTAAGGTCTTAATGTTTCAACATGTAGAATCAATGAATCGATTGGTGATAAAGATTATCAATATGTAATAAACAAAATAAAAAACGCACGCTAGATTTTTACTTGGGATTGTTGTATGAGTATATCTATAGTATTTAGAGCATCGTCTAAATTGTTTCATTTGTTTGCATTATGTAGCAAAAGCATCGTTACCAATAGATTCAGTTTGTACGGGTAATTGTTGAAAATTGTGTGAATGTTTAATCTCAAAGTTGCTGAAGTATTATTATTATAACTCTTCAAATCATATTCAAGAAAATATGAAATTGTTATGTAAATGAATAGTTCCAAGTATTCAATGTTAAGACAAATACAAGACTAGGAATTTCTAAACAAATATAGTTTGTCAATAACTAACATAAAATTTAAGTAATAAATGTCTAATATGTGTTCGAACACAACAAGAAAAATGAGCAAGGTATTAAAAAAATTTGCGTAGAAAACATGTTATTTCATTTGCAATATCCAAAATTTATTTTTCACATGCATAATACCATAGTTTGAATGTTTCAGAGTTTGGATGCTTCGGAGTTGGTCACTTACCTTATGATTAATATAGAAAGCAGAGTCAGGAAACGATGTTCTGTAAATTCAGTGAAAACAACAATTGTCATGTCATCATAATAATGGTCCAAACCTTTTTGTCCTGAAGAAGTGAAATCCTCATGAATATGTAAAACAAAAGACATTTTGAAACAAACAACCAGTTGAAGAAAAGTAATTTGCGATCAGCAATTCCAAAACTAACAAGAGAGACATATGGTACGCACTATGCTAAAATGATCCAAAAAGGTTTAATGCGTGATTCGTGTCAGAAATGGTAAAACCATGATAATACATATTATCATATACGATACATGCCATCATTATACATATAACTTAGAAATGGCACATACCATGATGATAATGATATTTGGAAATGATACATGCCGTAATGGTAAGTATATATATATTAATATTCGCAGTGTTATATATTTTAGTGTTTTTATTATTGTTACGTGCTTAGGCTCGAATAAACAGTAACATAGAAAAAGTGAAAATAACAAGCTTGTAAACACTTAATGAACAATTTCTTGAGCACAAATATTTTCCAGAAAAGAAAAATAAACTTACGGTTTTAAGAATCAATTCCAAAATTGATCCAAAAATAATTCAAAATATAATCCACTAGTGAAATAGCAAAAGTCCTGGTAATTAAATGTCCTAATAATTCTAAGTTCGAATTCCAGCGAAGTACTCAATATGGAAGACGATGTCACTTGATGAAGTCAGTTCTTGTTAATAAAAATCTATGAGCACAATTATTTTCCAGATAAATAACAAAATAATTCCTCTTAATCCAAACGAATTGACATAATTTCCAGTACATGGTAATTAAAATAACTCAAAACGACACACAACCTAGTATTCTAACAGCCCAAATTCTTCTACCGAATAGCTCGCTAAAAAACATAGTTTATATATCTGTTTTACGTAAACAAGAAAGGGGTCACGTGATCTACTAGAAATGTTTAGAACAAATTTACGTTCAAAGAATCACGTACACACCTTATGACCCAACTAAAATAGAAAGATGTTTATACAAAGCTCCATAATGTCCTTGGAAGGAACCAATCATTTTAAAACCTTGTTTACAACTCTGAAGCCAGGTCAGAAACGAGGTCAACACCTGGTATTTATTCTGTAAAGTACAGGTCACCCTCCCCAATGAACGAATCTTTAAACATAAAATGCCAAATTTGAATCTAACAAACAAACAATAAAAATAAATATAAATGACTTATATCAAATATACGTAACACCTTCCCCCATAAAATAAAAAGAAAGGTTTATATGATAAAACTTTCCTTTAACCACAAACCAATTTACACCTGAGGTTAAATGAACTCGTATAAATTACAGTGTATATGATATAAGATGTTGTTATACACGGGAAAGAGCGTGTATTGGTTTAACTTGTCCAGGTCCCACAATATGTCCTAAAAAAGTCAAACTAGCACGGCAGAACTCATTTTTAGATAAATTAACTGTCAAACATGCATCAGTGAGTCTGTCAAAGAATTTTCGAATTGTTGTTAGATGTTCTATGCATGTGTCGTTGTAGATGATGACGTCATATATATAGGCATCACAATTTTCTAGACCAGAGGTGATCATATTCATAAGACGTTGAAATGTACTTGATGACCCTTTCATCCCGAATAAGATTACTTTATATTGGTAAACTCCATCTGGAGTCACAAGTCATATTTCCTTTGCTCTTTCCGTTAGTGGAATCTGCCAAAATCCTTTCAAAAGGTCAAATTTGGTGACATACTTGGCATTCCCGATTTTATCAATACAATCGTCAATTCTTGGTAATGGGAATGAATTTGTTTTTGTCACACTGTTCACCTTCATATAATCAGTGCACATACGAAAGTTTTATCTGGTTTTCGAACAAGTATGCATGGTGAACTCCAATCACTTTTACTGGGCTCGATAAAATCATTCTCCAGCAAATATTTAATTTCTCTTTTTTAAGTATTCCTGTTTGAGTGGATTCATCCTGTATGGATGTTGTTTGACAGGTTTGGAATTTACAATTTCAACGTCATGACAAATTTTGTTTGTCCTTGTAGGAACATATGGAAATAAGTGGTCATATTCAAATAATAACTGTTTCAGTACATTTCTTTCTTGCACTTGCAAATGTGAACGTTTCTGGTCTATATATTTCATAATCTCTGAATTACAAAGATTCGTCATTCCAATATCAATAGAATCTTATGATATTTCTTCACTGAGTGGGACAGGTACAACTAAATTAATTACAGGTTTAACATGGCTATCTCTTTCAATATACTCTTTTAACATGTTTATATGGCAGAGTTGTTTTTGTTTGCGCCTCCCAGGAGTATTTATGATGTAATTTAAGTCATTAATTGTCCTGTCAACTGTGTAGGGACCATAATATTTGGCCTGAAGAAGATTTTGTAGCATTGTTAAGAGAGCCAGGACTCTATCATCAGGCTGAAAACTCCTTTCCTTCGATTTTTTTTATCATATCTTGATTTCATTTTAGATTGAGCGACCTCACAAGCCTTTGACAACCTGTATCTAAAGTCAGAAACATAATCAAGAAGATTGATCTCAGTATCTTCATTAGAGAGAAGTTTCTCTTTCAATAACATCAATGGTCCAGTTCAAAGGGACTGAAGCCTAAAGATTCTTGAACTGATTCTCTAACAGCAAACAATAGTAAATGAATGCCTTCATCCCAATCTTTATTCGTATCAAGACAATATGATCGAATCATATTTTTCAAAGTTTGATGGAATCTTTCTAATGCCCTTGGCTCTCAGGGTGATAGGCAGAAGATATGAATTGCTGAATGCCCAATTCATACATAACTTGTTGGAAAATTCCAGACATGAAGTTTGAACCTTGATCAGACTGAACAGATTTGGGAAGGCCATACGGTGTAAAAAAAACTTTATCAAAGCTTTTACTATTGTTTTAGATTTTATATTCCTCAACGGAATTGTCTCTGGAAACCTTGTTGACGCACACATAATGGTCAACAGGTATTGGTTACCTGACATGGTCTTGGGTAAGGGACCTACACAATCTACCATAATTGTACTAAATGGTTCGTCAAAGGCAGGAATAGGTTTTAGATGAGCCTTAGGTATCTTCGGATTGGGTTTTCCTACCATTTGACAAGTATGACAAGATCTACAGTATTTGGCAACATCACTTTTGATTTTTGGCCAATAGGAATGAGTCAAGATCTTGTGATAAGTTTTATTAATCCCTAAAGGACCAGCCAGAGGAGTTTCATGGGCCAGATTAAATATTTCCTGTCTGTAAGACTTTGGAACTACTATTTGATAGTTCACCGACCACTCATCACCAGCAGGTACCTCGGGAGGTCTCCATTTTCTCATAAGAATTCCATTTTCAATGAAATAACAGACAGGAACTTCAGTGGCTTCAGTCCCACTTATGGCCCTTTGAAACAAAGAGGAGATCTCAGGATCTTTATACTGTTCGACGACAAGTGACTGTCGTTTATCACCCTGATTAGAATAAAGAGAATGAGTTGTTAAAAGAGGATCACTATGATCAATACCTTCTGATTGATCCAAACAAGGAGTAAAAGTGACCTCATCAAAAGCCTTACCTATACACGTGTCAGCTAAAGGAATACTGTCTCCATCAACATCATTCTCAAGAGCTTTCTTTGCCATGGCTCTGGTAACTGCACAAACTTGAAATATATCAGGAAATTCTTTTTCAATTGGGTCAACTTTCTGATCCAAATCAGGCTTGTCAGTTACAAGTGAATTAACCACAACCTTGTCTTCAGCTAAGTCGTTGCCTAGCAATAAATGAATGCCCTCAACGGGTAAAACCGAGACTGTTCCGACTGTGACAGGTCCTGATACTAAGCCTGATGACAAATTTACACAATGGAGAGGAACATTAAGAAAGCCGCACACTACTCCCTGAATAAGAACACTTTCATTAGAAGATGAGTTCTCAGGAAAAGGCAAAGTACCTGACAATAAAAGACTCTGAGAAGCTCCTGTGTCCCTTAAAATTTTAATTAGGTGGGATTGTCTGAATCACCCAAGAGTGATATAGAACCCTTCGATATGAATGGTTGATAATTATCCATAATAAAATCAGACTGGGGTTTATTAGACCCAACGAATGCATTGCTTTCAATACATGACCATGACCTTGACCTCTTAGTAATCAGAGCATTTGGAACAGGTCTGTCTTGATCTGATGCCTATTTCCCAATTTGTAGCAAACGGAAATAACGCGTCCTTTTTTCTTGCAATAGGTACACGTCGGAAGAGACAAGGATCTAGAATCAAGCTTCTCTGAAGTTTGATTTGTGAAAGTTGTGCTAGTTTGAGTTTTAAAAGGGTTGTTATTAGGCTGAAATACTTTTCTGCCAGAAGACTGTTGAGTAGAAGTCTTGTTAACAAAATTAACTTTATGTGTCAAAGAATATTCGTCAGCAGCTCGAGCAGCATTCTCCAAGGTTTCAATCTTATGCTCATCAAGATAAGACTGAACGTCATTATGGACACAGTTTTGAACTCTTCAATTAATATCATTTGCTTGAGATTTTAATAATCTTGTTCGAGTTTCTTGGCTAAGCACCATCTATCAAACAACTGCTCGTTTTCTCTAGCAAATTCGACATGAGTTTGTCCAGCTTCTTTTCTGTAATTTCTGAATTTTTGCCGATAAGCTTCAGGGACTAACTAATAACCCCTTAGAATGCATTCTTTAAATCACCACTTTGGTGAACAGACAGTGAAGTGTAAATCTCACTAGCCTTACCAGTGAGTACACATTGCAATAACTGAGTCCAATGCTCCCTTGGCCACTTTAAATTTTCTGCAACTTTTTCAAAATGAATGAAGTATTTGTCTACTTCTTTCTCTCTGAAAGGGGGCACTAATCTAATATTCCTTGCTAAATCAAAACTTAAATTTGGATTTGAAGTATGAAGGTGTTTTTCACTTGCCAGCTCTAATTCTTTCATTCTATATTGACATTCCCTTTCTTCTCTCTCTTTGTCATATTGTAAATGTCTTTCTTTCTCATCCTATCATATTGTAATTGTCTTTCGTTCTCTCTTTCCTGTCTCTCTCTCCCTTTCCTGAAATTCCAGCTTCTTCAACTCTAATTCCATCTTGAATTTTAATTCTAATTCCTTTAGTTTAATGTCAGAGTCTGATGTAGACTTACTGACCAAAATCAAATCACTTTTTTCCAAAACATTCTATTCTACCAAATATTGGACCAAAATCTTTTCGATATCTTGTTTCGTTAAAGAAGCCTTGACTTCAGAAAGATCATCATTTCTGGCAAGTTGAATCAACTCATCTTTCTTGAAAGGATCTAATTGCTCCTGAGTAGGATTAGAAAGAAATATTTCTACTTTATATGTTATTTTAAACCAAGCCTGTCAATCTCACTAAAGCTTTAAAAAAATTAAAATAACTAGAGAAATTCACATTTAAAACAAACGTTTTCTTAAAACATTTGTAGCCAAATTCCAATCGATCCCAATTTCATACGAGCTCCCAATTTCTATGTTACGTGCTTAGGCTCGAATAAACAGTAACAAAGAAAGATTGAAAATAACAATCTTGTAAACACTTAATAAACAATTTCTTGAGCACAAATATTTTCCAGAAAAGAAAAATAAACTTACCGTTTTAAGAATCAATTCCAAAATTGATCCAAAAATAATTCAAAATATAATCCACTAGTGAAATTGCTAAAGTCCTGGTAATAAAATGTCCTAATAATTCTAAGTTCGAATTCCAGCGAAGTATCCAATATGGAAGATGATGTCACTTGATGAAGTCAGTTCTTGTTAATAAAAATCTATGAGCACAATTATTTTCCAGATAAATAACAAAATAATTCCTCTTGATCCCAAAAAATTGTATAATTTCCAGTACAAGGTAATTAAAATAACTCAAAACGACACACAACTTAATATTCTAGCAGCCCAATTTCTTCTACTGAATAACTCGCTCCAAAACATAGATTATGTATCTGTTTTTACGTAAACAAAACAAATTGGTCACTTGATCTTCTAGAAACGTTTAGAACAAATTTACGTTCAAAGAATCACGTACACACCTTATGACAAAACTAAAATAGAAAGATGTTTATACAAAGCTCCATAATGTCCTTGGAACCAACCAATAATTTTAAAACCTTGTTTACAACTCTGAAACAAGGTCAGAAATGTGATCAACACCTGGTGTTTATTCTGTAAAGTACAGGTCCCCCCCCCCAATGAACGAATCATTAAACTTAAAATGCCAAATTTGAATCTAACAAACAAACAATAAAAATAAACATAACTTTACTTACATGAAATATACATAACATTATATCGTTCAATTATTTCAACTTTAGTTGTTGGGATATTATGTACACAAGATAAAAATGTAAAGTCAAATTAAATACAAATATTTTGTGCACTACATACCAATATACATGTATAATTCATGTCTACTCATGGGATGTGTGCTATTCTAGTCCATAAGGAATATTGGTCAATGTTCATTAATTTCCTTCATTGTGACCATTTAGAAGTAAAGATAACAAGGTAGGCATCATATGATAGTAACTGTGACAGAAATTGTATCATAGTAGATGTAAGGTATGCATCAGATATTAAATGTAACATAGGCATCATATGATAGCAGGTGTGACAGGGATCGTTCATAGTAGATATGACATAGGCATCATTTGATAATATTGTGACAGGAATCGTATCATATCAGCTGTGACACACACATCATATCAAAGTAGCTGACAGGAATCGTATCACAGTAGATGGCGCGTAGACATCAGATATTAGTAGATGTAACAAGTCCATCAAATATTAGTAGCTGGGACATAGAAATCGTATCATAGTAGCGGTGGCATAGGCATCGTATAGTAAATGTGATAACGATTCGTATCATAATAGCTGTGAAAGAAGCATTATATATTAGTTGCTGTGACATAATATTAGAGGCTGTGATGCGATGCCTCCGTCACAGCTAGTGTGTTGTGCTGCCTCTGTCACAGCTGGTGTTTTGTGCTGCCTCTGTCACAGCTAATAATGTGTGCTGCCTGAGGCAACACACAGCAGCTGTGACGGAGGCATCGAATCAAAGCTGTTGTGACGTTATAAGATGACGTTTCTGAAAACCTCCATGTTTTTTATGACCATCTTTTCAGGACTATTGATAGCAAGTTATCTTATAAGGTCACAGTGGTGTCCATATCAGTATAAGTTTCATTTGAAACAATTATAAATGATAACAAGTCTTGAGTGGACTTGACTTTCTATTTATGAGAAATAGCAATAATTAGATTGTTATCATGAATGTCACGAAGTGTCAGTTTGGCGGCAGTGGCAGTTTGGCGGCATCTCATTTATGACCAATACATGTTTTCTTCTGCAAACACTCTCACGATGACTGTAAAGTCACGCCACATAGTGTCAGTTCGGAAGACATCTCATATGTGACCAATAAAATGTTTATGTGTGAAAACACTCTCATAATGTCTGTACATTCATGACATCGAGCGTCAGTTTGGCAGCAATCTCGTGTATGACCACTAAGTTTCCTTGTAATGTAATCCACATAATAAATCCGCACAAACGAGCACTTTGTAATTTCAGTGAATAACTTAAATAGAAAAATCCAGATAAATTAAAATCTAAAACAAAATTATGAGACTGATACCACTATGAATGATAAGGTATGAATAAGTACTATATCAAATAAACAACATATATATATTAGAGCTAAGACACAATAATAGAACAAGGGTGTAGATCAGTTTAATTTTAAAAACATGCGACGTTGTCAACATGTGTAAGGAATTCCCAAATGAAATTAGAAGTTGTATGCATTGGCAACATGCAAAACAGAGAGAATGTCGGCATACTTCTGTGTTACCTTTATGTGTTTTGGTTGACATATCGTTGAATATTGTACATATTGAACTTGTACATGATCTAAGCACACAGCTACCCACACATCGTTAGAACGCTGAGCCACCTGACTCCATAGTTAAAAAATAAAACCTATTAGCATTAAAACGATACGTGACACATTATATACAAACAACAGGATTTTGCCGTTACGTAGGAGATGAGAACAATGAGAGTGCCTATACGCCGGAGGTGAGACCAATGAGAGTGACTTTACGTGGAATGTGAGAACAGAGTGTCTTTTCGTGGAATGTGAGAACAGTGAATGTTCCTTTATGTTGGAGGTGAGAATAGTGGGTGCTTTTACGTAGGGGGTGGGAACAATGAGATAATATTGAAGCAATACATGAGGATAGCAACGTTATATTACCGACACCAAAGTTAGGCACAGCAGTATTAAATGGGTTACAACTTTATAGAATGTTACGGATCAGGATGATGGACTAATAACACTTGTAAAAGATGGTCATCTAATGCTAAACACTGAATATTTTAAGATTTCAGCAACATAACGTTTAATTTCATATTTGGCTGAAATCATGAAATCCTTGGCCTTTGATATTGAATTAATATCAATACATAGGTCAGTGTAAGCTTGGATCATTTTGCTTTTCCGTCACAATATCTCAGGCATCTTTTAAAATTGATGTCTCTGTGCTTTGGGGATACTTTGAAACAGGCTCGTGCTGTTAAGCACAACCTCACAAATCTTGTCAAGGTGATTTTCAGCTTTGACACAACTCTGCACATCCACACCTATCGAATAATATCAATGTGTATAATGGTGGGAACCTTCCAATATCCATAGAGTAACATAGAGTAAACACCATATCATATCGATGCGCTTCTTCATGAAAACCGAACGAATCATTCGTACAGAAAACACCCTATTATATCAATGTGTATTATGGTGGAAACCAACCGTGTAGTTCGTACAATAAACACCGTATCATATCGATTTGTATAATGGCGGAAACCTTCGTAGTGTTCGTATACTAAACACCGTATCATATCGATTTATATCTTAATCAACGTGGAGTGTATTAATATTATATCAACTCTATCAACGTGAAGTGTATTATTAGTATATAATTAGTATATAATTAGTATATAATTAGTATATCATCTTTGTCAGTTTGCAGCTTGTACGTCCTGGTACCTGCGACATACAAAATGATAAGATGTCAATAAATGAGACAGTAGTGTTTTAAGTACATCGATATCATTCACTAGTCCAACATTGTGAATGCCTCCACACGTGTACTGCGTGATTTGTTTATGATGCGGCTGATAGAGCAGATAGTTCCTGCATTTTGTTGTATTATCACCACACTACGCAGGTATCCTTTATTAGTCTGTTAGTTTTTGCAATCAAGAAATCATGAGTATACCCTTTCTTCATGGTATTATATCACCACCTAACGCAGGTACCAAGCACATATTATACTTTTTTCTGGAGCGTTCGTTTTCGAAAACGAAACTAAAGTTCCGTAGTACCGTGTTATACTGTCTTCTGCAGTGTTTGCTTTGGAATACCAAACACAACTCCCGTAGTATCGTTTTATACTTTCTTTGGAGCGTTTGCTTTGGAACACCAAACTAAAGTCCCGTATTGCTATTTTATACTGTCTTATGTCGTGTTACCTTAGGAATACCAAACTAAAGTCTCGTTGTGCAGTGTTATACTGTCGTCTTAAGAGTTTCCATAGACAACTGGTTTGAGACGACCAGACTGAGATCTTATTTGAATGGTTAAACAATCATCTTGATTTCTCTGTTTTGTGTTTGAGAAACAACCGCACAAGTATTATCATTTAAAATTCAGAACAGTTCATTGCATTTGTTGTAGTCACTAATATGCACTCATCAATACACAAATATATGTCACGAATAATGATTGTGTGCCAGTTTATCTTGTATCATATCGATGCGCATCTTGATGGAAACCAAATGTATCCTTTCTAAAGAAAATTACGCATCATATCAATGTGTTTCTTCTTATTGTTCATAGAGTAGACACTGTATCTTATCGGTGTGCCTCTTTATGGAAACCAAACGTATCATTCGTACAGAAAATAATATATTATATTAATTTGTATCTTGGTGAAAACGTATATCATTCGAATAGTAAACTCCCTATCATATCGATGTGTATCCTGGTGGAAATATCTGCATTGTTCAAAGAATAAATACTGTAATATATCGGTGTGTATCGTACTGGAAAACTTCATACAGTTCATACAATAAGCACCGTATCATTGATGTGTACTTTAGTGCAAACCTTTATATTGTTCATAAAATAAACACTACTTCATATCGATGCGCATCTTGATGGAAACATTCGTATAGAAATCACCGTATTATATCAATATGCAGATTTGTGGAAACCAAACGTATCGTTCGCACAGAAAACACCGTATTATACCAATGTGTATCTTGGTAGAAACCAAACGTATCACTCGTACAGGAACAACCGTATCTTATTAGTGTGTATCTTAGGGGAAAGCTGCATATTGTTAATAGAATAAACACCCAATCATATTGATACTTATCTTAGTAGAAACCTTCGAGGTGTTTATAATGTAAACAGCATATCATATTGATGTGTATCGTGATGGAAACCAAACGTATCATTCATACATAAAACACCGTATAATATTGTTGTGTATCTTAGTTGAAAGATGCATATTGTTTATAATGTAAACACCGTATCGTATCGATGTGCATCTTGATGGAAACCAAACGTATCATTCGTACAGAAAACACCGTGTAATATCAATGTGTATCTTAGTTGAAAGATGCATATTGTTTATAATGTAAACACCGTATCATATCGATGTGTATCAAACACTAGAAACCAATATGTGACCAAAACGATATAAAGAACTACCGCCAAGTTTCGAATCTATGGTTCATATCAAAAGTCTTATAAAATGTTGATCTAACCCACCACCTTATGTCTCATTTGAATTCGAACAGATCTTTTAGCAATGCCCAATCTACATATCGCCCATGCCATAGTACTGAGACTACTCTTCTGAAAGTAGTTAAAAACCATCTCTCTGCTTTGGAAAGCGGAAAGATTACAGTCCTCCTTGATTTATCTGCAGCATTTTACACAATATACCATGATATATTATGACTGCATTGTCTGGAGCATGTAATTGTATCATCACCCAGTATCTCACCATTTGTACGCCCACGATACCCAAATATAAAAGTCTAGCTACCCAACTGAATGTGATGCTACCATCCAAGGCGTTGATAGGTGCGTTTCGGATGTGAAATCATGGGTGACATGTAACAAGCTGAAGATGAATGATGATAAAACAGAGGTTATTCTGATCACAACACAAATGCTATCTCATTCCCATCCTTTACCCCAAACAATAAATACCAGCAGCACCAGCATTAAATTCAGTCAGAACGAAGCTTTGGTGTTACTCGGGACAGTACTCTCACATTGCAGCTATATGTCATGAACATATGCAAGGCTGAATATCTGGAGCTGAGATGCCACTAAAACACTTTTATGTTCATTAGTACTTTCAAGACTGGACTACTGTAACTCTATTACTTCTGGTTCGTCTCAAAATCAACTCCAGAAACATCTGTTTCGTGTCAATATCTACTCCAGAAACGTCAGAAAATCAAAACACAATTACTTGTTATATTAATCGATCTTTAGAGTGCCACGATAAGAGCACACCTCTCGCTGCTATGTAACCTACTCATGCTATCCGTTAGATCCAGAATCAAACACATCAATTGTTTTTTGTGCTAGGTTTCACTGACGGACTTCAGTCCAGCATACCTATCTTACCTCAACCATGTGTACACACCAGCAAAATTCTTACGCTCCTCTTCTGACAATCGTATACTCATTATTCCCTCTATGAAAACAAACTCCTATGGACAACGTTCTTTTCAATACCAAATCAAAGAACGTGGAATGAATTGTCCATTGAAATTAGACCACACAGAGATACAGTGATCCCTTTCACAAGTGCTCTTTTCCCGACTGCAATAACAAACTTAAAGACCTATAATTGTTTCCTAGCTTAAATATTATAAGAATATTCTATATTTGCTAATTTCATACTGTTTTTTTGTAGTCATATCATTATAGTTTTTGTAAAGCGCTAAGAGCTTCTAAAGATTAGGCGCTGTAAAAAGTCTTCGTTATTATTATTATTATTATTATTATTATTATTATTATTATTATTATTATTATTATCATTTTCTTGGCGGAAACCATCGTATTATTCATAGAGTAAACACTATTAGTCAATATATTTTCAAAAAGAAGATTCAAATAACTGTCGATTTCAACTGACCATGTATGATCCAATGTTGTCAGGATCTAGGTAAGGCAATGGGTTTGTTATGAATTCTCTCCCCTGGAATGGATTTATATAATTTCATCAAATTATATCTAACATAAATGCGTCACTGTCTCTAATCAGACAACTTCTTTATTTTGAATTTCTTTCTGATTTCAAAAAGATTGTATTATTAAGTTACCGCTTTAAAATGTATTTCACACATTATGCATATGTGAAAAGTGATTTATCACCACAGTCATTTTTATATATTAATGTCCATGGTTTGGAGATAATAAAAAAAATGATTCAGCCAAGTGAAATGAGATATGTGTACAACTAACCAGTTGTAGAAATACACGTAAGGAAAATATACATGAAACAAGGTCAGCATTTTCGTATTTTTCCACCTAAGTATGGATAATCTAGATGAAGACTGAGTTTATTGATAGCAAGTCAACTTTATCAGTTTGCACCTCGTGTATCCTGGTACCTGCGACATACAAACTGATAACATGTCAATAATACAGGTATTATTATCTCAAGTACATCGATATCATCCACTTGTCCAGCGTTGTGTGGACTGCGTGATTTGTTCCTGGTGCGGTTGAAACCACACTATGCAGGTATTCTTTATGAGTCAGTTAGTTTTTGTAATCAATGAACTATGAGTGTACCCCGTTTTCATTCTGTTATTTGCTTTATCACCACATTACGCAGGTATCCTTTATCAGTCTGTTAGTTTTTTAATCAATAAACAATGAGTGTACCCTTTTTTATTCTCTTATTTTATCAACAAACTATTCTAGTATCCCTTCGTTAGTATGTCCTGTTTAATTTAAATTTTATTTATATTTCCATTTCAATGCGTTTTATAAATAACCAAAATGGGGAGATAGCCGTTAGAGTTTAGTTTATAAAACATTAGATGCTTACTAAATAGTTCGCTTGTTCGATACCCGCCCATGTCATCCAAGCTAGGCAGTGGCAATGGTAATGACACAAATCTCCCATGTCCTCGTCGCCATGGTGTCATTGATGTGCTAAAATGTTCCGTTAAATCCAATAAAGCAAAATGTATTGTATTTGAAAATAAAAAATATCTGCCAGTGATACAATTGTGAGAGCAAAATATTTTTTTTCTGAACATTTACAAGTACGGCAAGATACATATACATTATAAGCTTACAAAAATCCACGTTTCAACAATATTACATGCCCTGTCAGTATGTCGTCCTATATCCCACATCTGTACAAATGACCTACGTTGTTTTTGCAACGGAAACCGATATAGACAAGGGCATGTTTTACCCTTTATCTGTTTTCATAGTTGCATCAATATTTATCAAGCGGGAATGTAGAATTATGACATCGCAATAAATGTACCCCTTCTCAGGATTCTAAAGATTTTAAATCCATGTATTTTATAAGGACTACACACAGTTTTAAATCAGTATCCCTTGTAAGTAAATGTGCTAAACATGCGTCTCTTGTAAGGGCTTATACAGTTGCTACACCCGTGTCCCTTTTTGAAGGGCTCATACATTTGTTAACCCCGTCTCCCTTCTAAAAAAATCATACTTTTGTTTAACCTGTCTCTTGCAAGGACTCGTAACCGTTTTAATTCAGTGTCCCATGTAAGATACTCAGAATTTGCTACACACGTGCCTTTTGGAAGGGCTCAGAAGGTTGTTAATCCGTGTCCCTTGTAAGGCATAATATAATTGTTAAACATGTACCCACTTGAAACCCGTGTCGCATGGAAGTGGTCACGCCTTCGTTAGGGCTCATAAGGTTGTTGAAACAGAATCCCGTGAAAGGAACCATACAGTTGTTAAGGGATTAACAGGTTGTTAAACCCTTGTCCTAAAGAACAGCTTATTAAGTTATAAAGCTGTTACACTAGTGACCTTTGTAACGACTCGTATACTTGTTTTAAAAAAACCTGAACCCGTGGAAGGGACTACAGTTATTAAATCCGTGATCCTTGAACGCAATTGTAAAATTATTTAACCTGTATCAATGTATGGGCTGAGAATATTATTGAAATCGTATCCCTTGAAATGGCTGCTTATAGCATTGCCTCTTGGCTGGTCTTAGCAAACTTAAAACCTTATCCCATGCAATGACTTTGAAATGTATTGAAACATTATCCCCGTGCAATAAAGAAATAGGAAAAAGAGCCTTCTGAAATGGTTCAGACATTTTGTATTGCATTGCTTTTATGAGTGAAATGGCAAAATGCCTTTTCTTAAAAAAAGTGGAATGCAGTTGAGGAATAATCAGAAGTATAAATAAGAACGAATTAAGATCATTAAATGATGGATAACGAATTGTGATCATGAGGCAGATACACTAACAACTGAGATCAAACACATGGTAACAATTGAGATCAGAAAGAAGTGGACTACGAAATGTAAACAGAAAGAGGTAAACTATCAAATGAGATTAGAAAGAGGCTAACTAAAACCTGTGCTCAGAAAGAGGTAGACTAAGAACTGAGATCAGACATATATGACCAAGCCTGTTGCTCCACATTCAGTTGTATATTATTATTTAAAATCTTCAAATCTTCTTTATTCCTGTGGTTGACGTTTAATTTGCGAATGTTTGTTATTATTTTGTGCTCTCGACTTCACTTGCGCTCTAGCGATTTGTATGCACAAAGTATGATTGATACTAGACGCGTAAAACCGGTAATTCCCATGCCTTATGACACTGGACATGCAAAACCGTTATACCATTGGAGTCACAAAACCAGCAATACACGCTTGTTATAACAGTGGATACGCAAGACCAAAATTGCCCGTGCATTTGTAACACTGGACACAATAAAACATTCCATGCACCTGTGTTATGACAATGGACATGCAAAACCAGAAATGGTCGTGTTGTATGAGATTGGACACGCAAATCAGTTATTTATGTGTGTTGTCACGAAGGACACGAAAAACCACGAATGCCCCCGTGTTATAATATTGGACACGCAAAACCAGTAATTCCTGCATATTACGACTTTGGGAACGCAAAACCAACAGCAGACCAGCAATGTCCGTGCGTTATGACATTGGAAAGGCGAAAACAAGCAATGACTGAGAGTAATAACAATTGGACACGCAAATCCAGTAATTCCCGTGCAATATGATATTGGAAAATAAAACCCTGTAATTCCCGTATGTTATGAATATCAACGTGCAAAACCAGTAATACCCTTGTGTTATGGCATTGGACACTCAAAATCAGTAATGCCCGTGTGTTATGACACTGGTCTTGCAAAAATCAGTAATGCCAGTGTGTTATCACATTGGACACTAAAAACCAGCAATGCCCTTGTGTTGTGACTTTGGAAATTAAAACCATCAATCCTCGTATGTGACTCATTTCTCTGATTATTCAGTTACTTTGTGGAAAGAGGATTATTTTCAAAATAAACAAAACAAATACAAGAATTTTTTATTATAATGTTATGGAATGTTGTATTTTTTTTTACAAAAAGTCTTGATAATAATATTACAAACATTTGTATTCAGACGCAGCTGAGACTAAGGGGATAAAACAGGTAATACTGATAAAGAAAGTCAGCTATACTTAATTCTAGCATGATACTTGTTCACGGCAGAAAGAAAAAGATTGTTGTTTTTTGTAGGGTTTAACGCCATTTTCAGCACATGATAGACTTTTCGTGGCGACCAGGATTAATGGTTGATGAAGAACCCGGGAAACTCCTGAGAAGCTCCTGGCAATCTTTCTCACATACCCACATTGGCCGAATCTGAGAATCGAACCCAAACAGAATCATCAGAGATGACAGTGATCCGTAACTGTAAGCGCTTTAGACTACGTCCAACTCTGGGACCCAAATAGATTGTAGGTAAATGATTGACAAGTAGTGTGGAGACAAATTTAATTAAAATGTCAAGAGAGGCGACGATAAGAGGATATATAAACATTCGGACTATGTAAACTGTAGAGTCTTATTAAAGTAAACCCGCGAATTTTCCTTATAGGTCTATCGAGAGCTTGGAGCTTCTGAAGATTCAGTTCTATACAAAGTCCTCATTATTATTATAAGTATTAGTATTATTATTATGGCGAATGAGGAAAGGAGCAATCAGGAGCCCTCAAACAGAATAGGAATCGAACACTTTGAAATCATCTAGACTAATATATATATATATATATATATATATATATATATATATATATATATATATATATATATATATATATATATATATATATATATGTGTGTGTGTGTGTGTGTGTGTGTGTGTGTGTGTGTGTGTGTGTGTGTGTGTACACATCCTTTCCGTGTATCTAATACACAACATCGTTTGGACAGTAACTTTAACAGGCCCGCACGTTCCATGTATTCCGTAAACAAAGTCCTTGGGACGGATGCTTTTAACAGGCCTACACGTTTCCAGTTATTGAACGCACAACATCGTTGGGATGAATGCGTTAAACAAGACTACGGTTCTCCATGTATTAAATGCATTACGTTGTCGAAATGGATGCTTTTAACAGGCATAGATGTTTCCATGTTTTGTATGCACAACGTATTTGTGATTGATGCCTGTAACAACAGGTGTATACGTTTCAATGTATTAAATGCATACTGTCGTCGGGATGGACGCTTTTAAAACGCCTACACTTTTTTCATGTATTCCATGCATACTGTCGTCGGTATGTTACTTGCAATAAACCATTCACTGTTAAGCACTTTAAGACGAGGTGTTCCGACCTGCAACCTATGTGTGATAAGTTTTATAATGTGCATGTCATGTTCTCTGCGGGTCATAAGCGTTACTCGTGTAATATTGTATAAGCTCCACTTGTCATGGATAAGTGTTACGTCCCACTTTGTCAAGGGGTATTGTACAACATATAATAATAATACTACAACCCACACCCCTTTGATACTCGTTATGTAAGAGATGACCGCCGTCGGTATAATTGCCCTGTTCGAGTAAAAGAATGTATATGGTAACCTGAGCCGGTATATTGAACAAAACAACTCCGAGCCCCCGTAAAGATAAATAAAGAATTTTAATCAAATACATACACAATCATGAAATTTCCTTTCATTAGGAATATATGAGGTTTAGAAATAAACATTCAGGGAATTACAATAGGATTTGAAATAGAATTAAACAAATTAGCCGTTATATTACTGATAGTTAAAAATCATCATAGGATCGAGTGGTACAATCGAAGCCACTGCTTTGTTCGATTTTCATAACCTGTTATCGTCGAACCACGTTCACTGTTCAATCCAATGTTGTTCTAGAAGTCCGTTCCTCTCTAGATAATCTGCCCTCGTGGATGTTCGGCTTGAACCCAGACTTGTCCACTGTATCATGCATACGAGGCAATTTCCCCTTCATAATTTTTTTCCAACGTGTACGTCTTTATTTCCATACTTCACATTATTCCCCAAAAGCTATTTTCTTCCTTCCAAAAGAAAATTAAAACATCATAAGTCTCTCGTTACAATGGTTACAGTTGAAACTTCCATTATTCCTGGCTCGAACAATCAGATATATTTCTATCAGTGATAACAATTGTACGGCTAGTAATTAACTACACATGTCCTCAAACGAATGTAGTTAAATCAATTGTTAATTCGTTTTTGCCTTGACCTAATACATTAACGTATTTTAAAGCGAGACGTTGAATTATACACTGTCGCTAAATTATATATGACATCAAAATTCGGTGAATTGACATGTATGTATTCTTGTAAATCATTAACTAATGTAATACATTAAATTCTTAGAGCACAATCATTATTCAAACAATATGATAAGTTCAAGAATTAACGTAACACTCCCTATCCATAACTCAACATAGCGTTTTTACGACATAAATTAACACTACGTCATTCTTAACTAAGAATTCAAGTAAGAATTGGAACATAATTCAAAAGCACACTACTAAATAATTGTATCAAACGGAATCATGCATATACTTCTGATTCATAATACAAAACACATTATTATACAAATGTATCAAATTAAATCACTTATACAAATACAAATACATTATATAAATTTTATCACAATAAACGTGGAATTTCGACAATACCTTTGTGTGTTTGGTGTGTCACTCAACCGTTGGTTTTGGCGGTTTTTTCCCTGGACTGTTATTTAACGGATGTACTTCTCCAAAATACTATCCGGAGTCTTAATAAAATAATTCTAACATTGTCTTCTCTCTTGCAGAAAAATTTAAGACTAAATTCTAATTTAGCTAGTGCGATATTATGTTCTATAGATTTCTCGTGTAAAACACACCCCTTATTTCACCGTGACCAATCAGAATCAAATATATTTTCTCCCGATTTCCTCTAAAAGTCGTTTTACGTCATGGTCAATATGACATGCTTTGGTTTTAAGTAATATAATCTCTGTACTTTCTCAGTTCTGACACTTTCGTGATAAAACGAAACTTTAAAATGTCGCTGTCGGTCAGTCGGCTGCTGAACAAATACGGTTAATTAGTACAACGGCCACATTCTACTATACAGATCTCTCTCCTTTGCACAATGTGTTTGATAAATCTAACTAATGAATATCTGGCCACAACTAAATGTTTATTAATAAATCGACCAAAAATTTGGCAATTCACAGTGCTTGACATGAAGGGACGTTTAGATAATATTCATACCACTTGTATTTTAGATTCCTGAAGGAAGTAAACTTTTATATTAAACTGTTATTTGTATGCTATCACCAAGAGCATTTTTATATAATTTAAATACCGCCCATTAGTTCAACATATTTTAATCTGTCTTCATTAACCTACACCATTTACATCTCCCGTTGATGAGAAGCTTCATATTGTACTGTTACTAACATCTTACCATTTTACTTTGAACTATTTGATTTTTAAATCGCTGGTCGATATTAATCCTTTTACTATTTCTAAACATGTATACATACAACCTATTATATGGCACTAAATAGCCTACAAGTGCAGGTGCGCCGTTAAAAAACAAAGAAACATCAATGCATAACGTCGTTGGGATGAATGCTTTTATCATGTCTGGATGTTTCCATGTTTTCCATGCACAACGTATTAGTGATTGATGCCTGAAAAAACAGGTGTACACGTTTCCATGTATTCCATGCATAATGTCGTCGGAATGGACGCCTTTAACAGGTCTACACGTTTCCATGTCTTCCATGCACAACGTATTTGTGATTGATGCCTGAAAAAACAGGTGCACACGTTTCCATATATTCCATGAATAATGTCGTTGGCATGGACGCCTATAATAAGCTTACAAGTTTGTATGTATATTAGGAGTGTCATGCATTCATCGCTGTCATATAATAGTTTGGTACAATATCGTTTCAATCCATCAAACTTTCAATCTTGCTATCGTCTGAAAAGAAAAAAAAGAGAAAATCCATAGCGAGTGTTTCTAATTTACTTGAATAGTCAATATTTTTAAAGATTTTACAAATAATCCCTTTACAAATAACTAGTTCTCTCCGTGTATTTCTGCGTTGCATTTCTCCGTATGATAGCAAATAGTAAATCGAGAGAATTATTTAATATAAGTACACTGTAAATACTAAATAGACCGAAAAACCATTGCTAGAAAACCAAACCTTATTTCTAGCTTCTGTTAAGTATGGTGCATGTCTATATTTTATTTCTTACATATTCTCTAGCAACACCTGTTTATCACACGCGACGTTAAAATTCATTCCTACCTGTTATTTGTATTGCTAAATGCAGTACAGTGAGTAGCAGTAAACTAATCATTACTGCCTTCACGTATCTGCATTTAAGGCACTTTGACCATGAGTTAATAGTCTGGTTATGTCATGCAGCCTTTACTATACATTACATACGGGACACATTTAAAGAGTCTTGAGTGGCCGATTAGTCTAAAGCGCTTTCCGTTACGAATCACTGTCACCTCGCTTCTGTCTGCGTGGGTTAGAGTGTCAGATTTGGCCTATGTGGGTATGTGAGAAAGCTTCCTAGTAGCTTCTCGTGGATCAGTGGTTCGTTTCAGGGGTTTTCCTGTATTCTTCCTCCAGCGATAATTCGGGCCGCCATGTATATCGTGTGCTGTAAAATGGCGTTAACCCTACAACAATAACAATGGGGCACATTTAAGGCAGCATTGACTAGGCATTAACAAGCAGATCACTTTTAAGGCAGCTTTGACAATAAATTGACAAACGGAGAACATTTACGGTAGCTTGACTAGGCAATAATAGATGGAAACCATTTAATGCAGCTTTCACTACACACTGACAAACGAAGCACATTTACATTAACATGTTGTTCATTTAAGGCGGCTTGACTATGAATTAACAGGCTGAGAATATTAAAGAAGTTATTCACTATGCATTAACAGAAGGACTATTTAAGACACATGAATATCAAGTCTCACAATGTTTCATACATTGCACTTGTAATGTTATGTAATAATGACGAGTCTATATTAATGTGAAATCCACTCCCTCTGGATACAGCATGTGACGCAGAGTTTCGTACTAAATAGCACACAGTGATTTCTTATCATCACTTGCAAAACAACTCAAGGTTGTTGCCTTGTAAATTTCCTACTAAAAGGCACAGGAGTGATACCTTACACATAGTTTTTTCTTCTTTAACGGGAACTCTTATAAGAAATCAATTGATCACAGTTTAGCTTATACAGTTGTCTAGGTGATAACAAATTAATTGTAAAGAATTGCAGGTATCATTGACGCCTATCGCATACATTGTTAAATTGTCTAGCAAAGGTGGCCATTATCATTTATCCACTCCATATTGTCACAGGGCAGTCTATATACATATATACATCTTAGACGGGTGGTCGAGATGGGCCAAGTCTCGACAAATCGGCTGGTCACGCCGAGCACTAGGAGGTCTTTTTTTACTTACTCGTCTTCTCTATCTTTCTTGTATCTCTCTTGATACCACCGTTGCCCCTACATTCTTCTCTTTTATCTTTCACTTTCCAAAGTTTTAGAAGACTTCCTAGAAGGAGGTGACTCAACGGGTCAATCGGGAGGTAATTTTACCGACCCTAGAAGGAAGCTTCATGGGTCAATCCCAGGTAATTTTATCTAACGAGTATAGCATCTGTGTATCCCTGGCACTTGACGAGTGTCCCTTCGTTGGGCTCCTTGGTGGGTGGGGAGCATGGGCGCTGAAATTGTAACTAATAATCATGGCAATTGCAACAACAAAAATCAGCAATAAACGTACCAAACCACTGTCTGACTCGGATGAAGAAACGTTTGGCGTAGAATCATTCCCATGCTTCATGGTTATTCAGTCTAACGATGATTCTAAACCACTTTCTGCTTTATCTCCGTTTGTAATTTAGAAAACGTTTTCGGGATCCATTGGCACACCAAAAAGTGTCAAAAAACTCAAATCGGATTGCCTTCTGGTTGAGTGTGAGCGAAAAGGCCAAATATATAATACTATAAAAATGAAAACTTTTTTCGATTATCCAGTGACTTCATTCGCCCACATTACATTGAATTCGTCCAAAGGCGTAATGTGCTGTTACGACTTGGCTGCAGTCATCGACACAGATATCATCGAAGGGATGAAACATGAAGGTGTTACTGCAGTGCGTAGAATACGTATTAAACGTAATAACATTATGCAGGACACCAACACATTTTTACTCACCTTCAATAAACCAAAAGTACCTAAAGTGGTCAAAGTTGGGTCTTTGCAAGTCAAGGTCGAGATTTACATTCCAAACTCCCTTCGATGCTATAAGTGTGAAAAATACGGCTATCACGAAGACCGATGTTCCAAAGTCAAAGAATGTGGCCGATGTGGATATTACTCTCATCAGGAAGATGATTGTGGAGCAACTCCGCATTGTGTCAACTGTGGCAAGGAACATCACGCCAATTCCAAGGATTGTGATACATGGAAACAGGAGAAGGAAATGCAGAGGGTACAGTTTACCTCCAACATTCCCTACCCATAGGCCAGGAAGCTTTTCCAGGCAAAAACATCCCTTCCTGGCCCATCCTTCTCTACAGTCGTCAAACTTAATCCAAAAATCACTAAGGACGCGAAAATACAGACGGATCAGCCCGATTCAACAACAAGTGCCAATATCCCTCATTATAAGCCACATAAAAGCACAACATCAACTCTGACAAAATGTTATAAACAATCCACCACCAAAATCACCAAGAAATAAAGACAAAGCACAAACACATAAGCAGCAAAAGGGGTCAGATGACCCCATTAAACAATACAAGTTTGGAAACTTTGAGAGCATGGATGCAGAAGAAACTGCTCCATGTACTCAAGGTAGCTCCAAATCTAGTAAAGCCAAATATATTCCCGTACTTCCTCCAGACAAATAACAACACAAATTTCCTCCGCAAATAGTCTAACCTTACTCCAGAATCTTCAGCAGAACTTTACGATGAACAGCATCATCATACAATGGTACTGTCGAGGACTTAAAGCTAACTGCAATGATATTATTCTGCTTTTAAATGAACACGACCCTGCAGTACTATGTATACGAGAAACATTCGTGATAGAGACAGATAAAATTAAATTTCAAACCTTTTCCCTGTTTAACGCGTACTTTCAAAACGCTGACAGGGCCTCAGGAGCAGTCCTTATTGTTGTGAACAATAGAGCCCCTCACAGAGTCATTCCTTTGAATACAAATTTACAAGCCATTGCTCTAAGCGTCACTCTACATCGAGTGATTACTTTTTGCTCCATTTACTTACCACCATACACCAACCTAGTACAAAAGGAATTAGACAACCTTGTTCAACAACTTCCCGCGCCCTTCGTTTTACTAGGGGATTTTAATGCCTATAACATTATATGGGGATCGAATCACATAAACGACAGAGGCCATACAGAAGAAGATTTAATTTCTAGACACGATCTGTGTCTATATTACACTAACTCAGCGACATATCTACACCCAGGAACGGGTACGTACACATGCATAGATTTGACAATTTGCTCTCCTTCGCTGCTTTTGGACTATGAATGGAAGGTCGCTGACGACCTTCACAGCAGTGATCACTTTCCAATCACTCTTGAAAATATCTCTAAAATTGATGACTCAAATCCAAAATGGAATATAAAGAAAGCCAACTGGGTTTGATTTAAAACACTATGTAAAACTAGACTAAACAATGATACAATATTCAACGCTGTTAATCCTATACATCATTTTACTTCAATACTAATTGCAATTGCAGATGAATCTATTCCTATGTCCTCACCGAACAATAAGAAATCGCAAAAACCTTGGGTAACCAAGGAATGCAAACAAGCCATTTGACAACGCCGAGAAGCATTAAAACAATTTAACAATCGTCCAACGCCCGAAAATTTAAACAAATATCGTATTACCCGGGCTAAAACTCAACGCACAATCAAAGAATGTAAACGTGCATCCTGGAAGAAATATATTTCTTCTTTAAACTCTCGTTCCACAATGAAACAAGTTTGGGATACTATTCGAAAAATAAATGGAAAGAGGAAAAATATTATATTCGATAGTTTCTAAAAAAACTCATCATCATCTAATTATTCAGAAGCCTTTTGAAGATTAAAATCTCAAAAAGAAAAGTCACGTTTAAAACTCACATCGAACAACACTGAAAGCTATATCCAGCTGTTTTCGTTATTGAAGCTTATGGAGGCTTTAGAAAAGGCCCATGATACATCCACTGTGCCTGACGAAGTACATTACCAGTTCTTGAAACACCACCCAGATTAATCTCTGACATTACTTCTGAAAATCTTTAATGATTCATGGATTGCTGGTAATGTACCTAAGAGCTGGAAAAAAGCAACAGTAATACCGATTCCTTAACTAGGCAAAGATATCATAGATCCTAACAGCTATCGGCCCATTGCACTGACAAGTTGTGTGTGCAAAACAATGGAACGAATGATTAATTCACGGCTTGTATGTTACTTGGAAAGTAACAATTTAATATCTCCTTTCCAAAGTGGCTTCCGTTCTGGTCGTAGTACCAACGATCATCTGGTTAGGCAGGAAACATTTATTCGGGATGCATTTATCAAAAAGGAACATTTAGTAGCAGTCCTCTTTGATTTAGAAAAGGCCTATGACACAACATGGAAGTACGGGATACTAAATGACTGGCACGATCTGGTTCTAAAAGGCCATCTGCCCTTTTTCATCTCAAATTTTCTCTCTCAAAGAGAATTCAAGGTACGAGAGGGCTCTACCCTCTCAGATATGCATGAGCAAGAGATGTGTGTGCCCCAGGGCAGCATGTTATCTGTGACGCTTTTTAATATTCAAAATCCTTAGCATCACGAAGTGTTTAACTCCCGGTGTTGATTGCTCATTATACGTTGATGACTTTAATTTTTTCTTATCGATCAAAGCATATGCATACAACTGTAAGACAACTGCATCAAAATATCAACAAGATTAAAAATTTGGCCACTACTAACGGTTTCAAATTTTCAAAATCGAAACAGTATGCATGCATTTCTGTTAGTTGCGAAGACATAAAAAAGTCATCCTCAATTTGTATGGAACATTCATCCGCTCCAAACTAGATTATGGATGCGTTTTTTATGGTTCAGCTAGGAAGTCATATTTGAAAATGCTTGACCCAATTCATGAACAGGGAATAAGACTCGCTCTGGGAGCATATAAGACATCTCCATGTGAAAGCCTTCTCTCGGAAGCGAATGAACCACCTTTATCACATCGTAGAAAAATGCATTCTGCACAGTACGCTCTCAAATTCAGATCAAACCCTCTAAACCGTGCATTTTCGGCTGTTTTTCAACCCAAATACAAACCTTTAAACGAAAACAAACCAAATGTGATACCTTCATTTGGCATCAGAATATCATCAAACCTTGACATTATCAAAATTGATATATCTACAGTTCAGATAACGTTTGTCTCGGAAACACAACCTTGGCTCATTAAACAACCAAAAGTACTTTTTACGTTACACCATGGGAAAAAAATCTCAGACAACCCCTTTCATCTTCGAGAACTCTTATTATATCATGAACACCTCTCCGAATTTAGTAACTACACTAGAATTTATACTGATCGATCAAAGAATGAGGAAAAGGCTGCTGCAGCTTTCGTTAGTGGCAAACACATAACCAAAGTTCGTTTGCCAAATGATGCATCCATTTTTTCAGCCGAAATCAGAACAATAGACCTTGATCTGAAATTTATTGAAAAGAAACGTATTTTAAAGATAATGAAGAAGCAGATCGCGTTGCTAAGATGGCTGTATCCCAAGAACCATGTGATTTTAAATTGCTGTTTACTGATTGAAAACCTCGTATAAAAAAGTACCTACGCCAGAAGTGACAGGCATCATGGGATGATGCAGTGAATAACAAACTTCATGCCATCTAACTAACCCTGAGAGAGTGGACTCATTCCTACAGAACCATCCATAGGGAGGAAGTAGTCATTGCAAGAATCAGAATTTATCATTCATACATAACCCACTCCTACATACTAAAAGGTGAAGATCCACCAGTGTATATTTCTTGCATTGAACCATTCACTGTTAAGCACTTTATGACCGAGTGTTCCGACCTGCAACATACGCGTGATAAGTACTATAATGCACATGGCATGAAGAAAATATTTGATACTATTCATATCACTTGTATTTTAGATTTCCTGAAAGAAGTAAATCTTTATTTTCAACTATATCTTGTATGCCATCACCTAGAGCATTTGTATCTAATGTAAATACCGCCTCTTATGTTCAACATCTTTTAACTGTACTCATCAACATACACCATTTACATATTCCTTCGATTGGAAGCTTCATATTTTACTGTTACTAACATATTACCATGTGATGTTGAACTATTTGGTTTTCTATATCGCTGGTCGATATTAAACCTTTCAGTATTTTTAAACGTATATAAATACAACCGATTCATGGCGCTAAATAGTTTAAAAGTGCTGGTGCGCCGTTAAAAATCAATCAATCAGTTATGCCGATATTACCTAGCTGCGTCAAAGACCATCGAAGTCAATGCTGGTAATAAGACAGCGTCGCCATATTCATTTTCCTCTTCTCTCTTAACAATCCAGCCTCTTCGAGTCATCAGCGACAGCTTGGTTTCTTGCTCTCTTTTCCGCTGCGTGGTGATGAGATGGAGCATTTTCTCTTTGCGATTTCCGAGATTCGGTCTCTTTTCTGTGGAGATATTCGTTTGCTGGACAATGTATTATGAGAAATACTCGTTATTTCCAAAGACAGATTATTTTCATCCTGCAAAGTTTAAACTAATTTCGCATGAAGATTACTCAACAAATTTAATTTCATTTGGCAAACACCCCGCCCGTTTTGGATTAACACAATCAGAAGAAAACATATCGAAACGCCAAAATATAACCCAGGCCTAACCAGGTTTGAGTAAAAATTGATATATCAGACTTTCATAACATCTATTTTTGGAATATTTCATTGTATGGCTTGACATTTACCTACGTATTAAATCACCATTGTTCGTTACTCTCTACTTAACCCACATTATCCTTACTCCATGGCATTAATCCCTATCATTGGCAAAATATTAATTGTGAGGCTAAACCCATTAGGCAATTACACGACAAAACCTCCCTCAATTATGGAACAACAATCATCTTACAAAACACATTCCGTCTATTACATAATAAGTTACATATTAATGATGTTACCATGTTTTGAATGCTGTTCACTGTCTCTATTGTTATTTTAGTTGTTATGTGACCCTTATGTTATGTTTACAGCTCTCTTCTATACGAAAAAACACTCCTGAACAACAAGCGATTTTTTTTTTTTTTGGGGGGGGAGATGGTGCTGTTGATTGCCTTTCTTCTAATTATTCTGATTTTGTCCCAGACGTGTTTGGTACTGATGGTTATGCTGATGATAGAGCAGTAATTTTTCCAAGTTGTTTCTTTAGCCTGCTTGATTAGACTTGTTTTTAGTTTTTTTTACCTGTGTCTATAGGTGGTAAAATCATCATCAGTTTCCTGATCGTCTAAATTTGTTTAGGGCTTGTTTTTTTGTCTTTGAATGCCTGTTTACAGTGTTCATTCCACCATGGACAGCTTGTCTGTTAGGTATACCACGAGTTTTGGGTATGCTGGAGGAGGCTGTTTGTGTTATGGTATCAATGAGGTTTTGATAATAGTAACTGATGTTGTCGTTTTCTAGGTTATTAGTTTTAATTTACTTAGATGTTCCTTAAATTTGGCCAATTTGCTTTTGCATATTTCCACTTATGGGTTATTTTAAGGGATTTGAATTGAATCGCCATCCGCAGGGTGATAATTACAGGAAAGTGGTCACTGCTGAGTGGGTCAGTTACATCGACCTTCCAGTACGTCACCTGTGCTATTGGTGGCGGGCATATGGTGAGGTCAATGGCAGACAGAGTTCCATTTTTCGGGATGAGGCGAGTTTTATTGCTGTCATTGAGAATGATCAGGTTCGATTCAACAGCCCATGCTTCAAACAACCTTCTTCTTTTATCATTCGTACCACCACGACACAGTTCGTTATGACATTGAAATCGCCGAAATGACAATCCGATCTGCTCGCTTATAGACATTTATTTGCCTATATGTTATTAGATTAGATACATTGGCATTTCCACCTGGGTCGCATATATTTAATATTTGTTGGTTATCCCTCCCTGTGTGTACTGTATGGGACTGAATGTCTACTGTTATATTGCTACCTGGCGTTGGTGTAATGAAAATTTGTGTTACATTTGGTACGTTATCCATTATAAATATAACTAATCCTCCCATTTGTCCTTTAGTTCGATGTTGGAAATAGCCAGGGGCGTATTCTTGGATTTTATGTAATTGTCTAATTTGTTTGATATTTTGGTTTCTTGAATGAGGCTTATGTCAGGTTTGGGAACTAGAGTTTGTAGTTTGATTCATAGTTAGCTTATATTGCCTGCCAAACCTGTTGCGTTCCATTGCCATATCGTTATATTGCGATTGGTTGAACTGATCATAAGTGTGGTGGTCATTCGGCAATTAATTTGACTGCTGGGTGGGTGGGGATACTATGTCATTTTAGTTAGGATTGGTTGTATTTTGTTATTTATTTGCTCTTGATTTTGTTCATTGGAGTGAAGTCTACTAAGTAAATCAGTTTTATTTGCCTAATTAGTTTTTTAGGTAATAGTTTGTTGTTGGGGCTGGTATTAATTACAGCTTTCCTTGCGTGGGAGTTTGAGTGTTTTTGTTAGTTTTGGGGGTGGGGTTTGTTGGGCTATTAGTTTTTTATGGGATTTGTTTTGGTTTGGTTCGAAAATTGGTTTGTTACAGTTCATAATGCTAATTGGTTTTTGTTATTAAGTACTAGTTTTTTTAGCAGCATTATATTGCATTTGTTTATTGTTTATAATGTCCATTATTCGGCTTTCCCCTATAGCAAATGGGCATTCAGGGAATTGGGGTTGGTGTGGGTCCCTACTGTTAGTGTATTTTGGTGTTTCCCCTTTACTTTTATCTCCATGGTTCCACCCACATTGCTTGCATCATTTGGAGAATTGCTAACCCATGATGGAAAATCAAAATGTACTTCCAATCGTCACACATTAAAATAAATGACTCGAAAGTAATATTTGCAATTACTTTTAATGTTTAAAACAAAATATTTAAAATTAAATGGTTTTCAATGACCTAGGTCAAAATATCAATGACGTTTTTTACACGTTATGTTTGATAATTATGACTTCCTTATAACAACGGGAGTGCGATTATCGATAGAGAAGCGTAAGCCTCTAGAGGGGTTTACACATGACATACCTGAGGTCGGATATATTTATTGGACTGGAGAAAGTCAACGTAATTTAGCTTTCTCAACACATTACGTGTTTGATTGTGGATCGAACGGGTACAGATCACGTGTTGGGGGAGGTGAACTAATTTTTCCGTACTCTAAGGATGATCGAACAGCCGTGTCTTGAACTTTTTGAAGTTTATGTAGTAGTAACTCACACAAAGTAGACAGGAGTAAATTGCGATAGTCTAGTTTTAAAAGTAGTAAGAAACACAGACGTGCTTTAATGGCATAAGCGAAATAAAATTGCGAATTGAGCCGATGCGTCTCAACTCCAGATATGAAGCTTTGTTCAGTACACGTTGGTTAATTATTGAGCACTGTCGAGAGCGACTTCTAGGTTTCGTGCTGATTGAATTTAATGTTGGTATTGCACCTCTCTACGCCTTAAATGGTAGCCTCAACTTCAGTTGGTCAACTAGATTTGTACAGTTGAGTCTCATCAGTATATAATTATTGAGACAGCGGATTTTGATCTACGGTCTTTGAGAGCGGCTGAGTGTATAATTGAAGCGAACTGGGCCTAGAACAGAGACTTTTATGTACTGAGAACAATACTATTACATACCAATGGTGAGAGGAATAATAATAATGATGATGTTTATCCATCGATGTCGATGAGGAGCATTCAATGTCATCGATTCATTGAGGGTGGGTCCGGAGATGGCTGAACAGTCCGATCCGGGCCCGGAATAGTCTGTTGCAGTGGGGACATGGATGTGCAGGTTGTGGACTGTGAATTGCAGAACTGCTGTTCCTGGATTTGCGCAGATCACGTTTCTCAGCTGCGTCCACCAGTCTTTTGTGCTGAAAGGCTGCCGCACCGGCATTAACTTGATTGCGCCAAGCAGATCGATCAGCAGCGACACTCTCCCAGCTGTCAGGATCAATGCCTAGGTTCTTTAGCGAGGCCTTGAGGGTGTCCTTGTACCTCCTTTTTTGACCGCCATGAGATCTCTTGCCCTGCTGCAGTTCTCCATAGAAGATTTTCTTGGGTAGGCGTTCTGTTGGCATGCGGATGATATGGCCAGCCCATCGGAGTTGTGCCTTGCACAGCATGGTGTGGATGCTTGTCATGCCAGCCTGCGTGAGCACCTCTGTGTCCGTCACCCTGTTCTGCCATCTAATTTTCAATAGTTTTCTCAGGGAGCTCATGTGGAAGTGGTTCAGTTTCTTAACCTGGCGGCTATACACAGTCCAGGTCTCGCAAGCATAGAGGAGGGTGGGGAGAACAACCGCTGCGTAGACTTTTAGTTTGGTGGCAAGCCTGATGCCACTCCTGTCCCAGACATTAGAGCGGGGTCTGCCAAAAGCTACACTGGCTTTGGCAATCCTTGTATTGACCTCATCATCTATGTGAACTGCTTGTGAGAGAGTGCTGCCGATGTATGTGAACCTGTCTACATTTCTGAGCTTTTGGCCATTGACAGTGATAGATGGTTCCAGGTAATCTTTTCCAGGGGCTGGATGATGCAGAACCTCGGTCTTGCTGGTAGAGATGGTGAGTCCGAAGTTAGTGCACGCTGTGGAAAACAGGTCCATGTTGTGTTGCATGCCTGCCTCCGTGTTGGAATTGATGGCACAGTCATCTTCAAACAGGAGGTCGCGAATGTTCGCAATTTGGACTTTGGATTTGGTTTGAAGCCGCCCCAGGTTGAATAACTTCCCATCCATACGGTAACAGAGACCTACTCCCACATCACTGTCCTTGAAAGCATCCATCAACATTGCGGAGAACATGAGGCTGAAGAGAGTCGGGGCTAAAACGCATCCTTGTTTCACACCATTCGTGACTGCAAAGGGTTCGGAGTAGTTGCCCTGGTCCTGAACTCTGGCAAGCATGCCGTCATGAAAATGCCTCACCATTTCAATGAAGACCTCTGGACATCCAAATTTGACCATGATTTTCCAAAGGCCTTCCCTGCTGACAGTGTCGAATGCCTTAGTCAGGTCTACGAAGGTGGTGTATAGCTTGACATTTTGCTCAAGACACTTTTCTTGCAACTGCCTGGCAGCAAAGATCATGTCGATGGTGCCTCTCTCCTTTCAAAAGCCACACTGACTTTCTGGTAATAGGCCATGATCAAGGTGCTCTGTGAGTCTGTTCAGCAGTAGCCTGGCGAGGATCTTACCTGCGATGCAGAGTAAAGCGATTCTTCTATGGTTGTCGCAGGATTGGCGAATGCCTTTGCGTTTGTAAATATGGACGATATATGCATCTTTGAATTCCTGCGGTATGCGTTTCTCCTTCCACATCCCACAGAACATCTCTGTTAGTCTTACCACTAGCTTAGGCCCACCAGACTTGTAGATTTCAGCTGGGATGGAGTCTGCTCCTGGAGCTTTTCCACTAGACAAGAGCTCAATAGCTTTATGAGCTTCTAGCACTGTTGGAGGGTCAGCCAGTCTTTCGTTGATCTCCACCTGTAGTAGACGGTTGATAGCTTCATCATTGATGGAAGAGGGTCTGTAGAGGACACCGTCAAAGTGTTCCGCCCAGCGTTCCAGTATCTTCTCTTTCTCGGTTATCAGAGTGCTGCCATCTGTGCTCAATAGAGGGGCTGTGCCTGCTGTTACTGGGCCATAAACATCACGAAGAGCGCTATAGAAATTCTTCATGTCGATTGGATATCATCAGCCTTTCGGCTCAGCCATGTGTCCTGTATCTCGCGCATTTTTTTCTGCACAGATTGGCGGACCCTGCTGAATGCATCTTTCTTTGCAGCGGACTTGGAGTCGATGTTGTTGTACGCCCGATGGAGACGATGCTTCTCCTCTAGCAGGGACTGTATTTCTTTACAGTTCTCGTCAAACCAGTCTTGGTACTTTCGCTCAGTTATGCCAAGGTTTCAGATGCGGTAGAGTACACCAGATGTTTGAAGGCCGCCCAGCATTTCTCAATGTCGTTGGTGTCAGAGTATGTGGTTTCTAGCTGGCTTTTTATAGCTGCAGATGAGCTTGCTCAGTGTTGCATAATTTCAACCTGGAGATATTGAGCCGCTTTGGGACTTTGATTCCCTGTGGACATCAGGAAGGTTTAATTCTGAGATTCATCTTGGAAATCAGCAGCCTTTGGTCTGTCCAACAGTCAGCACCGCACCCGGACATCCTGCCTGTCAGTCCCACGTACTAAGATGTAGTCGATCATATTCCAATGCTTAGACCGTGGGTGCATCCAAGTTGTTTTATTACGGTTCTGCAGACGGAATACAGTGTTTGTGAACAGAAGATCGTAAGTTGCACACAACCTCAAGAGCAGAAGTCCATTGCTGTTGCAGTTGCCAATGCCATGTCTACCAATAACTCCCTTCCACGAGATATGGTCCGCGCCAACTCTGGCGTTAAAATCACCAAGAATGATTAGTTTATCTGACTTTGGTACCAAAGCAATTTGGGCTTCCAGATCGTCGTAGAACTTGTCTTTGGCCTCCTCCGAGCTTGTCTTGGTTGGTGCATAAGCACTAATGAGTGTGGCTTGCTTTTTTCCATGTAATGATAGCCTCATTATTATTAATCTGTCATTAATCCCCTTTGGTAAGGTAGAGATCTTATTCACCAAATTCGACTTGACTGCGAAACCAACTCCAGCCTCACGACGTTCATCAGTGCCACCTCCACTCCAGATAAAGGTGTATCCAGCTCCAACTTCAGTCAGCTGGCCCTCGTCGGCCAAGCGTGTTTCACTCAATGCAGCTGGCCCTCGTCGGCCAAGCGTGTTTCACTCAATGCTGCTATCTCTATCTTGTAGCGGGCAAGTTCTCTTACAATCAGGACAGTTCTTCTCTCCGGTCTGTCAGCCTCTGCACGATCCAGTAGAGTGCGTATGTTCCACTCACCAAGAGTGAGTGGAACCTTTTGGGTTTTCTCTGTGTTTCGACCGCAAGAATGGGATTCCCTCCAGCCGCGGTAAGCTGGTCGGGGTGGTTGAAACAGGCCTTTTTAGGGCACCTTTTCTAGCCCCTTCCTCAGGCTACGGAGGTAAGCAGCGCTATCCTAAAAAGGTCTGCTTAGTCGCTCAGACGGCTGCCGAGATCCATTTCTGCTTCAGGTCAGTGGAAGACGACTCTATAGCCTGAGCCGCCTGCGTGCAGGTTCGCCACTACGGCTGCCAGTGCATCCACACCTGCCGAGTCGCAGCTCGCCCATCGGCGCAGGACTTGGAACAGATGCTGATAATGACGACATGAATGACTTGCGCGTGAATTGGATTAAAGTGAGGGAGAGTTGCGCTACGTCAGCCTCACTCTCTCGTCCAGGCCCCATTTTCACCAGTGGCAAGACGGCCGGAATGGAGACTGGATGCAGTGGATGACCAAGGCGTCCTATGTGTCTTGCCGTGCTCTTAGCGCTCCACAACGATTTGCTGGGTCCGTCTTTCTGTCCGTTGCCCAGCTGGTGGTTCCTCCGCACAGTCCGCCGGGTCCAGTCTTCACATGCGAGGAGTGACAATCCCTGACTCACCGAAGGTTTGAGACCTGCCGGTTACCCTCAACCTGGTTTAGCCGGCCAGTCGAAGCCGTTGCCCGTGGTGTGGCCGCTGTGCATGCTACAGCTTCTTGGAGCCACAGGTGAGATCTGAGTGCCAAGTGAGGACCAAAGGTGGACTAGCTACCCCCAAGAGGATACGACTGCTATTCGCACCAGAGGTGCTACCCCTCCATGAGCACCCCTTACACCACAATAATAATAATAATAATAATAATAATAATAATAATAATAATAATAATAATAATAATGATAATAATGATAATAAAAATGACAATTATCAGTATGATGATACTTATAATGACAATGATAACAACAACAAGGAATGATAACGTTAATAGTTCAAAAGACGGTGAAATACCTACATTGTTAAAGCCTTCAAGGCTAAGTGCATCTGATCCTTGACCAGGTGGAAGAACAGGTTAATGATGAATAATTGCCAGTGGTTGGTTGTTAGCTCTAAAGGACAACGATGTGATCCATAAAATAGGGTAAATAGGGTATTTAATATTTGGCGGACAAAACGGAAATCAAAATTGGTGTCATATTAGTTCATAGCTACATTGTAACAGTGTTGTATGAGGCAACAGTTTGTACCTGAGCTGATGTATCCCATGACCAGGGCCGTTTAAAGGTCTTCGTAGGCCATTGGCACTCTCATATTCGTAGGCCCTCCTCAACTTAAACTGCTTACTAAGTAAGCAACTATCCATTAAAGCTAAACACTTTCACATTATTCCCCACTTCGTGTTTAATAATGATGATGCACCCGCACCCATTTTCGATTTCAAAATCTCATCCGTTAATTATTCAATGCATAAATGCAATATTTCCTGTGTTACGTCATACCGTACGCATTCGTTAATCGTCTACTTAAATTTTCTTAAAAGATTTTTAAATAAAGTAATTAGTAATTAGTTTTAAATCACCATGTCTGATAGATACAATAGGAAACACGAGAGTGGATTTGAAAAACGAAAGAAAAAGAATGAGAAAGAAAAGGCATTGAAAAAATGCAGGGTTCGTTGCTCAAATTAATGAGCAGAGATACTCATTGCATTACTGGTAATACTAGTGGTAATGGCATTTCATTTACTTCATCGGTCACAATGGACACCAACAATCTCTCAATACCAGAAATAATGCTGACCGACTATGCCACACAAAGTGAAAAAAAATGTTATAAAGGAACAGGTATCTGCGAATGTTGCGGTATGTCATGCTGAAGCTACTGTGTCTGATCTGACAGTAATAGGTACAGTAGGAGATGCCGATTTGAAGCATGGTAACGAATATAGTTGTACAAATGATCCAGCTGAATGGAAATAACTGCAGATCTCATAAGTTATTATGCAGAAAATATCCCTTCTCAGAATTTGGAGTCTGATTTCATGTTACCGGGTAGACAATTTGGCAACAAGATCAGATATGCACGCAAAAAATATTTTGTGAGAAAATCAACGAATGGTGAAATTGTCACGAGAGATTGGCTTCTCAATTCTCCTTCAACTGGTAAAGTGTTTTGTTATGTGTGCAAGCTGTTTGGTTACAACGTCGGTTGTGCCAATCAGTTTACAGATGGTTTCGATGACTGGAAAAACGCAATTGCAAGGATTACATCACATGAAAAATCGAAGGATCATATTTTTGTTATGTCAAGGATGTTGGAACGCCAGAAGACAACTAGAATTGACGAAGAACTGCAGAAGGAGAAGCAAAAATTGTGCAAATACTGGACTGATGCCCTGAAGAGAATAGTTGCCGTGATCAGATTTCTTGCTGAAAGAGGATTAGCTTTTCGTGGTGACAGTCATTTACATCACTGACCTAACAATGGAAACTACCTTGGTTGCATTGACCTTTTAGCTGATCCTTTTCTAAAGGAACACATTGAGAGATATGGAAATCCCGGTAAGGGGAAAGTATCACATCTTTCTGCCAGTATATGTGATGAATTTATTGATTTTTTAGGATCCAAAATATTCACGCAGATAATTTTTGAAATCAAGAATGCTAAGTATTATGTGATCAGTATCGATTCAACTCCTGATATCAGTCATGTGGATCTTCTTACACTTGTTATACGCTACGTTCTCAAAAATGGAACTGTAGTAGAGCGGTTTCTTCAGTTTATTCCAACTGAACAGCACGATGGTAAATACCTTTTCGATCTTCTGCTGGGTACTCTTTGACTTCATGGTATATATATCGCAATTTGCAGGTCATAATCATATGATAATGCCAGCAATATGAGTGACATTTATTCTGGCGTACTAGCTAGATTTAGAGAGATTAACAATTTAGCGGAATGGGTGCCATGCGCTGCCCACAGCCTAAATTTGGTTGGTTCATCTGCTGTGGAGAGCTGTTCAGCTGCAGTGAACTATTTTGCTATTGTCCAGTCGGTCTACACATTTTTCTCAGCTTCACCAAAGCGATGGCTAAAATTTACAGAATGCATGAAGGGAAACACCTTTGTGCTGCAAGGGCTATCAGCAACAAGGTGGTCAGCACGAAGGGACGCTACCAGAACTTTTTATGCCAATTGTAAGGAGATTCGACAAGCATTGTCTGATGTTACTGGAAGCGAACGTCAACCACCAGCACCTGTTCATGAAGCAAAATCACTAGTTAAAAAGTTGGACCATTAATTGAAGCGTTAATGTGTGTAATTTAGAAAGATTTACTCCAAAAAATTGATATTGTCAATAAAGCTCTACAGGAGCCTGGAACTGAGTTTAGTACCATCATCAAGTTGTATGACAGTCTTATACTACACTTTCATGATACACGCGATAAATTTGAAATGTCTGAAGGTATGGCAAAAGATCTGTAACAATCGGATTACAAAGAATGTACATAACGCAAGCGAGTGCGACACTAATTTTATGATGCAAAAGTTGTGGATAATACTGATCCGGGTTTAAGTATGAGTGCTAGTGACAAGTTCCGTACTCATTCTTTCTAAATGATCATAGACAGACTTATTACCGAGATGGGGAAACGGCGAGCAGCTTACTCAACACTACATGAATGGTTTAACTTTCTTCTGAACAGATCTTTGTCGACTGATGAAACAGATTCTAAAGCCAGGGCACTAATTGAGATGTATCCATCAGATCTGGAAGAGGCATTTACTGATGAGTTTCTTTTGTTTTCACGAATGTTTGGTGACATTAAAACTGTGGCTGAAATGATCAAGGCACAAACAGAGAATAAGTTGGTGACAAGTTTACCAAATGTAAATATTGCTTTCCGAATCTACCTTTCAATTTTTGGAACAAGTTCTGAAGGTCAACGTTCGTTTTCCAAACTGAAGCTGATAAAAACTAATCTTCGGTCAACGATGGGACAAACACTACTATCCTCCCTGGCTCTAATTTCAGTTGGAAAGGAGTTGATACGGGAGATGACATTTGAGGACGTCATATGTGACTTTGCTAATGCAAAGAGCCGAAAAGTTAACATACTGTAACAGAACTCAAATGCTCATCTTACACTGTTAGAGTTACAATCGTTATTAAATTTGTATCTGCAATTTCTGCCATATTTTTAGGTGAGGCACTCCATTTATGTTTTCAATACTTTATTTTCTGATTTTCCTAGGACCCTGAAAAGTTTGTAGGCCCTAGGCACAGTGCCTACTGTGCCTACTGTGCCTAATGGATAAGGCGGCCCTGCCCATGATCTTATACGTTTCAAGATATATACCTACACGTTTCTCTGTATGTTATGGCTGCCAACAAGAAGAGATCAAGACTTCGAAACTCTCGGCGGAATACCAAACATGTTTTAACTGTTTTTGGGGGTAATATTTTTTGTTTAAACGTTATATTTGAACTTACTCATCCTTATGTTTGTACCTTTTTATTTCCTATTTATTTCTGTCTTAAAAAAGACAATTAACCCAAAAAGGAATGTATCTTAATGTGTGTGGGGGTGTGGTGTGTGTAACCAATGAGAGAGAGAGAGAGAGAGAGAGAGAGAGAGAGAGAGAGAGAGAGAGAGTTAGTTTGTGATAAAAACATTCTTTGAATAATGTCAACACCATTTTTCAAAGGACATTTTTTATTAAGCTCCACTCATATAAAATGAAGAGAAATAAATAGGGCTTTTCTCTTTCTTTTTCATCTACAAAAAAAAAAACAATATATTTGCACGATTTATAACGTTGTAAAGAAAAACTTACTTGACACAAAATTAGTACAGTATAATTTTAGCATGGTTGTACAGCACGAATATGGTTTACATTGCTAGGTATGTAGCAAGTACATAGTGTAGGTACTTGCTAAGACACTATTACTCGCTATAAATATTGCTACGTATATGACGGATATGCCTTGAATCTACCCAACACAAAAACGTGGTTATGTATGAAACAATACGTTTTCGTAATAGCATTCACTCTCTATCTGACACATGTTTGTTCTATTTTTGGAGGGAAATACAATTGGTTTAATTGTTATCGAAAGGTAAAATATATCTGCACTGTAAACTATTTTATAATTCTTCTAGACACGAGTTTAGTTTACAGTGTAAAAAATCATTCTTAAATAGAAGTTACACTAATATGATAGAATCACGTTTGTTATGGTTCAGATTTTAAATTTGTTACAATTCCACTAGGGTACAATGAGGTCAAGGTTTCATTCATCAAACTTGATAGAGAATCACACTTGGATTTCTTATCTACCTAGATTGATAGCTATGGTAGATTGATAAATATACTAACCGACTTTATTTTACCCCATACAGGACTTTGACGTCTTCACTTGCTGTTGTAGATCGATAAATGTACTGACCGACCATTTACCACCATGGTCAGTGTACTTCTGTCAATTGGATAGTTTTCACAAATCCAGAAAATGTTTTTCGGCGAAAATATATCGTGTCTTGGTTATCTTTATTTCTCCGTTGATTAAAAAGCACCAAACTAAGTGTGTGTGTGTGTGTGTGTGTGTGTGTGTGTGTGTGTGTTTGTGTGTGTGTGTGTGTGCGTTTGTATTTGGTGTTAACCGAGGACATTCGTGAGATTACACACCAACGTACCGAGGACACACCTCCAACCGAGGACGTCCTCGGTTGGAAATGGTGGGATAAATGTTAAAATATTGCTTCTACCAACTATTTGACCCTAGAAAAACTTAAAATCATGTTATTCAGAAATGTACCCATTTACACGTTTGGTGCTTGTTCGCGATTTTGGAGTGTATCTTTCTTCCAAAGCTGACGTTACACACGCCCGAAACCATGTCCTCGATTGCCCGGTGAAAAACTTGTTGAGAGATCTCCGCTATCAAATTACACGTTGCAAAAACGTATTATCTCCCTTAAGATCCAAGCATCAAATACCAACTACTAAACTAAATTAAAAGAAAAGCTTGTGCATATATCAGTCCTTGGTATATTTATTAATACTTTATGCATGTGAGACAATAGTGTTTGGAAACTCACGATACATGCATGCTCGTCCAATACAGGCAAATAAATAGACATATACGAAAGAATTACATCAAAATGCTTTTGGAAATATGCATGAATATATTGTTTAGTTGTACCGAAATTGCGGGCCATTCGTAAAGTTCAAACGTCCTTCTTTACGGCGAGGTTTAATGCACGTAAAGATAGTGAAAAGACATCTTTGATATGCAAAAGTTATTTTTTGATTATTAAATGAGATTTTTCCGCCCTTATTTCATCTGCCCACTTAGTATTCAAATACGATTGAACAGGTGACATCATAAATCATAAACCGTTCAATGCAATCAATGTACTTTTAAATGCATATACTTGCTCCAGGTCGTGATTTGGTGACTTTGATTAACATACCGTGAATTGTTTTGAGTCGATAGTTCCGTTGTAAACGAAATCTTATTAAAACAACACACAAAATATAAACATAATGCAGCAATCTATATTGTTTTCCCAAATTTAAAGAGATTTTCAACAATAGCCAAACGTTTAGAATTTTCTACTGGACCAACCTGTATTCATAATGTGAAAGAACAATTATTTAGAGCTGCATTTGTTTGTAATATTATTACTCATTTAGTCTTCCTTTAGTATGTTTTACACATACGGTGATGCGGGAAATTTTTCTTTATAAAACTAAATCTGTTACTGTTGTATCATTAAAATATATTCTTGTTCATTCATGGCGCTAAACCAATAAAACAGGATAAACTGTTTGTAAAAAGGTATTGAAAACTTATCCTCGTCAACTAACTCTATAAACACATGTACTCTCATAATTCTCTGTATTTCAGTTCCAGAATTCTTGAACTTTATAGCTATTTAGGAGGTTTCAATTCAGTTAAAATAGATAAGTTGTTGTCATTGTTGTTGTTATTGTTGTTTTAGCATATGATTATATTTTGTGTTGTGGTGAAAAAGTAGTAGCAAAATGCAGTTTTCGTGAAATGCACAATATGCTGAACACAAACATTCGTTCTTATTTTCAACATCAACTCTGCATGTACCAGAGAGAGAGAGAGAGAGAGAGAGAGAGAGAGAGAGACGCGTATTATGCAACGAAAATAGTACTCTATTTTGTAAAAAAATACGAATAGTCATTGCCGAAAATGCGAGTTTCCTGCCGTAAACGTTCAAATCCAGCCGAATCATATTATCTCCAGAACGGTGGATTAGTCAGAAGCGTGTTATGTCATACTAATGTCTAATTGCAGGACAATCAGTCATTCAATAACTTGAACAGTCAGTCAATAACAACAATATATATATATATTCAAATACTAATTCAATTGCCCTAAAGAACAGTTGTAAACGAAACTCACTAGCCCACCTGAGCTATCACTTCTAATATGTATCATAAAGCATCCGTATCTAACATGGTATTTTATTTCGTTAATTTTCCATGACAAAGCTAGTAACATAATTATCGTACATAAGACTCCATTCCAAATCTAGCCGTGTCAGGTCTAGAAAACTATTTTTTCAGTATCGTAAGAGTATTCATATTCTGTATCTTTGTCTGACATAGCAGTAGATTACTTTCCATAATTAAACCTTTACTTTTTTTAATAACTTTATTACTTATATAATTTAATCATATTCATGCAGAATCTTGGTGTTAGTTTGGATTTCAGATCTTGTGAATTGCAGTACAATGTGTTCAGTACATTTGGGGATTTCTCTAAAAACAAAATGGAAACAGAAAAAATAAGGCGCAAATCGACCAGCTGTATAAAACAATGCGAGCGAGATCATTCAGAAAATGCATTATTATTATTACTTCAAGAGTAGAGTTGACATCCTTTTTATATGTATTGCTGGTGCACTGATATTGTGAACGCTTTATATAGTTGGCATTTATTCCGCTCATGGTCATTACATAGTTTTACATAGTTCTGAACGAATATCCAACCCAATTTATATGTGGAGTTATTTTACGACAAAACAAGCTAAGTAGGTTACTTAGTACCGACGGTAAAGAGTTTTGCCCGGTGATACACAAGGTTTGAGACACCGGAAAGCTAACAAATGGGCATTTTTGGCACCCAAATTCGACCCGTATATTTATACATTTACTAAATGCCAGTTATCTGCAAAATGAAACACATATCGCTTCTGACATTATCCATTTCCCTTTAAAAAATGTGCATGTAAAACGATTGTTTTACATCATCGTTCACAACAAGTTTTTAAGGACTGATAACTAAACACTCCTTACTAATATTACAAAAAGCTTGATCTTAATTTTCCGGTCGAATTATATATAGGTATGAGTAGATACATTTTCTTTTTAATGAATGCCCCTTCCTTCTGGAAGAACATAAGTTTGATTAAAAAAATTATTTTAATTTTAATTTAATTTAATTTAATAAAATTTTTCATTGAATTATTAATTTTTTATTATTTTATTTTTAGTTAGTTTTTCTCAGTTTTCTGACAGCTTAACGCTTATTGACAAGTACTGAATTGGCACAATGAGCAAATTGCTTATGAAGAACGGCCATGCATACTCTCTGCACATGCAGTTTCTAAAAAAATTAAAATGAAACCAGATGTTGTTATATCACTTAAGGATGATAAAAAATAGGTGAGATTTATATATGCAGCAGGAATAAGCTACACATCATCAGTCTTTGTGTAACAAGGAGTGCATAAAAATCATGATATATATATCTTTACGTGCTGGAGTTGGTTTTAAGTAAGTCAGCTGAATCTTCATGTTGATGTCTTTGAACTGAAACTTACTACACGGGATTAATTGGAGTGTGATTTAACATCTGTGAGATTTTGACACTGAAATGACCTTATTTCCTGACCAGCCTGCACATGAACAATAAAACCTAGAACGCATTAGGCATTATTAAGCTTTATTTTTCCTTCCTATCTCATTGTCGACAAAAAAAAAGCTAAATAACACATTGTGCTTTTATAATAATAAGATCGAAGTTTATTTGATTTCATTTTTATTATATTGACATACTTTCAATACTAGCATGCAAAGTTTTAAGTATCAATATTACCAATGAGAAATGAAAATTAGGCGGCAGAATATATGTATTCTATGTTAATAATTCGCATAGTATTAATTATCCATAAACGGGTAAAACAAACTTTGGTTTGAAAACGGTACGAGTTTTCTCATTTTACACAAGTGTTGTTTGTTTTTTTTTTTGGTTTCAATTTTTGTTCATTCTTCATGTACAATTTTCTCAGCTTTAAACATTATATAAATGGCAGACTAAATTATACAACATTGATGAATTTAGCACTGATCAAAGCTTTGCATGCCTGTAAAGAACGCTCCATAGCTTCGGACAGAAGAAAGGAATCTCCATGTACCGTTACTAAAAGGTGAAAGAGGGGTCAAGTTTGTCTGCATTTTACGGGTCCTACTGATGCATCAATCACAATTAAGTATTAACTTTGCAATTGACTGTTAGGACACGACCAAAATGAAGTTATATTTTATTTAAACAAAGTGTTTTTCAAAAAAACGTTATAATGGATTGTAAACAATTATAAAAGATATAATGGGTAGATTACACGAGTGTCTGTGTTAAATGAAATGTATGGAACAAATTGAATTGTTTAGGACTTTAAACCATTTTAAATCTTCTTAAATTTACCATGGCATTACAATGTAAATACCAATATTATTCAGTAAGAACCGTATAAAGAGATCACTTTAAATTACATTGCCTAACGTTATATATTGTCATGCCATATTTCATTATATAAATGGGCGTGTGTTATTAAACTAGTGTAATATTGGAAAATATGATCAATCAATCAATAAATTGACCAGTCACTCAATAACAACAAGATATATATTCAAATAATAATGTAATTGCCTAAATAACAGTTGTAGACGAAACCCATATGGAAGTTACAGTTACTTTGGATTTGATGTAACAATCTTTCAATCATATCGCTACGATGTCTGAAGTGTGACGGTCTATAATGATATCTTGCACTGGGGCATCATGTAGCAGACATGTAGCATGATGTCCCACCCTGTCACATTATCCTGATACCAGGCCAACCAGTCCTAACACTAACCTCTTAATGTTGTGCGCCAAGCGAGGCAGCTGCTAGTACCATTTTTATAAGTCTTTGGTATGACTCGGCCGGGGTTCGAACCCGCTACCTACTGTATCAGAGTCGGATGCTTTAACCACTAGGCCACCGAAGCGATCAATACTAGTATGTATCATGAAGCATCCGTATCTAACATGGTAATACGTTTTGTTCATTTCCTATTACAAAGTTAGTCATATAGTTACCGTACATGAGACTCCTATCCAAATCTAGACGTGTTATATAATACAGGTCAAGCAAAACTTATTTTTCAGTACCCTAAGAGTATAGCAGTGGATTACTTTCCCATAATTAAACCTTTACATCTATATTTTTATAACTTTATTAATTCTAAAAAATTTGCTGATATTCATGCAGAATGTTGGTGTCAGTTTCAATTTCAGATCTTGTAGTTGCACTACAATGGGTAAAGTACATTTTGGGATTTCGCTAAAAACAAAAGGAAAAATAAAAAGGTGCAAATCGACCAGCTGTATAAAACAATGCGAGCGAGATCATTCAGAAAATGCATTATTATTATTACTTCAAGAGTAGAGTTGACATCCTTTTTATATGTATTGCTGGTGCACTGATATTGTGAACGCACTGTATAGCTGGCATTTATTCCGCTCATGGTCATTACATAGTTTTACATAGTTCTGAACGAATATCCAACCCAATTTATATGTGGAGTTATTTTACGACAAAACAAGCTAAGTAGGTTACTTAGTACAGACGGTAAAGCGTTTTGCCCGGGGATACACAAGGTTTGAGACACCGGAAAGCTAACAAATGGGCATTTTTGGCACCCAAATTCGACCCGTATATTTATACATTTACTAAATGCCAGTTATCTGCAAAATGAAACATATATCGCTTCTGACATTATCCATTTCCCTTTAAAAAATGTGCATGTAAAACGATTGTTTTACATCATCGTTCACAACAAGTTTTTAAGGACTGATAACTAAACACTCCGTACTAATATTACAAAAAGCTTGATCTTAATTTTCCGGTCGAATTATATATAGGTATGAGTAGATACGTTTTCTTTTTAATGAATGCCCCTTCCTTCTGGAAGAACATAAGTTTGATTTAAAAAATTATTTTAATTTTAATTTAATTTAATTTAATAAAATTTTTCATTGAATTATTAATTTTTTATTATTTTATTTTTAGTTAGTTTTTCTCAGTTTTCTGGCAGCTTAACGCTTATTGACAAGTACTGAATTGGCACAATGAGCAAATTGCTTATGAAGAACGGCCATGCATACTCTCTGCACATGCAGTTTCTAAAAAAATTAAAATGAAACCAGATGTTGTTATATCACTTAAGGATGATAAAAAATAGGTGAGATTTATATATGCAGAAGGAATAAGCTTCACATCATCAGTCTTTGTGTAACAAGGAGTGCATAAAAATCATGATATATACATCTTTACGTGCTGGAGTTGGTTTTAAATAAGTCAGCTGAATCTTCAGTTTGATGTCTTTGAATTGAAACTTACTACACGGGATTAATTGGAGTGTGATTTAACATCTGTGAGTTTTGACACTGAAATGACCTTATTTCCTGACCAGCCTGCACATGAACAATAAAACCTAGAAAGCATTAGGCATTATTAAGCTTTATTTTTCCTTCCTATCTCATTGTCGACAAAAAAAAGGTAAATAACACATTGTGCTTTTATAATAATAAGATCGAAGTTTATTTGATTTCATTTTTATTATATTGACATACTTTCAATATTAGCATGCAAAGTTTTAAGTATCAATATTACCAATGCGAAATGAAAATTAGGCGGCAGAATATATGTATTCTATGTTAATAATTCGCATAGTATTAATTATCCATAAACGGGTAAAACAAACTTTGGTTTGAAAACGGTACGAGTTTTCTCATTTTACACAAGTGTTGTTTTTTTTTTTTTTTTGTTTCAATTTTTGTTCATTCTTCATGTACAATTTTCTCAGCTTTAAACATTATATAAATGGCAGACTAAATTATACAACATTGATGAATTTAGCACTGATCAAAGCTTTGCATGCCTGTAAAGAACGCTCCATAGCTTCGGACAGAAGAAAGGAATCTCCATGTACCGTTACTAAAAGGTGAAAGAGGGGTCAAGTTTGTCTACATTTTACGGGTCCTACTGATGCATCAATCACAATTAAGTATTAACTTTGCAGGTGACTGTTAGGACACGACCAAATGAAGTTATATTTTATTTAAACAAAGTGTTTTTCAATAAAACGTTATAATGGATTGTAAACAATTATATAAGATACTGTATAATGGGTAGATTACACGAGTGTCTGTGTTAAATGAAATGTATGGAACAAATTGAATTGTTTAGGACTTTAAACCATTTTAAATCTTCTTAAATTTACCATGGCATTACAATGTAAATACCAATATTATTCAGTAAGAACCGTATAAAGAGATTACTTTAAATTACATTGCCTAACGTTATATATTGTCATGCCATATTTCATTATATAAATGGGCGTGTGTTATTAAACTAGTGTAATATTGGAAAATATGATCAATCAATCAATAAATTGACCAGTCACTCAATAACAACAATATATATATATATTCAAATAATAATGTAATTGCCTAAATAACAGCTGTAGACGAAACCCTTATGGAAGTTACAGTTACTTTGGATTTGATTTAACAATCTTTCAATCATATCGCTACGATGTCTGCAGTGTGACGGTTTATAATGATATCTTGCACTGGGGCATCATGTAGCAGACATGTAGCATGATGTCCCACCCTGTCACATTATCCTGATACCAGGCCAACCAGTCCTAACACTAACCTCTTAATGTTGTGCGCCAAGCGAGGCAGCTGCTAGTACCATTTTTATAAGTCTTTGGTATGACTCGGCCGGGGTTCGAACCCGCTACCTACTGTATCAGAGTCGGATGCTTTAACCACTAGGCCACCGAAGCGATCAATACTAGTATGTATCATGAAGCATCCGTATCTAACATGGTAATACGTTTTGTTCATTTCCTATTACAAAGTTAGTCATATAGTTACCGTACATGAGACTCCTATCCGAATCTAGACGTGTTATATAATGCAGGTCAAGCAAAACTTATTTTTCAGTACCCTAAGAGTATAGCAGTGGATTACTTTCCCATAATTAAACCTTTACATCTATATTTTTATAACTTTATTAATTCTAAAAAATTTGCTGATATTCATGCAGAATGTTGGTGTCAGTTTGAATTTCAGATCTTGTAGTTGCACTACAATGGGTAAAGTACATTTTGGGATTTCGCTAAAAACAAAAGGAAAAATAAAAAGGTGCAAATCGACCAGCTGTATAAAACAATGCGAGCGAGATCATTCAGAAAATGCATTATTATTATTACTTCAAGAGTAGAGTTGACATCCTTTTTATATGTATTGCTGGTGCACTGATATTGTGAACGCACTATATAGCTGGCATTTATTCCGCTCATGGTCATTACATAGTTTTACATAGTTCTGAACGAATATCCAACCCAATTTATATGTGGAGTTATTTTACGACAAAACAAGCTAAGTAGGTTACTTAGTACCGACGGTAAAGCGTTTTGCCCGGGGATACACAAGGTTTGGGACACCGGAGAGCTAACAAATGGGCATTTTTGGCACCCAAATTTGACCCGTATATTTATACATTTACTAAATGCCAGTTATCTGCAAAATGAAACATATATCGCTTCTGACATTATCCATTTCCCTTTAAAAATGTGCATGTAAAACGATTGTTTTACATCATCGTTCACAACAAGTTTTTAAGGACTGATAACTAAACACTCCGTACTAATATTACAAAAAGCTTGATCTTAATTTTCCGGTCGAATTATATATAGGTATGAGTAGATACATTTTCTTTTTAATGAATGCCCCTTCCTTCTGGAAGAACATAAGTTTGATTAAAAAAATTATTTTAATTTTAATTTAATTTAATTTAATAAAATTTTTCATTGAATTATTAATTTTTTATTATTTTATCTTTAGTTAGTTTTTCTCAGTTTTCTGACAGCTTAACGCTTATTGACAAGTACTGAATTGGCACAATGAGCAAATTGCTTATGAAGAACGGCCATGCATACTCTCTGCACATGCAGTTTCTAAAAAAATTAAAATGAAACCAGATGTTGTTATATCACTTAAGGATGATAAAAAATAGGTGAGATTTATATATGCAGAAGGAATAAGCTTCACATCATCAGTCTTTGTGTAACAAGGAGTGCATAAAAATCATGATATATACATCTTTACGTGATGGAGTTGGCTTTAAATAAGTCAGCTGAATCTTCAGTTTGATGTCTTTGAACTGAAACTTACTACACGGGATTAATTGGAGTGTGATTTAACATCTGTGAGTTTTGACACTGAAATGACCTTATTTCCTGACCAGCCTGCACATGAACAATAAAACCTAGAACGCATTAGGCATTATTAAGCTTTATTTTTCCTTCCTATCTCATTGTCGACAGAAAAAAAAGCTAAATAACACATTGTGCTTTTATAATAATAAGATCGAAGTTTATTTGATTTCATTTTTATTATATTGACATACTTTCAATATTAGCATGCAAAGTTTTAAGTATCAATATTACCAATGAGAAATGAAAATTAGGCGGCAGAATATATGTATTCTATGTTAATAATTCGCATAGTATTAATTATCCATAAACAGGTATAACAAACTTTGGTTTGAAAACGGTACGAGTTTTCTCATTTTACACAAGTGTTGTTTGTTTTTTTTTTTTTTGTTTCAATTTTTGTTCATTCTTCATGTACAATTTTCTCAGCTTTAAACATTATATAAATGGCAGACTAAATTATACAACATTGATGAATTTAGCACTGATCAAAGCTTTGCATGCCTGTAAAGAACGCTCCATAGCTTCGGACAGAAGAAAGGAATCTCCATGTACCGTTACTAAAAGGTGAAAGAGGGGTCAAGTTTGTCTGCATTTTACGGGTCCTACTGATGCATCAATCACAATTAAGTATTAACTTTGCAGGTGACTGTTAGGACACGACCAAATGAAGTTATATTTTATTTAAACAAAGTGTTTTTCAATAAAACCTTATAATGGATTGTAAACAATTATATAAGATACTGTATAATGGGTAGATTACACGAGTGTCTGTGTTAAATGAAATGTATGGAACAAATTGAATTGTTTAGGACTTTAAACCATTTTAAATCTTCTTAAATTTACCATGGCATTACAATGTAAATACCAATATTATTCAGTAAGAACCGTATAAAGAGATCACTTTAAATTACATTGCCTAACGTTATATATTGTCATGCCATATTTCATTATATAAATGGGCGTATGTTATTAAACTAGTGTAATATTGGAAAATATGATCAATCAATCAATAAATTGACCAGTCACTCAATAACAACAAGATATATATTCAAATAATAATGTAATTGCCTAAATAACAGTTGTAGACGAAACCCTTATGGAAGTTACAGTTACTTTGGATTTGATTTAACAATCTTTCAATCATATCGCTACGATGTCTGCAGTGTGACGGTTTATAATGATATCTTGCACTGGGGCATCATGTAGCAGACATGTAGCATGATGTCCCACCCTGTCACATTATCCTGATACCAGGCCAACCAGTCCTAACACTAACCTCTTAATGTTGTGCGCCAAGCGAGGCAGCTGCTAGTACCATTTTTATAAGTCTTTGGTATGACTCGGCCGGGGTTCGAACCCGCTACCTGCTGTATCAGAGTCGGATGCTTTAACCACTAGGCCACCGAAGCGATCAATACTAGTATGTATCATGAAGCATCCGTATCTAACATGGTAATACGTTTTGTTCATTTCCTATTACAAAGTTAGTCATATAGTTACCGTACATGAGACTCCTATCCAAATCTAGACGTGTTATATAATACAGGTCAAGCAAAACTTATTTTTCAGTACCCTAAGAGTATAGCAGTGGATTACTTTCCCATAATTAAACCTTTACATCTATATTTTTATAACTTTATTAATTCTAAAAAATTTGCTGATATTCATGCAGTATGTTGGTGTCAGTTTGAATTTCAGATCTTGTAGTTGCACTACAATGCGTAAAGTACATTTTGGGATTTCGCTAAAAACAAAAGGAAAAAAAAAAAGGTGCAAATCGACCAGCTGTATAAAACAATGCGAGCGAGATCATTCAGAAAATGCATTATTATTATTACTTCAAGAGTAGAGTTGACATCCTTTTTATATGTATTGCTGGTGCACTGATATTGTGAACGCACTGTATAGCTGGCATTTATTCCGCTCATGGTCATTACATAGTTTTACATAGTTCTGAACGAATATCCAATCCAATTTATATGTTGACTTATTTTACGACAAAACAAGCTAAGTAGGTTACTTAATACCGACGGTAAAGCGTTTTGCCCGGGGATACACAAGGTTTGGGACACCGGAAAGCTAACAAATGGGCATTTTTGGCACCCAAATTTGACCCGTATATTTATACATTTACTAAATGCCAGTTATCTGCAAAATGAAACACATATCGCTTCTGACATTATCCATTTCCCTTTAAAAAATGTGCATGTAAAACGATTGTTTTACATCATCGTTCACAACAAGTTTTTAAGGACTGATAACTAAACACTCCTTACTAATATTACAAAAAGCTTGATCTTAATTTTCCGGTCGAATTATATATAGGTATGAGTAGATACGTTTTCTTTTTAATGAATGCCCCTTCCTTCTGGAAGAACATAAGTTTGATTTAAAAAATTATTTTAATTTTAATTTAATTTAATTTAATAAAATTTTTCATTGAATTATTAATTTTTTATTATTTTATTTTTAGTTAGTTTTTCTCAATTTTCTGACAGCTTAACGCTTATTGACAAGTACTGAATTGGCACAATGAGCAAATTGCTTATGAAGAACGGCCATGCATACTCTCTGCACATGCAGTTTCTAAAAAAATTAAAATGAAACCAGATGTTGTTATATCACTTAAGGATGATAAAAAATAGGTGAGATTTATATATGCAGAAGGAATAAGCTACACATCATCAGTCTTTATGTAACAAGGAGTGCATAAAAATCATGATATATACATCTTTACGTGCTGGAGTTGGTTTTAAGTAAGTCAGCTGAATCTTCATGTTGATGTCTTTGAACTGAAACTTACTACACGGGATTAATTGGAGTGTGATTTAACATCTGTGACATTTTGACACTGAAATGACGTTATTTCCTGACCAGTCTGCACATGAAAAATAAAACCTAGAACGCATTAGGCATTATTAAGCTTTATTTTTCCTTCCTATCTCATTGTCGACAAAAAAAAGGTAAATAACACATTGTGCTTTTATAATAATAAGATCGAAGTTTATTTGATTTCATTTTTATTATATTGACATACTTTCAATATTAGCATGCAAAGTTTTAAGTATCAATATTACCAATGAGAAATGAAAATTAGGCGGCAGAATATATGTATTCTATGTTAATAATTCGCATAGTATTAATTATCCATAAACGGGTAAAACAAACTTTGGTTTGAAAACGGTACGAGTTTTCTCATTTTACACAAGTGTTGTTTGTTTTTTCTTGCTTCAATTTTTGTTCATTCTTCATGTACAATTTTCTCAGCTTTAAACATTATATAAATGGCAGACTAAATTATACAACATTGATGAATTTAGCACTGATCAAAGCTTTGCATGCCTGTAAAGAACGCTCCATAGCTTCGGACAGAAGAAAGGAATCTCCATGTACCGTTACTAAAAGGTGAAAGAGGGGTCAAGTTTGTCTGCATTTTACGGGTCCTACTGATGCATCAATCACAATTAAGTATTAACTTTGCAGGTGACTGTTAGGACACGACCAAATGAAGTTATATTTTATTTAAACAAAGTGTTTTTCAATAAAACCTTATAATGGATTGTAAACAATTATATAAGATACTGTATAATGGGTAGATTACACGAGTGTCTGTGTTAAATGAAATGTATGGAACAAATTGAATTGTTTAGGACTTTAAACCATTTTAAATCTTCTTAAATTTACCATGGCATTACAATGTAAATACCAATATTATTCAGTAAGAACCGTATAAAGAGATCACTTTAAATTACATTGCCTAACGTTATATATTGTCATGCCATTTTTCATTATATAAATTTGCGTGTGTTATTAAACTAGTGTAATATTGGAAAATATGATCAATCAATCAATAAATTGACCAGTCACTCAATAACAACAAGATATATATTCAAATAATAATGTAATTGCCTAAATAACAGTTGTAGACGAAACCCTTATGGAAGTTACAGTTACTTTGGATTTGATTTAACAATCTTTCAATCATATCGCTACGATGTCTGCAGTGTGACGGTTTATAATGATATCTTGCACAGGTGCAAGCGAGGCAGCTGCTAGTACAATTACGCCTCCTTTTGTTTTAAAAATTGCATAACTTAAGAGTATTTAACCCCATCGTGATGACGCTGAGTCGTTAGTTGGAACAAGACAGACAGAAAGCAAGAAGCATCGCATATTGCAGTTGAATCCACGCCGAGCAAAAAGTAAAGGTAGGCTTTTATTTTTTACTGTTTTAAACTATTTAAAACTGAATTACTTTGTAAAACTTTGACAAACATGCAGTTGCATAATTTCCTGTATTTAAATATATAGTCAAACACATCAAACTGAACCTACTTCATACTACTACCAGGATTTCATAAAGATCAGTTTTTCTTGGAGAGGTCCCAAAACTATAGCTTCTTTAATATCAGCCTATCCCCACCCCAACTAATCAAATCCTCTCTATTATTAAGACAGAAACATATTGCAATCTTAAATTACATATTTATTCTGATTTTGTTCCTGTTTATTTTATTTTTTTTAATTAAATGACCGGGATTCATTAATCGTGAATGTTGATTATAATATTTAAGAAAATGAAAAGACAAATCGTTCAATGGATCCTTTATGCAAAAAAAGATGCATCCAGTACACTTGTTTAATGACATAATAAAAACACACTAAAATAGTGTATCTCCTAGCGTTTAATTATTACACATTCTCTTTTGTGAATACCACCAATCTAGCCCCTAATCGGCGCTGATCCGTCAAATCTTGATCTAAACACGCGTGCCCTTGCCAGATTTTATCACCGATACGCCTACTAAAGTAATTGGTAACTGTTAACAGTCTGGACCAGCACGTGTCACGCATTTAGCAGCTAAGTACATTTCCCACCATGGAATGAGTTTCGGTTTTATGAATTTCATTTAGTGTAACATTTAAATTTATGATTGAGAATTATTTCGGTTTTCGAGTAAAGAGATTCAGTTTACTGGACAAATATAATGCTATAAAGTTTAATCTGCGCTGGTTGTGAATTTATAAAATTGTATAAGTGCCTGCTTTTTGCTTTATGTTGAAATACTAAAACATATTACGAAAGAATGACGAGAAATGAAGGCACCCCCTTGCCCATCGTGAGATAATCCTTCTTAACCGAGTCTTTCTCGATTTAGTGTTCCATTTTGCTTTTTCGATATCCATTATTTTTGCATTTGCTTATTGTTTTCTCTTGTCCATTCCTTGCTTTCTTTGTTCTGTCTTTCTTTTCTTGATTAAACGACTCCAGCTACTATTGACACTAGTGAATAGCTTTAGCAATTCAGTAGGACACTGAATGGCCAATTTGTACATTATAGTTTACTCAACACCAATGATTTTGCAAGTGATTACAAACCAGAATAAACCGAAAGCTCGATGTGAAGTTCAATTCCGTGGCACTTCTAATTTTATATCTGTATAAAATATAGTTTTTAGTGGTAATAAACTGCAAACGTATTATAAATGTGAAATTGTGTAAATCTAGCAGTTAGAGATCTTGCAGTTTTAAATGGTTAAGTCTATACTGGTACTTTTAATTATAAGTAACGTTTCAACATTATTTACTCTGAGATACGGTAATAAATGGCCAAAGTATTCGGACAATGTACAGTTAAAACACTGCTTTCTCTGTCCAAAGCATTTATTGCGTTCATTTCTCCATCCTGCAGGAACTGAGCCATGGTTAAAACACGAAGACAGGAATGTGACAGACCCGCTTTGGTGAGTTTCATTTATTGTGCATCCGTCTACATGGAGACTGTTTCGCAAAAAAAAAATACAAATAAACTAACTTTAGTGCAGAAGTCTATGTTAGAATTTCAGAGCACTATTGCGAAATTTGCATAACTTCTTACGACAGTAATATCAAAATCAGCATACGAATTTTCAGGCCTTTGGATTGGATAACACATAATATTTGTTCTCATCTTCTTTCAAGACCTTTATAGTTGTAGTCACATTCCATAATATTTATATCTCCCCAAAACCTGCCATTTTACGGTCAAAAGAAAATTGGTACAATAACCGCTAGCACCCCCCCCCCCATACCAGGGGAAAAATTGTTCTCCCAAAACGATTTTCGCGATTTTCATATCATGAATGAACAGAATATTATCTATGTAAAATTTATGAATTATTCCTATATTAAGTTAATATGTGTTTGTGTTTCATACCATATTTGGACATAAATAAAGACATGTTTTCCTATTTGTTCGGACACATTTATGTACTGTACGACTAAATCAATAATAAACACACAATATTTTTTCTCATCAGAAATGGCGGAAAGGTCAGCGCGTGTATTCAAAATGGAAGGACTGTAAGACATATCCTGGGAAAGTCAAGGCTGTAAACCATGATGATGATACACTCATGATTGAGTTCGATGACGGAATTATTTACAGAGTGAATGCTGCACTAGGTAAGTCATTAGATTAACTGGAAATATGGAGCGTATTACAGTTCTAGCTATACTTACTATTAAGCTAGCTGAACTTAGGTAACTGTTTACTATTTTCGTCTATCTGTTAGTCATTTTTAAAGTATAGGTCACATGGGTCATGTACGTGCATTTAGTCATTTTTAATTAAATATAAATTGTTCTCTTCAAATGTAACACTTCTTTAGCCAAAGCCTATTCAGTCCTGACTATTGAATGCTCTACACCTTAATTGTCACCAAGAAATTTCCAGTTAAACTACTGAACCGATGTTTGCATCTGAGGCTTGTACTTGGGTGGCACGTTTTGTATTTTTGCAACTGTATCGGTGTGTCTTCATCAAGAATACGGTTACCTTTTGCGAGCATACAAATAGCTTCTCCAATTTCACCGTCTTCACTGACTTCACTAATCGCCGCTGGCATGTTTGTAATTGTCTCTACAGTTGCTATTGTTTTCTTGATATCCTTGGTTCGTTAATCTTTCTTACAAATTTTACCTTGTTCTACTTCTGGACCAGTTACACGGTTGCTCTTGCGTCCTTATTAATATCCTCTGCACGTTCGCCAATTTCCTTTGTTATTTGAATCAGCAGTGCAAATACTTTTTTCAAACCTGCTGTCAGGTGTTCTCGAGCAGCTTGTCGCGCATGTAACATAATAATACATGAAGGTAGAACATTGTCAAGAAACTTAACCTGAAGTAGTCTTGCTAAGGACAAGCCACTTCGGCTGACATTTGCTGTTCCGGTCGCACAATTCGAACTCCTGCAGATTATGAGTTCAACGTGCTAACTACCGCAACACAGCGACTTGAAATAGAGTTATAAAACATATAAATATATACAACAAAAAAGTAATAAACACGGTGTTCATTTTTCTTTCAGTCTCAAGAAAGCTACCAGGGGCAGTGAGTAGTGTTAAACAGAAAGACGACATTGAAAAAAAGGATGTCCCAAAACCCTATAACATCATTGCTACAAGTGGCCACACTAAGAACAGTAACAACCAAAGCATGGATATCCTTGCTAACGAAAAGACACAAATTGGAAACTTTAAAGAGAACGTGGAGACAAATGTAGAGACCAACCGTATCTGTAATACTATGGGACAAAGCGAAGCTATGGATACCGAAAACGACGACCCAACGGATGTAACCAGGACTAACACGGACTTCGAACACCTAGAAGAAAATAACACAATGCTTACTATCGCTACAACCGTCACGGAGATCGCAAACGGTAAAGAAAATAACTATGTAGATTACACGGGGGAAATTACTCTATCATCTTCTGATGAAGAAGAGTTAGATCAGTATTATAACTCTGAAAGTGAGTACAAGCCATCGAAAGAAAGCGAAGCATCTGATGAATCTGATTTAGAACTAAATGAATCACATTTTGAGGGTTCAGAGAAAGACAAATTCAATAATAATGAAACGGATTCTGAAACTGACAATAGTCTGCAGAATTCAGATGTTGCATCGCCCCAAACAAATGCAAACCCCCAGAAACAGAGCGCTGCAATGGCAAAATCGGATTTACTGTCAAATAAACAACATGCTGAAGTTGCGAGCTGCAAAAGTTTCTCTTCAATTCATGTGATGACCACCTCAAATGACGTAGGAGCTCGGAAATGGGACAAAAAAGCCTACTGCTTGTACTGCGAGAAAGCTTATTCCAAATTAACAAGGCATCTTACAACTATGCACACAAATGAATCCGAGGTAGCCAGATATCTGGGTGAGGCAGATGGCAAGAAGAAAACAGCTATGCTTTGTAAACTAAGAAATCTTGGCAACCACGTTCATAACTGCGCAGTTTTAAGAAGAGGAGAAGGCAGTCTTTTGGTTTCATACCGACCATCAAAGTTTGCTTCAGCTCATTCATATACACCGTGTGAGTATTGTTATGGGTACTATGCCAAGTATGAGCTGTGGCGACATAAATGTCCTTTAAAACCGGTGTCAAGCACTAAAGGAAAGTTGCGTCAAAGGGTACTTTCAAAAAGCCGAATGCTGTTACCAACTCCCCCAGAAGCTAATGCAGTTCTAACAGAAGTTCTTGCAGCCATGAGGAGTGACGAAGTATCAAGAGTGTGCAAAAGTGACACATTAATTTTGCAGCTGGCGAGAAAGGAAACCTTTAGAGTAGGGCACGAGAAAGATTCCCACAATTACATTAGATCCAAAATGAGAGAATTGGGGAGGCTTCTTGTTTGCCTGAGAACAAGAACTGGTCTATACAATAGTTCTTTACAAGACTTTATTGAACCCACTAAATTCAAAGATGTCGTTGAAGCAGCACGAGAGGTATCACAGTTCAATGAAGTGACACATGAGTATGCCACCCCATCTCTAGCTTTAAAGTTAGGACACACATTAAAGAAATGCGCAAAGATCATGAAAGGAAATGCTTTACAATGTGGTGATGTGGAGACTACGACACGCGCTGATGCCTTTAGCACACTCTGTGAGTTGAAATGGACGGACGAAGTCTCATCTCATGCACTACGAACATTGCAACTTAAGAAACGAAACTCAGTTATGATTCTACCCCTTGCGAATGACGTAAAAGTGTTAACAAAGCACCTTCAAGATCAAACCTTGATCCGTCGAACTATTCTGGTGAGTGAAACTGCATCCATAGAAGAAAGAAAAGCAGCATGGTCAACATTAAATGAGATAACCCTGACCCAGATCATCTTGTTCAATCGGCGAAGACAAGGAGAAGTATCAAGAATTGAAGTAAGCCAGTACAGTAAAAAACACGCCGCAGCACAAGGTGACATCGGAGAAATGCTTTCCACAATAGAACAAGGTTTGTGCAAGCTGTTTGCACGCCTTGAAATTAAAGGAAAAAGGGGCAGCACCGTTCCTGTACTGCTAACAAGCTCGGTTCAGGAATCGTTAGACTTGCTGATTCAAAACAGAGCTATTGCTGGTGTGGATCCCAAAAATGTGTATCTATTTGCAAGGTCAAACTACGGATCTATGGGACATATTAGAGGGTCCGATTGCTTACGACAATTTTCTTCGCAGTGTGGCGCTCTCCATCCAGAGCACATCAGGTCCACAAAACTGCGCAAACATGTGGCAACAATGTCCCAGATATTGAACCTTCAAGAGCAAGAGATGGACCTGCTAGCACAGTTCATGGGTCACGACATTCGTGTCCATAGGCAATATTACAGACTACCAGAGGGAACCCTGCAGGTCGCCAAGCTTTCAAAGCTGCTCCTCGCTATGGAGAATGGGACTATGGCTAATAATGCAGGGAAGAGACTGGAAGATATTGACATCCAACCCGACGAAGGTGTGTATACTATGGTTTATTTTTTGTTTTGTTATTCATTTCTAACATAAAAAGAACTATAAAACTGTTGGTGACTGACATATTTACAAATGACAAATGAAAATTATATCCTGAATACTTAAACATTCGATACAATTTAACTTTCAGTATGCTTGGGCAATATAATGACAAGGTTCTCTTATTGAAGTCGAAACACAATTGATTTATCTATATTCAGGAATTAAACATATACTGTCTCCGCTTAGTTAAATTGTTAAAAATTAAGTTTTGTCATTTGTCAACACACTGTCGTAATTCTAAATTATTACTGAATTTCTGCACAATCGAGACTATGTCTGCTATGTTATGAGACGTAATAGCATTTAGCCGCTATTAAATATTGAAATAATGAGTCCTTTTTCATATTTATTTTCATTTAATAATATTGAAAATAGACGTTTCGCCTACGTTAATGAATAATGAGTTCATTCAGTTTATGATGCCCTTAAAATCATTGCATTCGATTCGAATTTGTCCTCATTGGTGTAATTCTTATTGCAGAAATACAACATGATGATGACAGCGCTGAAAGCGACAATGAATCGGACGATGAGAATACAGTCATGGGTAAATCTTTAACATTATTCATTAGCAATTTATATCAAACCAGACAAACAATATAAAGTTTCATATAGTGTGGTTTGGGTTCGAGATATTTCAATCTTCACGGAAACTACGCCCGAACAATTGTCTTGTCCAAACATAACAAGGAACATTAGTCTTTCTTCTTTATGGTGCTATTCGTTATAATATGTCAGCGTGTCGATGTGACATCAGAAACGATTATCATGATGTCGAAAGATAACGACATGTAACGGAGGCAATTCTTTAAAGAACTTAGAACTTTCTCCGATTTTTAGTCCTCAATAACTAGTGGGCTTTATTGATGGGGAGGGGGGCTGATGCATATCAGCGAAGATAGTGGACAAAATGACAGAGTCAAGCCTTCAAACAGTCCCCCATTCATTCTAACCCAGGGTTGTTTCTATTAAAGAGCGTATTGAGTGATATACTTTAGATATTGTAGAGAGAGAGAGAGAGAGAGAGAGAGAGAGAGAGAGAGAGAGAGAGAGAGAGAGAGGAGGGTCGTAAGACAGAAATGTCTAAATATGTCTAAATATTGGACGACAAAGAGAATGAAAAGAACGAAAGTCCATTTCCTCAAAGTGCAGTTAAAATTGCTTCCTAAAAATAAGTGGGAAAGAATGAATTCCAATGAAAATAACAAGGTTTATTTAACGTAAACAATTAATTAATAAGCAGTTACAATAAAGAGTCTGTTTTTGATGGATAGAGACAAAACGTAGGAGGGAAATTAGTAAAGTATAAAATATTTTGATAAATGATGCAATTAATGGATCGCCCTGATTAAAGATAAGAGCGAAAACCAACAGGTTTGGTAAAATGAGTCAACTAATTTATTTCCCTAGAATACAAAGTGAAAAATTAAAAATAACTTAAGAGTAAGGTGAATGAAATCAGCATTTTGCGTTATGTTGAAGAAGCTTCATTTTTTATAAGAAATGAACTCAATTATAAGATTCCTTTCATCAGATAATTTTAAATATTTCTGCATTATGCATAATGTTGCTGTGTGAGGTTATTAAGTATTACGGGGCTGTCTGGCGAATAAATTAATATTTAATTGATGACGCTAAAAAAGACGTGTTATTTGATACATTAATGTTACCGTCAGCGAGACAAGAATACAATTCTTTATATTGCATTTCCTGCGTCATGGCAGATCAAGCAGTCTGCATAAAATATTGAAAATGCATGTCTAAATGTATTAAATGTGAGTTGATAACATAATTTTACTTGTTTCCTCTCTCTTCGCGAAAACATACATTTTAAACATCTGCTATATATTGTTAATTAATTATATCGTCAAAGTTCTCATCTATATTTCAGATGCCAGTAAATATCAGCCCATGGAGAGAGAGATTGAGAATATAAAAGTGGCTGTGCCCAGAGGATGTAGCCTCGCTAAGCGAACATCTGTAAAAAGACGACTTTGGACCGAAGAGGAGAAGGCAGCGGTAATGAAACATCTTGGCAAGCAAATTCTTAGAAAGACGCTTCCGGGAAAGAAAGAAATTGAAAACTGTTTGAGAGCTGAGCCGGAATTAAGACACAGGAACTGGAGAAATGTCAAAGACTTCTGTAGGAATAAAATGCAAATTTTGAACTAAATTGTATATTTAATTGTAATTTTCCTTTATTTCAAACATGTTATCTACTATTTTATTACTTTCACACTCCTATATTAATTGAATGTGATACTTACAATAACTTTTGAAATTGTATGTATGTTCCACCTTGTAACTGCTACAACTATAATACCCAATGTCACAAATGAATAAATTCAAAACGTACAAAAGTTAAAACGTACCTCAGTTAAAAAAAATTCTCAGCACGTTTAGGTTCAAATATTACTCTTTTGTTTATATGTTGAAAGTTCCGTAGATCAGTAGATACCACTTCACATTAAGTTGTGAACAGGCATGGCTGGTTTTAGATTTTCTTTGATCATTGTAGGAAAGATACCACGAGTAATGTAACACTATCTTGGCCTTGAATATTTCTTTTGATGTTGTGAGCTCTTTATATAATTTAATTTGGAATAACTCATCGCCGTTCTCTCAGGTGTAATTTTCAATTAAAATCTATCAGTAAGGGATGAAAAATAAAGTAGCAAAAATTGGATAGATAGATAGATAGATAGATAGATAGATAGATAGATAGATAGATAGATAGATAGATAGATAGATAGATTGGGGAAATAAGATAACTTTGGAAATATTACTTGTGAATTAGGGGCCCCGAGTGGCCGAGTGGTCTAAAGCGCTGTCCGTTACGGACCACTGCCATCTCACCTCTGTCTGCGTGTGTTTGAGTCTAAGATTCGGCAAATGTAGTTATGTGAGAAAGCTTGCCAGTAGCTTCTGGTGGATCGGTGGCTCTTTCCAGGGTTTGTCCGGTTTCTTTCTCCACCATTAATACTGGCCGCCATGTATAGCCTATATTGTGCTGAAAAATGGCGTTAAACCATAAAAAAACAAAACAAACTTGTGAATTATGAATACGCGATTTGGTTACTGCGACAATTAACTGCTCGTGAAAAATGCCGAAAAGTGAGAGAACGGAAAGAATCGGAAATTAAATTATATTTATGCCAGTTGCAAAGACGTTTTAGTATTTAGGTACAGTTTTAATTATATAGGTGTATATGCAAAATGTTACCTACAAATTTCAAACATTTGACAGGCTTCCTCATATCAAAGAGTTCAGTTTCCCAGATTACGTTGAGTTCATAGAGATATCCATAATTTTCTTTTAAAATTAACTACTAGAAAGGTTACATATACATTTTGTTTATACGTCATCATCTTTCCAACATGTGGAAATGAAACCTATTTTGAAATTAATTTTAAAACTTCACACATGGCGGATCATCATTATTGCTAATCCCGTATTGATACAGTGGGTATTTATCATGTTATTGGTAAAAATAAAAAAAAATATAGTTTATTCTTCTTTTGCGTTTGTCTCTTCTTTTGCTTCTTATATATATATATATATATATATATATATATATATATATATATATATATATATATATATATGCGTGTGTGTGTGTGACCTACAAGAGGGGTGCACCCGGGTATATATCACTGGGGCCAGGGGCCCATGAGGGGACCCCAGCGGAACAAAATTTTTAATGTTATAAAACATAAAATTTTGTTTGAACTAGAACTAGGAAAGGTCAAAAAGGTTTTAACCCCAGGGTCCGTGATAGCTCTCTACGGCCTTAATGTGATATTAAAATGAAGGATAGTCGATAGCTGGCAATTGCAAAATAACAGGTTTTCGCAACTGTTTGCTGTGAAAAATTGAAACAATATGAACGAAATTATTTGCTACATGGGTCTCCTGTGCGTTCACTAAGTGTTTGCCGGATCGGCTGTATATTAAATACAGTTCCCAAGAAACGTGTCTTCAAAACCGTTATAGTGCAATACCCATAACAACATAGTTTCGTGACATTCTATTGTGCGTCGTTTGATTGAATTGATCGTTCAAAATTGATGTGTAAACATGTCCTCATTGTCTATGATGTAATAATATCCACAGTCTGCGTGTTTTGCTTAATTTTGCGCGTCTTTAGTTTGTATTAATAGTTAAGAGAAAATGTGTAGACATGTCCTCAAAACCCATGATGTACCAATGTTCAAAGTATTCGTGTTTTTGGTGATATTGTGCGTTATTAGATGAAATTGATTGTTCTAAACTAAATGTGTAAGCTTGTCCCCGTTATCCGTGATGTACCAGTATGCACGGTCTCCTTTTGTTCGCTAAAAAAGACAAATCGTTCAATTATGCAAACAAATGGATCAAGCCCATTTAATGATAATCTGATAAACACACACTGTAAGATTATCTACTAGCCTTTAATTAATGCACATTCATCTTGAGAGTTCATTCTCTTTAATGAATGACTTCAAATTAGCCCTTAGTCGACGCTGATCCGTCAAGTGTTGTTCTAACAACGCGAGCCCTTGCCAGATTATATCACCGATACGCCTACTTAAAGTTACTTCTAACTGTTAACAATCTGGACCAGCACGTGTCACGCATTTAGCAGCTAAAGTCCATTTCCCACATGGGAATGAGTTTTGGTTTTATGGTATTTTATGTAGTGTAAAATTTAACTTTTTGATTGAGATTAATTTCGGTTGTCGAGTAGGAAGGCTTCAGTTTACTGGGAAAAAAATAATGCTAAATAAATAATTTCAAAACGTGCCAAAGTTAAAACGTACATCAATTAAAGCAAGTCTCAGTACGTCGCGGTTCAAAAAAATACGATTCTGATTATTTGTATAAAGATAAAGTAAATCAGTATATTTCACTTCACCTTATTTTGATCGCTCTAACTACACGTGTAAGCATGTAAACAGTGTACATATATCCACATTCGTTATGCTTTTAGTAATAGTGTGTGTCCTTTGATTGAAATATATAGTCATGTCCTCGTTGTCCACGATGTACCAATGTCCCCGGTCTCCATGTTGTTGCTAATAGTGTGTGTCGCGGTTTTTATTGATCATTCAAAATAGAAAGATAAAGATGTCGAAAATGTTGTTTATGTATTAATGTCCATTGTCATCGGCTTTTGTAATAGTGTGCGTTATTAGACCGACTTTGATGTTCAGACTAGATATGGCAATATGTCCTAGTTGTTCGTATTGTACCAATGTCCACGGTCTCCATCTTGTTGTCAATAGTGTGCGTCCTTAATTTGTATTGATGGGTCAGACTAAATGTGTAAACATGTCCTCATTGTCTATGATGTAATAATATCCACAGTCTGCGTGTTTTGCTTAATTTTGCGCGTCTTTAGTTTGTATTAATAGTTAAGAGAAAATGTGTAGACATGTCCTCAAAACCCATGATGTACCAATGTTCACAGTATTCGTGTTTTTGGTGATATTGTGCGTTATTAGATGAAATTGATTGTTCTAAACTAAATGTGTAAGCTTGTCCCCGTTATCCGTGATGTACCAGTATGCACGGTCTCCTTTTGTTCGCTAAAAAAGACAAATCGTTCAATTATGCAAACAAATGGATCAAGCCCATTTAATGATAATCTGATAAACACACACTGTAAGATTATCTACTAGCCTTTAATTAATGCACATTCATCTTGAGAGTTCATTCTCTTTAATGAATGACTTCAAATTAGCCCTTAGTCGACGCTGATCCGTCAAGTGTTGTTCTAACATCGCGAGCCCTTGCCAGATTATATCACCGATACGCCTACTTAAAGTTACTTCTAACTGTTAACAATCTGGACCAGCACGTGTCACGCATTTAGCAGCTAAAGTCCATTTCCCACATGGGAATGAGTTTTGGTTTTATGGTATTTTATGTAGTGTAAAATTTAACTTTTTGATTGAGATTAATTTCGGTTGTCGAGTAGGAAGGCTTCAGTTTACTGGGAAAAAAATAATGCTAAATAAATAATTTCAAAACGTGCCAAAGTTAAAACGTACATCAATTAAAGCAAGTCTCAGTACGTCGCGGTTCAAAAAAATACGATTTTGATTATTTGTATAAAGATAAAGTAAATCAGTATATTTCACTTCACCTTATTTTGATCGCTCTAACTACACGTGTAAGCATGTAAACAGTGTACATATATCCACATTCGTTATGCTTTTAGTAATAGTGTGTGTCCTTTGATTGAAATATATAGTCATGTCCTCGTTGTCCACGATGTACCAATGTCCCCGGTCTCCATGTTGTTGCTAATAGTGTGTGTCGCGGTTTTTATTGATCATTCAAAATAGAAAGATAAAGATGTCGAAAATGTTGTTTATGTATTAATGTCCATTGTCATCGGCTTTTGTAATAGTGTGCGTTATTAGACCGACTTTGATGTTCAGACTAAATATGGCAATATGTCCTAGTTGTTCGTATTGTACCAATGTCCACGGTCTCCATCTTGTTGTCAATAGTGTGCGTCCTTAATTTGTATTGATGGGTCAGACTAAATGTGTAAACATGTCCTCATTGTCTATGATGTAATAATATCCACAGTCTGCGTGTTTTGCTTAATTTTGCGCGTCTTTAGTTTGTATTAATAGTTAAGAGAAAATGTGTAGACATGTCCTCAAAACCCATGATGTACCAATGTTCACAGTATTCGTATTTTTGGTGATATTGTGCGTTATTAGATGAAATTGATTGTTCTAAACTAAATGTGTAAGCTTGTTCCCGTTATCCGTGATGTACCAGTATGCACGGTCTCCTTTTGTTCGCTAAAAAAGACAAATCGTTCAATTATGCAAACAAATGGATCAAGCCCATTTAATGATAATCTGATAAACACACACTGTAAGATTATCTACTAGTCTTTAATTAATGCACATTCATCTTGAGAGTTCATTCTCTTTAATGAATGACTTCAAATTAGCCCTTAGTCGACGCTGATCCGTCAAGTGTTGTTCTAGCCACGCGAGCCCTTGCCAGATTATATCACCGATACGCCTACTTAAAGTTACTTCTAACTGTTAACAATCTGGACCAGCACGTGTCACGCATTTAGCAGCTAAAGTCCATTTCCCACATGGGAATGAGTTTTGGTTTTATGGTATTTTATGTAGTGTTAAATTTAACTTTTTGATTGAGATTAATTTCGGTTGTCGAATAGAAAGGCTTCAGTTTACTGGGAAAAAAATAATGCTAAATAAATAAATTCAAAACGTGCCAAAGTTAAAACGTACATCAATTAAAGCAAGTCTCAGTACGTCGCGGTTCAAAAAAATACGATTCTGATTATTTGTATAAAGATAAAGTAAATCAGTATATTTCATTTCACCTTATTTTGATCGCTCTAACTACACGTGTAAGCATGTAAACAGTGTACATATATCCACATTCGTTATGCTTTTAGTAATAGTGTGTGTCCTTTGATTGAAATATATAGTCATGTCCTCGTTGTCCATGATGTACCAATGTCCCCGGTCTCCATGTTGTTGCTAATAGTGTGTGTCGCGGTTTTTATTGATCATTCAAAATAGAAAGATAAAGATGTCGAAAATGTTGTTTATGTATTAATGCCCATTGTCATCGGCTTTTGTAATAGTGTACGTTATTAGACCGACTTTGATGTTTAAACTAGATATGGTAATTGTGTTCGTAGTTAGTTTGATTGAGATTTCAGATTAGAGGTTTAAACATGTCCTCGTTGTCCATGATACAGATTTGTTCGCGGTCTCGATGCTGTTGCTAATAGTGTGTGTAATTTGTATTGACAGTCAGACCAGATATATATAAACATGCCATCGTTTTCTATCTTGAACAAATGTCTTTATTCTCCATGATTCTGTTAATAATGTGCGTCATTAATTTGTCTTAATAACTCAAACCAGATATTTAACCACGTCCTCGTTGTCCATGATATACCAATATCCACAAGAGAAATGTTAATACTAATAGATTGCGTCTTTACCTTATTTTGATCGCTCTAACTATACGTTTAAACATGTCAACAGTGTACATATATCCACATTCGTTATGCTTTTAGTAATAGTGTGTCCTTTGATTGAAATTTATAGTCATGTCCTCGTTGTCCATGATGTACCAATGTCCCCGGTCTCCATGTTGTTGCTAATAGTGTGTGTCGCGGTGTTTATTGATCATTCAAAATAGAAAGATAAAGATGTCGAAAATGTTGTTTATGTATTAATGTCCATTGTCATCGGCTTTTTGTAATAGTGTGCGTTATTAGACCGACTTTGATGTTCAGACTAGATATGGCAATGTGTCCTAGTTGTTCGTATTGTACCAATGTCCACGGTCTCCATCTTGTTGTCAATAGTGTGCGTCCTTAATTTGTATTGATGGGTCAGACTAAATGTGTAAACGTGTCCTCGTTATCCATGATATACCCATATCCACAAGATAAATGTTAATACTAATAGATTGCGTCTTTACCTTATTTTGTTCGCTCTAACTACACGTGTAAACATGTCAACAGTGTACATATATTCACTTTCGTTATGCTTTTAGTAATAGTGTGTGTCCTTTGATTGAAATATATAGTCATGTATGTCCTCGTTGTCCATGATGTACCAATGTCCCCGGTCTCCATGTTGCTGCTAATAGTGTGTGTCGCGGTTTTTATTGATCATTCAAAATAGAAAGATAAAGATGTCGAAAATGTTGTTTATGTATTAATGTCCATTGTCATCGGCTTTTTGTAATAGTGTGCGTTATTAGACCGACTTTGATGTTCAGACTAGATATGGTAATTGTGTTCGTATTTCGTATTGTACCAATGTCCACGGTCTCCATCTTGTTGTCAATAGTGTGCGTCCTTAATTTGTATTGATGGGTCAGACTAAATGTGTAAACGTGTCCTCGTTGTCCATGATATACCCATATCCACAAGAGAAATGTTAATACTAATAGATTGCGTCTTTACCTTATTTTGATCGCTCTAGCTACATGTGTAAACATGTCAACAGTGTACATATATCCACATTTGTTATGTTTTTAGTAGTTGACGATAGGAACGAATGTTTGTGTTAAGCATATTGTGTATTTCACGGAGTCCTTGCATTCTTCAAGTTATTTTGGCTGAATAAATATATCAGGCATAAAAACATTATTTATTTTGTATAGTGTTTAATATGAACCTCAACACATAGATTAATGATATGCTAAAACAACAATAACAACAGCAACAACATAGACAACAACGTATCTATTTTAACTGAATTGAAACCTCCTAAATAGCTATAAAGTTCAAGAATTCCAGAAGTGAAATACAGAGTTCTATGAGAATACATGATTTGTATAGAGTCAGTGGATGGGGATAAGTTTTCAATACCTTTTTACAAAATGTTTATCCTGTTCTATTGTTTTGGCGCCATATATGAACAAGAATATTCATTAATCGTACAACACTATCACAGTTCACCTTCCAAATCACTTAGTTTATACATTTGCTAATTCGAGGTACCTTGTAAAGGTGTTTGGTATCGTTTACTGGATGTTTTTAAAATAAACCTCCCCGAATCGCCTAATTCACCTTACTGAAGAAAGACTAAATGAGTAAGAATATTACTAACTAATGCAGCTCTAAATAAGTGTTCTTTCACGTTATAAATATAGGTTGGTCCAGTAGAAAATTCTGAGCGTTTGGCTATTGTTGAAAACCTCTTTAAATTTGGGAAAACAATATAGATTGCTGCCTTGTGTTTTCATTTTGTATGTTGTTTTAATACGATTTCGTTTACAACGGAACTATCGACACAAATACAATTATATATATTACGGACACTTACTACAGCACAGTAAATTGACAAATATCGTCCAGTGCTTCGTTCTAATGTTTGGAATCACAAGGCTCCGACATTGCTGTTTGAAGTAATAATTAATGACTTTTTTTAGACAAACTCTCATCATAATATGATCATCCTTTGGTTCTTTAAACGTGTAAAGACATTCATGGGATGAATCAAAATGAACCACATTTGCGTCTGTGTGCAGAAATCCTTTAAGTCGGAATAGTTAATGTATGGTTTAATATTTCTGTTCATTTTAATTGTGCAATTTAATGACAACCAAAATTGTCCGTAAATTCAAATTGTCCGCATTTTCCATGTTGTGGTCAATATATTTGTGTGTCCTTAGTTTGAATGGATTGTACATAATGTTTGTGTAAATGTGTGCGTCCTCGTTTGCATTGCTAAATTTCATATACCTTAGAATTGATCCCACAGTACCTTCCTCGATACGTCGACATTTGGTATAAATTTGTTGCCAGAAACTATATATATATTAGCTCCAAGATAGCCAGAACAAATGTCCTCGATACGAGGTTACATACCCATGTCCTCGATATCCACCAAATACAAGAATGTGTGTGTGTGTGTGTGTAAAACACAAGCCAAGGTACGTTTTTGTTTTACATCAACAAATAACTCTCTACTGTCCAGTATCTTATTTATTTTGTGTTCAACCTTAATAATGGGGTTTAATTGGCAAATAATAATAATAATAATAATAATAATAATAATAATAATAATAATAATATTATTATTATTATTACCAATAATTTTTTAATAGTAATAATATAATAATAATAATATTATTATTATTATTAAGATTATTTATTTATTATTATTATTATCATAATTATTATCATTTTTGTTGGTATTATTATTAAGATCATTTAATTATTTTTTTAATAATATCTTTATTATTATTGGTAGTAGTATTATAAAAGTGATTGAATTATTACCATTGTTATTCTTGTTCTTTTACTCGTTGTTTTTGTTCTTTTTTGGGGTGAGTGGGATGGTGGGGGTGGGAGAAACCAGACAAATAACTTCCGCATTTGAAAAAACTAAAAAAAATTGTGTTTATGTATGAGTGTTTTGCCCCTGATGTGTTGTTCGTGGGATTTTTTTTATATCTGTTTATTTAAATTGAATCCTAACCTTAATTTGTTTCCATCGGGATTATATCATAAATAGGAGGGTGTTGGTCCCTAGTGTTTCTATTGAAATGATTTCCTTAGGTCGGGTTTTGATTACCCATCCTGAATCCCTCATCTCTTTTTTCCCCATAGTTAACCCTGGCTAGTGGGGTGGTGTGGTGTTGTTCCTCGTTAACTCTCTCTAGCATATATAGCTAGTTTGAGTTGTTGGGGAACACAATCGTTTTTCGAATTATGTATAAAAGGGGTGTAATGTTTTCCTTGTCCACCCATGAGTGTAATAAATAGTGTTTGTTTCCATGTTTTCTCATTTTATATATTTATAGTAGATAAATTTTGAGATGGTTAATCTTTGCTTTGTTCACCAGATTATTATAAGTTCTTATTTACCCAAATGAATGATATTAGACTGATTGTACTCCCTATCTCAAGTACGAGCTTACTTGAGATGTGTATTCTCTGCTAGAGATACAAAGAATACTGGTTTCCTCACAATCTAATTCCTAAACTTAGGATTGTACTCTTCTCCCTTAGAACTATAAAGTTCTAGGGCTAATTTCCTCTCCTTGTAGTAAAGTATTTTTTTTAAAAATAAAGTAACCCAGTCGACTTTGCTAGAGTCATTTGTCCATTGTGTATGTAGTTTGTGTTTTTAGTTGTGTGTTGTATGATGTTTTTGTATGGACAGCACTAACTAGGTCAAAGAATAAAGTTGTAGTACTTATTTAAATTAATTGTGAAATTTGAATATTTTAAAATGTATTAAAAAAATAAAAAGAAATTTTAAAATTCGAAAAGTGCACTTTAGTTAGATAAATTATATGTTCACTAAAAGTTCTTTTTATATGCTGTGGCATTTCCAAATGATTTGTTTCTAGTAGTGTTGTGTTTTTCCGTTAGTCTTGTGGATGTCCTTTTCCAGTGCGGTTGTATCCATTAAGACCTTTGATTAGTCTAACTTAGACTGTTTATTATTTTGGTTGTAAAAGTGAATTTTGTGATAGTTTTGATGTAAACTATTTATATTAAATCAATTTAAGATTTGAAAAGATATAGGATCTTAGCCCTATTTATTAAACAAACTTATATTATAAGTGCCATAGCACTATAAGCCAAAAGAAGATAATGGAAGAAAGAAAGAAGAATGAAAATTTTCTTCCACTTGCTGTTCTCATCAGTTAATATAGATGTCAGCACTAGTAATGCTTTTCTCTTGTATATTGGGGAGTTAAGATCTTACCGATTCAGTTTATAGAGAGCTCTGAGAATGCGTCATTTGTTTGTTGGGCATAGCAGTATCGCCAGGTTGGGAACAGATTAGTCCGAGTTTCCTCTGACCCTTGCCACCCCATTTTTTATATTTGGTTTTTTATGTTGGGGTGATGGGTCAGAGCGCATCCCCTATCGAAAAGTTGGAATTCGGCTACACCTGCTGGTGTCGGCATGGGGTACTCGCCTACTGACAGGCCTAGAAAACTTTAATGACATTATATTGGGTCATACTTACATTAAATCGATAGGGAAATCATTTATCTTCTCAGAAATTACAAGTATAACACTGATTGTGTATTTAATCCGTTGTCGGACGAGACGAAATTACAGCGTTGATGAATTTTTGACCTCGTTCGCACCATTTGCATTGCTAGTCACATGACTAGCCAAATCTCGCAGCCGATATGCATAATACGTCACTAGTCAAATAGTCACGTGATAACAACAAACCCGCGTTGTCGTGTGGTTTCAGCGTGATCATTCCAGGACGATGCGACATAGACACGTTTCCGGTTGGTGTCATCTCAATTAATATGTTGAAAACCATGTGTTCTTTCATGTTATTCTAGACATTGCGTGACTTTCATTCACTATTTTCGACTGTTTGCTTCATCAACATTCAGTCATTGGAAAATAATTGTACATGTACTATGATCGAGTGTTCCTGCTGCGGCACAGAGTTTCAGAAAAAAAAATAAAGGATTTAAAAGAATAGCCATTCATTCTAAATTTAAAGGTGGACCTGTGGTATTACAAACACTACATGGTTTAATGTTAATGCATCCAATACACCACGTTTGTACAGCGAAGCCATAAATTTTGAAAAATTCTGGGATCTTTTGGGCTTCTCTTGAATCAGTTCTAACAATGATTTTTCCCTTGCTAATGTTCGGCATTGCTTTATAAGTTTCCTTTCGCACATTTAAGGCCCTGAACTGTAATCTCTGTTCGAAACCCACTTGAAATACTTTTAGAGGAATTTCGCATGGGAATTGCGATACAAAAACATCAACTGTTTTCAAACCAATTAATTTTGTGATGGGGGTGGGTGGGGCTGGGTGACTTTTGCAACAAATTTGCCTACCTCTAAATTCCCCATAGGGAGAAGGTGCTCTTTTTCTCTAGGGTAAATGAGGAAAGTACCCCTACCTGAGTGTAAGGGTGCGCTGCCGGTTATCAAAGTGTTATTAGTACAATATTGCACAAGGCCTGGTCAGAGGTATTGAGCAACCTGGAAAAACAACACTTGAAGACCGCCTCCCACTAATTAGCGTTATCTAGAAGATGATCTCTACGGTGTAATTTGCCCGGTCAATGGATATAGTAATCTGAGATGGTACTTTGAACAAGACAACACACGAGCCCCCGTAAAGATAAAATATGAATTTAATTAAAAATACAATTAAGAAAAGAATGACACTGTGAATTACAATTTCTTTCTTTCTGAATACACTTAGTTCAGAAATACATAAACTGAAGCTTTAAAACAATGGATACATTCATAAGAATCAAACACTAATAAAAACAAATGAAGTTAGCCGTTAATACTGAGAGTAAATTTCATCATGGAATCAAATATTCATTTAACATTGGACTGTTGGGTGATTCAAAATGACCTTGTTCGACGACTGGTTCTCTTTTTTTCTCTTCTGCGTTCGTCTTGACTTGCTTGCCCTTTGGTTGTAAGCGGGATTACACAACTCTGTCTTCCAGCTTGTTTCCCGTCTCTGAATTCCGACTTCCTCGCTATTACTTCAAACAAACTATTTTCCTTGTGTTTTTGACGTGCTTCTGCCGTTTGATTTCCGGCGGACTTTCCTGAGCTTATTATTACGAAGGCACTGCTGTAAAATTACCACCGGAGTCTTCTATTATGTTGGAACTAATAAATGCTGACCGTCTCTTGCAGAGGTCTTCCTAGACTAATTCAAAACTCATTGACTCAGAGAATATATTCCCCAATTCTAGGTTTCGACCCAACCCTCTTTTCTATACATTTGACCAATCGGCATAAATGCTATCCTTGCGGACCTTTTGAAAACCGTCTATCAAGATGCCAAAAATGCCACTTACGATCGAAATATCACCTTATCATTTGTCTCAATCATTTTTGACAGCTCCGCGTGAGGAATCACATAATTTTAAGCGTGTCAAACACTCAGTCCGTTTTTACTCTAAATATTGTAACAGTCTGACCGAGGTAAACTAACATTCTTTCCGTTCAAACTCTACTCCAAGACAGAGAATTTTGGTCTTCCAGCAGCTTGCTTGGGAGGCATGTTGCTCAAAAATGAATTGCATCCTGTGTATGCTATTTGTGTTGTGCTATTTGTGTGTTGCTATATGTATACATACATTCTATCTATCTATCTATCTATCTATCTATCTATATATATATATATATATATATATATATATATATATATATATATAGTGTCTTGTTAAGATAGCCTTTTTCTGAATCGAATTTCCCAGTTGTATATCAGTGCATTGACCCCTAAACGGTCTTCACAGTTTTTTTTTTTTAAAGTTTGAATAAGTCCGTTTATTTTTTTTATAGATTTTTGAATTTGGTATAAGTCCAGTGTTTCTAGTTTATATTTATCCTGGATTATTGGCCCTTTTTTCTTAATGCTTTAATGATTGTAGTTATATTGTTCGGGGTCTTGTACATTTCCTTATTTATTTCTCTAGGTCGACTGTGTTTGAGGCGGGACCTGTACATTTTTATGTTTTAGTTTTACTTCAGCCGTCTCGACTACGCTCGTCCTTTCTTTATTTATCTTCTTATCTCTATTCCAGGTCGAGAATTATTTGTTTATTGTCCCTTAAAAACGGGCTGTCTCTATAGTTCGTGAAAACTATACAGAGTGGTGGTGATATTAGGTCACTAGTGACTATAGATAGAGAGCATGCTTTTATGAGAAACACATTTTTTTTACCTTTTCTAATCATATCTAGTGTATTTCTCCTGTGTTGTTGTGCTGGTTTTTCTCTAAGTGAGTTCTTTTTCCAGCTCTTCTACGGGTCTGCCCACTTCGCGTAGCGCCATGTGATTTAGCCCCGTGTTTTCCTTACTAGTACTTCTCTTCCCGAGGTCCCTGTATCCCCCTGCCCTTTTTTTTCCCTATCTATTGTGTTTCCCAATTATAATAATTTGGTCGCGTGCTCTCATATTCCTAACTATAAAATCTGTTGTTTCGTACAGTAGTTTCAGTGTAAAATTTCCGTCTAGATATAAGAATTGTTTACTATTGTATGGTTGAGTTGCCCTGAATTTTAATATCAGGGTAGACCATCTAACTTGGTCTCTAAGCCTTTTTTTATTTTGTCTTGGCGGCTTCCCAAAGGCTTAGAGACCAAGTTAGATGGTCTAATATCAGGGCAACTCTCTGATCTGTATTTTTTTTCACATTGAACCATGCTGAGTTTTTGTTGTTGTGAAATTTAAATTTTTACACAGTGGACATTTAGGCGATACTCGATCATATGCCGTCTCACTGCGAACTCTCCTGTCAACCACGCATCATGCATGTATTTGAACACGAAGCTTTTTATTTAAGTGATCTAGTTTGACCCAGTTTCACCAGGCCCTATCCCAATTAATGTTTATATTTTCTTGCTCTATTTTTTGAAAATCCTTATTTATAGTATGATCCAGTTGTATGTTGATTTTGTGTCGATTTCCCATAATTCCCTAGCGTCCCTATATTTGTTTAATAGTTCTTTTATCGGTGCTAATTTCCTTCGGCACCCCTAGTAATTTTGTTAATTTGTTGTTTTTATAAATGTCGTTTCTCTGCTTCATTGAGAATCCGAAGTAATATATACAGAGTCCATGCCAAGCTATATTGTGCTCTGCTTTAATTTCCTTAAATCTATTTAGAATGTTAGTGTTTTTAATGAGGGCCGGGTGGGGGAAGCCTAAGCCTCCCATTTTCCCATATCTATATAGTTTCTTTGTTGATGTAGTGCATTTTAAATCCCCATAAGTATTTTATAATCTTGTTATCTATCACTTTTAACGTTTCGTTTTGTATGTCTAACGATTTTAATGTATAGTTAAGGTGCACATTTTGCAACTTGAGCCCGTTCCAATAGTCATAGTGGCGTTAGCGCCCAGATTTTGATATTTTCATTAATTTTTTCCCTGATTTCCTTGAGGTTTTGTTTCTCCTCATTCCTTCCAAAATTTACTCCTAAGGTTTTTACATTGTCTTTAATTAAGGAGGGAGATAGCCCATGTTGCTTGCCTCCCCAGTTTCCTATTAGTAATATTTCTGTTTTGTCGGGGTTTATTATTGATCCCGAAACATTCCCAAATTGTTCAAATTCCTTTATCAGTTCTTTTTAGGAATTTTTATCTTGTATAAAGTTAGTACAATCATCTGCATGTTGTAGCATTTCACCTCTTCTTTTATGTTTGGAACTTTAATCCCTTGGTTGTTATTTATTTGTATACTTAGTATTTCTATAGCTATTACGTATAATAGCATAGATAGTGGGCATCCTTGCCTCACTGATCTTTTGATATCAACTTTATCCGTTTTGGCTCCGTTTACCTGTACACATGAGTTTATATCTCTGTACAGGATTTTAGAGCAACTTTGGAAGTTTATTCCAAATCCAAATTATTCCAGTGTCTTGTATAGATTGTTTTGTTACAGTCTGTCAAAGGCTTTTTCCTGATCTATTAGTACCATGGCACTTGTTCTCCCAGTAATATTTATGATAGTTCTAATATTAAGTATGTTAATTTGTATTTCCCTCCCTTTCGGGCCACTAGTTTGATTTATGTTGATTATATTATCAAGACACTTTTTCACCCTTTCTGCTAAAATTTTACTTATAATTTTATAATCAATATTTAGGAGGGAAACGGGTCTCCAATTGTTTAGATCTTCCCTATCCCCTTTCCTTCGTATATTAGTGTTATCATACCTGCACTCATTGTGTTTGACATGTTTTGATTCCTTAGTGCAATATTATATAACCATTCTAATACTGGCGACAGTTCTCCACAGAATTTGTTTTTTAGAATTCCGCCGAGATTCCATCTCTACCTGGTGATTTGTTTTTAGATAGTTTCCCTATCGTCTCCATTATTTCGTCTTGCGAGATGAAATCCTCACATATGCTACTATGTTATGCGGTTATCATCTCGCACTTTGTCTCTTGTAAATATGTGTATGTATGTTCGTCTTCTATGTCCTGTGAGGTATATAAGTCCTTGTAGTAATTTTGTATGTAGTCTAGTATTTTAGATTTGTCTGTCGTGCTTCCTTCCCTCCCTATGTTTAGTGATTCTAGGGTCCCCCCAAATCTTCTTAATTCCTCCCGTTTATAAAGCCCTTCCCCGTTTTGATATAAGTGTGAATTTTCCTGCTTTTATATCCCTCCCCTTTTGCTCTTCTTTTTTTAATTTTACTAATTTTTCTTCTAATGTTTTTTTTTGTGCCCTGTGTTGTTGTTTTTATCAAATTTTCCAAAGCTTCCTTTTCAAATTTTATCTTTCTACCCTTAAATTTTGAATGAAAAATAGCTAATTTTCTTTTAAAAACCCTTTTTAGTTTATCCCACTCAGGTATTATATCCAAATTCCCTTTTGCTTTGAAATTTTCTATTTCTTTTTTTAATTTCCCTCCCAAATTCTTCATTTTCTAGTATTTTATTGTTTAGTTTCCATTGTCCCCTTCCCCATTAATTCTTTCGTTTTTCCCTATTTCTACGGATATTAATTTATGGTCCGAAAGTTTTAATCTATTATCCCTGCTATAATGTATTTTTTTAAAAACCCTTTTTAGTTTATCCCACTCAGGTATTATATCCAAATTCCCTTTTGCTTTAAAATATTCTATTTCTTTTTTTTAATTTCCCTCCCAAATTCTTCATTTTCTAGTATTTTATTGTTTAGTTTCCATTGTCCCCTTCCCCATTTAGTTCTTTTGTTTTTCCCTATTTCTACAGATATTAATTTATGGTCCGAAAGTTTGTAATCTATTATCCCTGCTATAATGTATTGAATTGTTCCGGATGATGTACCCCAGAATTTATCTATCCTGTTCCCTGTGTTTTCTTTATAATCAAAAGTGTAATCTGCCCTTAGTATGTTTAACCGTCTGTATATATCAATTAGTTTCTGTGATTTCATAATATATTCCATTTTGTCCTTAAACCGTATGTCTTCCATTGTCAGTTTTCTCGTTCTGTCTATGTCGTCCCCTGCCCAATTAAAATCGCCTCCTATGATCAAATTGTCCATTGTATAGTTTTCTAAATATTTCGCCAGCTCGTCTATAAATTCCTGTTTTTTGTATCTATTTGCTGGTATATACACATTAAGAAAATTGTTCCCTCTCATTTTTATGTGAATTAACCTTCCCTTAAAAAACGCCCTTTCTTCTACCCTTTTCCATGTACACCCTTGTTTATTATTAATTACCATAGCTATCCCTCCCTTGGTATTCTTTCCCACAAAGTTGTTAGTTATTTTTATGCTATCCATGTCTCGTTCAATTTGTTCTTTAAGTTCGTCCGTAAATCCATTGTGTGTTTCCTGTACAAAAAGTAAATCATAGCCCCCTATTTGTTTCAATTTTTGTGCTTTGTCTTTATCTATCCCATTTATATTAAAAGATAATAAACGGAAGTTTTGTCCTTCCATTTTTGTAGTGCACCAGGTTGCCGCTTTATAATCAGTAATATTGGTTATATTTAGTTTTTAAATGGCTATTGTTCTTATATTTCTATGATTTCCTCATCTAACCCTTTTTCTGGGGATCCTGGTTCTTCCCATAATGTTTTGTTTGTGCTACCTGACTGTAAAAGTCACTAGTGACCTGCGAGGTAAAAAGTGTATCCCTAAGGTAATTTAGGTTATTTGGGTCCTTAGAGAGTCACTGTCTGTTTGTGTCTCATCTTCTTTTTTTTGGCTTTTCTGCTTAACCACTTCCGATCCTTTGTTTTCCTTTGTGGTATCCTTTCCCTCCTTTTTCCTTTCCTCAAGTGATTGAGATAAAAAGTTTTCTCATACCCCCCTCCACCTTTTGTTTTGTCTCACCTGTGCTTTTTCGTCAAGTAATGACAGGTTGACCGCTTTCCCGTTTCTTGTGGGCCCTTTCCCTTTTGATATTGGAGTAGAGCATGTCAGGGGGATAAGTTCCTTTCCTGATAAGTTTAGTATTTCTGTGCCTTCTTCAATGGTTAGCACTTCAAAAGGGATGCTTGTTGGAATTTAGCTTTTGACGTTCCGTGGTGTTTTGGAGTTTGTTTTATTTGAGGTGAGGATTTCGATCCATTTCTCTGCCGTATCGGAGGTTTTGTCCGATGTTAGTACCTCCCTCGCCTCTTGAATGACTTTTTCTCTATCTGCTCTATTGTTGTTTCCTTTTTGCGTTGAGGGGATTTCCCTGCAGCCACAGGGAAAAACACAACTAGATTATAGTACTTGTAGTTGAGAAGTCTCCTTAGTCGTTTCTATCACAATTACATCTGTAAATATCAATCAATCAATCAATCAACCGGAAAACCTTGTTTAAATGCCGTTGAGCACTACACCAAAAAGTATATTATATATAACATGCTATACTGTTTTGAAATAATAGAGTAACATTACCCTGTTAAAGTCTGCTATATATATATATATATATATATATATATATATATATATATATATATATATATATATATATATATATATATAACATGCTATACTGTTTTGAAATAATAGAGAGTAACATTACCATGTAAAAGTATGTTTAAAATAGTAAAGAGTAACATTACCATGTAAAAGTATACTATATTTAACATGATATACTATTTCGCGATTGATTCAGATGAATGTCTATGACAACAACAAAATATTTCACAAAAAGAACTGTTCTTATTTCGCAACTACATCATACAAAAACAAATTTATCTATTTGTGAATTGATCAGACAACAGCCTATATAATTATTTAAATGTTTAGTGAAATATTGTGTTGTTGCGCCTCGAATTAATTAATGTGTCATCTATGCCTGAATTTTCTCGCATGGTAGTATGGCGCGGAAACAAATGCTAAAGGTATTTATCTACCTGCATAATCCTAGCAAACAACCTTGATGTATGGAGTAGAGAGGTGCATTTCGGATGTGAAATCATGGATGACATGTAACAAGCTGCAGATGAATGATGATAAAACTGAGGCTATTATGATCACGACCCAAAGACATTCTCATTCACATCCTTTACCTCAGACAATAAATATCAGGAACACCAACATTATATTCTCACAGTCAGTTCGAAACCTAGGTGTTACTCTAGACAGTACTCTCACATTGCACCAACATGTCATGAACATATGCAAGGCTGCATATCTTGAACTGAGATGCATCAGTTCCATTCGTAAATATATTTCAGGTTGATGGCACTAAAATGTGTGTGTTCGTTAGTACTTTCAAGACTGGACTATTGTAACTCAGTTCTGTCTGGTTCTCCACAATATTTACTCCAGAAACTTCAAACGTTCAAAACACAGCTGCTCGGATGATCTTTAGAGGACCTTGATCAGAGCACACCTTACCACTGCTCTGTACGCTACACAGGCTATCAATTCGATACAGAATCAAAACGCAAAATGTGTTCTTTGTAATTTGTTTCACTGAGAGACTCCAGTCCAACATGCCTGTCCAGCCTCACCCATGTATATACACCAGCAAGATACTTACGCTCTTCTTCTGACAATCGTACAGGTGTGCACCGGGCTGACTTCAGTGAAGAGTAGAAATATACTCCCAATACACATAAAGTGACAGAACACATCATCATCATCATCAGTCTCTTGACCTAGTGTGGTCGTTGAGGCACTGTGCTGCTGAACATCTGACCAGTTCCCTCCGCTAGGTGTTTTTTTATATTTAGAACACATACAATATACAACAATGACATACAATCATATACAGGGCATTTGGATTCTTCTTTTTTTTTTATCCAGTTCTTCCACCAGCTCCTGACTTTTCCAATGATTCCTTTCTTTCTCCTCTTCTTCTTTTCATCCTCTGGAATCCAGTCAGGATCCCCCATTGCTCCAAACGTTTCATGAACGTTTATCTAGTTGTTGTTCAGTCTTTCAAATTCCTCTTTCTGTTTTCTTGTTCCTTTTTCTTTATTTAGTCCAGGTATCTTAAGTTTTCCTTTTACTTCTGCCAGTACATTTCTCATCGTGTAATCGGCTTTGTTTGTTTAGTTGGTTTAGCACGCACTAAACAGATGACCACTCTGTTAAATTCAATGTTTTTGTAAAAGCACCTGAGTTGGATATACAGCATCAAGTGCCTCCTTCAAGCTTCTCAGTCTTACATTTTTTGGTGTAATGAAACCTCTTAACTTTTTCTATGTTTTCCAGTAGCATACCTTCCACCAAATCCCTGGCTACTTTCAGGCTGGTCACTTGACTTATCACAACGTCTTTGGTATATTGATATCCCCATTCATATTCTAGCCTTTCCACCGCATATGCTACATAGATAATCCTAAACCAACTGTGTCTGAGTTCCTTAAATAACTCAATGGCCATCTCTCGAATGATGATGATGATTTGAATTATAGACGCTTTCGCCGATAAGAGCACGTGCGTCTGGTGGGCTATCCACATACAAGGGAAAGAAAACAAGCCACAAATATACTTTCAAAAACCACAAAATCTACTAACCACACATAAGGGAAGAAAAGCACTTCATACGACCACATACCCGCAAAGGGTTCAGCATTGCTTTGTTCCATCCAAATGGATGTTCATCGCACGACCGCTTACCTGGATGTTGTTGCAGCCACCTTAGTAAATGTCTTATTACAAGTAGTTGGTGTATCAGAAGCAGCCGTAGAAGTATTAGTTATTGTGCAGAAGGTCAGCTAGAAGTAGTAGTAGCAGCAGTATAGTTAAAATGAACGGGTGGATGAATCTCGTTAGAGGTTGAAGACATAATTTTGACATGGTTCAACAGAAAAATAAATAGAGTAATAGCCATCAAGATAGATAGATAGATAGATAGATAGATAGATAGATAGATAGATATGGATGGATGGGTAGGTAGGTAGATAGATAGATAGATAAATAGATAGATAGATATGCAGACAGACATATAGATAGATAGAAGTGAGGATTTAGGGTTTTTTATATTCAAATTTAGATACTTGAATGCTGTCATTATTGAATCTTATTTACTTTCACATTTATTCTATCAGCCATATTGTGTACCCACGTCAACCAGCTGAACGAGAAATTCATATCTTAACCAGTCATTTAAATTCTAGGTCAATCATTTCGGTTATTTGTCTGTACACGCCAACACTTGCCATGCAAGGTCGACTAATAATAATAAAGCTTTTTGTCATGTGCTTGGATTTCTCTGCAATGACTGGTTGGCTTAGTACATAGTAACATTACCTTGCCAGGCGACGTGAAACAAATAGCCATTGTACAGAATACACTAGTTAACTTGGAACACGGACATTTTACGGGATTTATACATATTCTGTAAGTACCAGTCTATTAATTTTATTGATAAATTAAACTAAGTGTATTTTATATACTCGCTGAACATGTATATGTTCATATTATGCGTGTTGATAACAGCGTGAACACATTGAGTCAATACATGACCTTGGAATAACGTTTACACGTATCAAGGTTATTAAACGCGAGGAGAGTTATGCTCTTAATAGCACATTCGTAAATGAGAGAGAGAGAGAGAGAGAGAGAGAGAGAGAGAGAGAGAGAGAGAGAGAGAGAGACGGTAGTTACACCCACAACTTATTACCACGTCCGTATATTAAACGGCAGATAACTTAAACACTAGATCATCAAATATTTAAAACGTGGCTGATTTTCAACTAGCGCGATTTTAATGAAAATACAATATGCACCTTGTTTCCTGTGAATGTGTAGTCAATTATGATAGATAAAGCTTTATAGCAGCATTTATTCGCAGTATTTACACTCATTCAAATCCTTCCCCACAGTAGTTACACCCACCACATATTACAATCAACAGTATCTACACTTATGAAAACTCCCCATCCACATAAATTACACGCACCACATACTCCCATCAACAGTAATTAAACTCATGAAAACTCTCCCAGTTCACAGTAATTACTCTCACTAAATATTACCATCAACAGTATTTACACTAATGAAAACCCTCCCCCACAGTAATCACACCCACCACATATAATCATCGACTGTATTTACACTCACGAAAAACCTCCCCATCCACAGTATTTACACTCACGACAAACCCTCCCCATCCACAGTAGTTACACCCACCACATATAATCAGCAACAGTATTTACACTCATGACCCATCCCCCCACACATAACCATGAACAGTATGTACACCCACCGCTAATTTAACCATCCACAGAAATTATACCCGCCACTTATTACAATCAAGATTAACTGCACTCATACAAAACCATTTCCATCCACTCCACACTAGTTACACCCACCACTTATAATCATCTCTCTCTCTCTCTCTCTCTCTCTCTCTCTCTCTCTCTCTCTCTCTCTCTCTCTCTCAGTGACTGTGTGTATGTGTGCATCTCTTCTTTTGTCTGCATTGTACTACATTATATAGTTGGTGATGCACGAGATGAACTCCAAATGAGGATAACAAAAATATTACAATATTAGTGTTCGTTGAATATTTTTGTATATTTTTAGAGTAAAATAATAGAACACCTTTCGTCCGTTCTCAAGTGCACTAAAATAAGACTGATTTTCTTCACAAGCTCTTTGTAGCGTTTGCAAAGGTTGGGGTGGGGTACTTCCAATATATTAATTAAAATATTATGGAAGTTCCACCCTGGCTCGTGAAGTTATAAAGTTAGATTACGGACGAAATAGATGTACAGCTCTGCGCCCCCAGTCAGCACTGCCGACGGTTAAATTATATAGAACACGAAGATGAAATTCAAAATAATTGTTTAATAAAGTCGCTAATTTTAAATAATAAACTCAATCACTTGTCCTCCAAGTGACAGCCTACTTCATCTCGTGATTTTCAGTGTGAGTTCGATTTCCCCATGGCCTTTGGTTCTACTCATCTCTTTATTTCGTTCCTCCCACTCCTCCTGGACTTCACCTCTCCCGACTTCTCTCCTTCCTTCTCTTTTCTTCCGTCTCCCTATCGGAGACACTGGGACCACTGTCACTGGTCTATCCCTGGAAGCTTCCTTTAGAATCTGCACTTAGAATCCTGTCCTAAGATTTATCTCCGCCAATAACACATGGTTGATCGGAGTTGCTATCTTCTGGCAATCTTTCTAACGAACTATAGCGAACTAAATCTTGCTGGCAGGTTTAAGGATATCATACTTAGCCAAAATAGGTTCCCGTCCTTATCTCGATTCTGATTAGGTAGCGCTGTGGCCCTGTCCAATCGACTAAGCGACAAATTCAACCTGACTGTCGGTCTGAGGAACAAGAAGATAAGGCACGTCCACTCCTTCGGGCAACTTCTTTGATCTGCACAAGCGCTTCCACACCAAGGTGATAATTTCGCTACTGACGGCCTTGGTCGGGCTTCCCACCCTAGCCACGGCAAACTTACGTAAGGGATAGTGCTAGCCTGCGGTCATGTTTAACATAACAATGGTTTGTCCGAATTACTTTGATTACACATGTTTCTATACCATTTTGGGTCGGGCAAAACGCCACACTCTTCACGAAAGAAATTGTCCACAATAAATATATACAAGACAAAATTAGGTATGCACATGACATAAGTTTGCTCTTTTTCAGTCTAACCCTTGTGTCAGCATTGTGTTGGAGTGACGGCTTACTTTTTTTTGACCCAGTAACTGTCAACGACAATCTGTTATAACTACAAAATGGCCACTGGAGGAGAGACAGAAAATGGTTGCAGTCTGATTAATGTTGAGGGAGTGACACTACAAGGCCGTAAGTGTTCTATAAATTATATTTTTAGAGAAACATTTGCTTGTTTATAAACCGTCAATATATACGTATATAATATCTTTTGTGTGTTTTTGTTATCATATACATAACTGCGCAGTAGAAGCAATGTATAATCGATGACAAAAAGTTGAAAGAGATTTTAAATTTAGATGACGTCAGGGTATATTTTCATACAATTTTGTTACCTAATGTCTGACATACTAATGGAGTATGTCAGGGTATATTTTCATGCACTTTTGTTACCTAATGTCTGACATACTAATGGAATTTGTCAAGGTATATACATGAACATACCTAATATATTATAGTGGGTTGGGTAAAGGAAATATACACTTGAACATACCTAAAATCGTATAGGGGTTTGGGTAAGGGAAATATACACGTGAACATACTTAATATTTTATAGCGGGTTGTGTAAGGGAAAGATACACATGAACATACCTAATATCTTATGGGGGGATGGGTAAGCGAAAGATAATGTAACATGAATATACATAATATCTTATTTTGGGTTGGGTTAGGTAAAGAAGCACTTGGACGTTTTTAAGACTGCAGTGTGCTTGGCAAGGGAAAGATACACGTGAACGTTTTTAATACACCGCACGGTTAGGTAAAGGAAAGATACACATGAAAATGCTTAATATCTTATATCGGGTTGGTAAGGGAAACATACACATGAACATACCTAATATCTTACAAGGGGTCGGGTAAGGGAAAGATACACATGAACATACTTAATATCTTATAGAGGGTTGGGTAAGGGAATCATACACATTCATATTCTTAATATCTTATAGTGGGTTGGGTAAGGGAAAGATACACATGAACATACTTAATATCTTACAAGGGGTCGGGTAAGGGAAAGATACACATGAACATACTTAATATCTTATAGGGGGTTGGGTAAAGGAAAGATACACATGAATATACCTAACATATTATAAGGGGTTGGGTAAGGGAAAGAAGCACTTGAACGTTTTTAAGACACTACAGAGTGCTTGGTAAGGAAAAGATACACTTGACTATTTTAATACACTGTAGAGTGCTGGGTATGGGAAAGATGCACGTGAACGTTTTTAATGCACTGAACGGTTGGGTAAAGGAAACATACACATGCATTTTTTTAATACACTGCAGAGTGCTGGGTAAGGGGAAGATGCACGTGAATATTTTAATACACTGCAGAGTGCTGGGAAAGGGAATGATACACGTGAATATTTTAATACACTGCCGAATGCTGGATAAGGGAAAGAAGCACTCGAGTGTTTTAATGCACTGCAAAGCGCTGCGTAAGAAAAAGACACGAGAAAATTCGTAATGCCCTACAGAATGCTGGATAAGGGGAAAGAGACGCATGAACATACTTTGGGGATGACATCTCCACCTAATAACCAGGTTCAAGGTTAATATGCAAATATGGGCGCTTATCGCATTTAAATCATATTAAGAGGATCGATAATAGTTCAGTTTATGTATTACACATATATATGGCTAAAGTGGTTACAGAGTGAGTTAATATGTTATTCATTGGTCAGCTGGATAATTATGTATTTCACATAGATATGGTTAAAAAAGATACCGAGTAATTTAAGATATGCTATTGATTTGTCAGCTTGAAATTTATATATTTCACATAGATATGGTTAAAAAAAAAACACTGTGTAATGTAATATCTGTTATTCATTGTCAGCTGGAACTTAATGTATTAGACATAGATATGGTTAAAGAAGTTACAGAGTGAGTTAATATGTTATTTATTGGTCAGCGGGATATATTAAAGTTTCAAATGTGGATAATATAAAAAAAATTGATAAAAAATATTGCTGAGCAATGTATAAATTCACACATTCAACAAATATATTATCATTTTCTTAGATCAATTATTGCACCAATGTGTACAGCCATTTTGTGAAAGAATTATTTTCAGACATGTTTGCACAAACAAACCTACTTTTCAGAAGAAATTTTAAATCACCATTGTAGAATAAATGAAGACATAAAGATATAACAATAGTTTGCCAAATTTATCCCAATATCAAACTAAATTTGATCAACAGAAAATGGTCCTTATCTGGCAAAGCAGCTTTTGTTACATTAGTCCAGTTATAATACCCTTAGATAATTGCATTCGTTTTGAAAATAAATTTGCAAAATTCTATAGCGGATTTACCGAGATGGAGAAGACAGCTCAGAATCACATCCTTCTGCACCCTCACTCCCCGGACCCTCATGGTCCCTCTACACTCTTTCGTATCACCAAAAATGAGGCAAAACATGAAGATATTATTGGTGCCATAAAATCTTTAATTAAATGATACTATTGCAGTAATTTATTTGTATCATCCAGGTAATTATAAACAGGGCTAAAATTGCAACCGAATTATTTATTATGTAATCTCTCTCAGTATATCGTTGTTTCCAGGACTATACATATATTCATGAATAAATCCATCCATCCATCGTAACGTTGTCCTTTGGACATATATTTTGTTTTGCATGTGTTGATTATGGTAAGACATCATTATAAACAGTTTCCGGAAGCTACAACGTCGATGTTATGAACCATGTTTAGGCAATTGTTTTAGCGCTTACAACTAAAATGACATGTTAGTGTTTTCAGGCGATAACAGAAAGAGAATCCATGAATGACATACATTTTGCATAATTTCTTTCTCATCTGAATCTCTCAAATTCTTCTTCCAAATGGTTCAAATATATCTAAAGTGAAGTACATATATGTACCATTTTATAATATGTACATTCCTAGTGAAGTACATGCAGGCATGTTTTTATGACAGGTACAGTCATAGGGATGTACATGGATGTACGATTTAAGCACAGGGACATTCATAGTGAAGTACATGCATGTACGATTTTCTGACATATTGTTTTAAATTACACATGACAAATTACTTTCTAGTCTATCAAATTGGTTTAAATTATAAATCCCATGAAAAATTACGTTCAAGTTCTTAAAATTTAAATTATAAATCCCATGAAAACTTACTTTATAGTCCCTCAAATGTTTAAATTATAAATCCCATGAAAAATTATTTTTTAGTCCTTTAAATTTGTTTAAATGAAAAATCCCATGAACGGTTACTTTATGGTCCTTTACATTTGTTTAAATTATAAATCCCATGAAAAAATACTTTCTAGTCATTTAAATTGTTGAAATTATAAATCCCATTAAAATTACTTTCTAGTCAGGTGAATTTGTTTTAATTATAAATCTCACGAAAAATTACTTTCAAGTCCTTTAAATTTGTTTAAATTATGAAACCCCATGAAAAATTACCTGATAGTCCTTTACATTTGTTTAAATTATAAATCCAATGAAAAAGATATTTAACAGTTTTCAAGGTTGCCAAGAGTATGCATATACCAACATTAAGGTCGATGGTTCCAAACAAAACAATAACCCTATGATTCCACTTGGTAAAATGGTATTTACGGATTTCCGTCCGTTTCAAGACTGTTGACCTTTGTGTGTAAAACAAGTTCGGTGGTATCGATAAATCAGAGCTAGTTAAGACGTCCAGTTGTAATTCTTTATAGGGTAAAACAAGTTTGGTGAGTATATTTATCAATATACCCGAGCCAGTTAAGACGTCTCTTGTAATTCTGTATAGGGTAAAACAAAGTCGGTCAGTGAAAATATTGATCTGCCATTGAGACGTCAATATTGTAAATTTGTATAAAAATTGATTAATGAAACTTCACGTTAGCGGAATTGTAACATATTTAGATAAGAATAAAAACACACAAAATAATTCTGCCTGGCATAGGTTTTTAAACAAACTGAATCAGCTTGACTTTCGACTCTAATCAATGCGTAAATATGCTCTGATTTGGATATAAGTCTGTCAGACAGAAGCAAAGCACAAATGTGTGCTTATAAAAGCATCGAGTGGATGAATGAAAACAATACAACTTTGAACTGGAATTAATCAATGATCAATTCTCAAATTGAAACGTAAACATATAACGTTGAATCGGAAATTAATCAATGATTAAAAACTGAATATTCTCAAATTCAAACGTAAACATGAAAACGTTGAATTGGATATTAATCATGACCAATAACAGTGAATATTCTCAAATTCAAACGTAAACATTAAAACGTTGAATTGGAAATTAATCAATGATCAATAACAGTGAATATTCGTAAATGCAAACGTAAATATTACAACGTTTAGATTTGGAAATTAATCAATGATACAGTTATACTTTCGGAACACTTTCAGTGATAAAGAGAAGAAGAAAAATTTCAATGCAAACTACCTTTATTTACTAATATAAATATTTTGCAAATAGATTTTCATTTTCTATCTGAACTATAATCCTTGTTAATTTCGAGTATAAAACTATTTGTGTACAATTATTCAACACAGTGATATACAATGATATCAATACGGTCATACTTGTGGAAAAAACTTTTCTATCAAATAGGCTTTGCATTCAGCACGTGAAGTGATTTCAATGCAAAATAGTTTTATACATTGAATCCAAATATACTGACCTGTGCTTCCAGTGATATTTCACCTAATAAACCTGTATGAACAATACAGTCAACAAAGACATAACCAAATTAGCTAAACGCAAAAGAAAGTGTGCGCACAGGAAAATACAACGCTGCATAGTTAATGCAAATAATTCCAAATAGGATTAAAGAGAAAATATCTCTTAAAAGGATTCTAAATTCTCAAAATGCAATAGTCAAAACTGGAATAATACAATAAGGTAATTACACTTTTAATATCTCGCCCAAAAGAAATCCCTTTAGACCGATCTAGACCCTTTTTTTGTTTACAAAATAATAATAATAATAATAATAATAATAATAATAATAATAATAAACACGAAAATCAACAAACACAAACAACAGCAATTAATACAATGGACCACAACAACTTCACGTTAGATAATTTCTTCCAATGGAAGAAGAGGAAACCCCCCAAGGAAAACTAATTAAAGGGAACAGGCCCAACTATGTTCAGGCTATATATATGTCTCAAACACCAGCGGAACAAAGGTATGGGGGGCATCCCGACAATTTTAGCATCCCTCATTGCTAGGGGAGTACCATGCGAGGAGATATATATTTTCACCCACCTGGGAAAGGGGGTCTATCTCTTGTACCCCAAAAAACCCCAACCCTTAATACCATCAGGGATCATAAAGATAGGTGACATAGTGGCACAAGTGACTACACCCCCATCTATCACCAAACTTGTCAAAATATCATACACTGACATTTTCATTTCGGGCGTCCCGTGTGAAAACCTATTGAAACTTTTGTCCAAGACTTTGAGCATATAACACAAATTAAAGTTATATCTGCAAGGAAAGATATGTAGAAAGCCATCCCTTGGGTTCACACTGGGAAATTAATAATGAGGGTGGAAGCAACCCAAGCAAATAGTGTGTCAGAAATGATTACAGTGCATGGCTTTCTCGTAACATCGTGGTTCGACAACTGCAATTTAACTGGACCAGGCCTCATTTGCAGTCAAACAGGCCATAACAGATGGGTATGCCCCACGCAAAATGGGGAAAATACCCCAACACCAATGATTAGAGACAACAACTTAACTAACACCCAACCAAACGATACACAACATACATATTCGAATGTCACAGCTGGCAATACCCCCCAAAACAAGAAGAGAATCAAATAACACCTCCTGAGGACACCACATACAACACTACGGCAACAGAAACAACAGACAACACATACATAAACACAGAAATAGAGGGAGAAAATACTCCATTTTCTAGCCCTACACAAAGGAAAAGGAAAACACTCATCAGAACAAGGGCGAAACCAGAACCCAAAACAATTACCACCAACACAGAAAAAGAAAAACAAATCAACAACACAAACTAGGCAAATGCAACTACCAAAAGAAAAAACAAACAAACCATAGCACCAAACACCCAAACCCAAACAAATGAACAAACCGAAAATGGTTCACCAGGAATCCAAGAAATAAAAAAAATGATAAGAGAAATGATTGACAAATCACCACTACTTCCCCATCTAGAATACAACACTACCAAAATGAACAAAACCACCACAACAACAAAACAAAAAAAAAACCCCAATAATTATAACATATAAACAACTCAATAATAGATACCCATACAATTATCACTTTAACAAAAATGGTGAATAATATTAGAATTACATCACTTAACATTAATTGAATAAATTTTGATAAAGCAAAGCAACTAATCAAACAATTAAATAAATATCATATAATATACCTACAAGAAATACATAACTTAAACAACAAAGTAAAGAACTATATAGAAGACCATCTACACGCTATATTTATAATACAAAAATACAATGTATCTAACCGATCAGGAGTCGGAATCATAATAAACAACAACCTCAAAAACGCAAACTGGACTTTACACAATACACCAAAAGACCTAGAAGGAAGACTATTACATATTGAACTAGACAAACTACACATAATCAACATATTTATGCCACCCAGAAGAAGTTGGAAAATACCATTTATATACAAATTGTCTAACTACTTACAAACATATAAACTACACAACACTATAATAATAGGCGACTTCAACTCAGTAATACAAGACGTAGCCAAAACAAATGGCCTAGCCAAATGGCATAGATATGTACTGCACCACATCAAAGGCCTAATAACCAACAATAATGTATTCGACACCTACAGACATATTAACCAACCAAACAAGAATACACATATACAAGACACACAATGGCATCCAGAATAGATCACTGCTATATGAACACCAACTACAGGCATAATGCCATTGCAGTCCATGTATTCCCCCAAAAAACAAACAGATGGGGAAAAGGCACATGGAAACTTAACAATACTATACTTGGCCTACCTGAGTACCAAATTGAAATACAAGACACACTACAAAACACACAAGAATACAATCAGTATTATATATGGGACCAGACCGAAACACTCATCCCAAAAATCAGTCAGAAATACTCTAGAATACAAAAACAACAAAATTTGGTTAAAAAAGAATTTAATAAAATAATAACTGACCCCATCTCGAATGAAACTGATCTACAAAAAGCACAAACACAACTAGATATTATAAATAAATATAAACAAAACGGAGAAAAAATAAGAGTGGGACTCTACCAAGACATATACAATATTGATAAAAATATATATGAAAGAGAAGAAATAAGAAAAGGGATGGAACAAAATATCACAAAACTAATTTACCACAATCACGAATACAACCAAAAAGAAAAAAAAAATACTAGAATACACTTATAATTACTATAAAATTCATATACATCACAACACATACCTAAGCAAAAAATTAAAGAATACACAGAATTGATAACACTTCCTAAGATACAAGATGTACAGAAAAAACCTACGTAACGAACCTATTACGGTACAAGAAATTTACAAAGCAATTCAACAGCTAACACCAAACAAATCACCTGGAATAGATGGAATCACAGCCGAATTCTAAAAAAAAAAAATAATTAAAAAACAAATCACACCAATTATAAATATATAAATGGAAAACACAAAACGCTTTTATCCCCATACATACAATCTCTCCATTCTACAATCACAAATACAAAAAAAAAAAAATCAACACTCTAAGAGAAAGACATTAGACAATATATCAATTTGACCACAACCAGATGGAATCTTTGACCCCGAACTGATAACATGTAACAAAACGGCACTCTGCCTCAAACTAAGAAACTGATACAATTCTCTATACACTAAGGGAGTGAAACAACATGAAGACAAAACAACCTTGACCTGCCCAAGGCATGTACTAAAATTCCACCCTCATATGGAAAGAAAGAAGGATAAAGAAAAACCACAACAACAACAATATCGGATTTCTCGAAAATAACAAAGTAGATACAAAAATTGGAAAATATGCCACTGAATACATAATAACTATGATAACACCACACAATATAAAACAAAACCTATACATACAAACAAGAAATACTACAAATAAAATGATAAATAAACACTATTTACTAGAAAAAATACAAATAAAGGAAACTTAAATATAAATAAATATAAACAAATTGAATATAATGGAATTAAAACAAATAGAATAAAAAGACAACTATATGAATATGATCTAGATAGAGCCGTCTGAACAATACCACGTATAACACAAACTACAACCAAAAAACAAAAAAAAACAAAAAACAAAAAAAAACAACAAAAGCACAACACCAGACAATACGACTCTGGCAAAGTCACTAAAACGGGAAGTAACCAAGGAATAAGGAAAGGAAACATACCCTGGGACAAGTGTATTAAGGAGGGGAGTACAATATTTGTTTGAAGCATATAGAGAAAGAAAACCAAGTTGTTTTTGTCAGTCGCAGACAAATTCTCTGAATACGAACTATCAGCACGGATAATAAGTAGGAAGTACATTCTATATAATTTCTTTGGGATAAAGTAACTTGAAAAATATGATAAACGAATCAAAGAATAACCCTTGAAAACTTCAGAATTCAAAATAAAATAAAAATAAAATAAAAAAAATAACAAAATATAATAACAAAACACAATAACAAAAAATCATAACACGGGGTGGACAAGGAAACCCTACGCCTAACATTGTATAACTAACACATACAAGGGTGTCGCCTCAAATACCAAACCAGCTATACGTGCTGGGGAGGGACGAAAGGTGTCAACACCTAATCAAACAATATTTTGTTTTAAATGGTGGCCTAACGTTAGTTCTGCGCCAGATGTTTAAATTATAAATCCCCTGAAGAAATTTTTTAAATAGTTTTCAAGGTTGCCAAGAGTATGCGTATACCAACAATAAGGACCATGATTCCAAACAAAACAACAACCCTATGATTCTTCTTTGTAAAATGGTATTTACGGATTTCCGTCAGTTTCAAGACTTTTGACCTTGATGTGTAAAATAAGTTCGGTGATATCGATATATCAGAGCTGGTTAAGACGTCCAATTGTAATTCTGTATAGGGTAAAACACGTTTGGTGAGTATATTTATCAATATACCCGAGCCAGTGAAGACGTCTCTTGTAATTCTTTATAGGGTAAAACAAAGTCGGTCAGTGAAAATATTTATCTGCCACTGGAGACGTCAATATTGTAAATTTGTATAAAAATTGATCAATGAAACTTTACAGCACGTTAGCGGAATTGTAACATATTTAGATGTGAATAAAACACGGAAAATAATTCTGCCTGGCATAGGTTTTTAAACAATCTGAATCAGCTTGACTTACGACTCTAATCAAACAATATTTTGTTTAAAATGGTGGCCTAACGTTAGACGCTTTAATTTTTAAACGTAATTTAACATGGTTTCCCTCTCCGCGTTTGCCTCTAAAGTTACACTTTCTACTACTGCCGTGAATAGTTCATGCTTTATAGTTCTTTCAATGTTGACTAAGAGTTTTCACAAAACAAAAATTCATGGCAATGATGTTAATAGTAAACACTCCATGACGATAATAACTGTTTTAGGTTCAATAAGCCTAAATACACATGTATTTACATGTTCTCTCTGTATATCGGTTTCTACGCACATATTATTTTGTTTTTGTTTGAATAATAATAATAAGCAAAATAAAATAAGATTAATGTGATTTTGATACGAATAATCTACTTTTTTCTTATTTATAGCACAATTATTGTAATGATGTCACTTGGTCGTACTTGATTCGACAGACCTGATACATGGCGAGTAGTAGTAATATATATAGAAAGAGTGAAAGGGAAAAAGTATCGAAGTATCAACAGTATTTCCCGACATTATATTACATATTTAATATAACTTTTAATGACATAATTTTTGAAAAGTAAATAAAATTTAATTTAAGTTTTGTTTAAAAGGTTTACTAGTTATGATGTATGGGTGTTAAGAAAGTCTATTTTTGGAAATCTGTGAACGTTGATTAGTCATACATGTTTGAATAGTAATGAAAAGCAAAATAATTTCAATTTATATCAATTATTTATTTCTTACTTGATTTGACATATGTGATAAACGGCGAATTGAAATACATGCACAAAGTGAAAGTGAAATGTAACAAAGTACCAAAAGTGTATACGATAGTATATATGCAAGAGTGAGATTAATTCTGTGATCGTAAGAAGCCACGATCTATGATGATAGACAAAGACAACTCGGGTAAGCAATTAAACCAATAGGTATAACGGTACCAATTGCGCAAGTCCAGGTGGGTGGAGCTTACAGTGTAGGGAACATTACAATCATTAATAAACAACAACACTAGCTATGATTGGTGGATTATGTAAAAGTTGTCCTTTCTGTTAGGCTTAAAAAAGTTAATCCTCTTGGCAACATGTGAATATATGCTAATTCCCATATAGATCATATTTTGTATTTTTATGATCTTTTGAAAATGTAATACACATGACTGAAAATAGCTATGTTGTGACTATATAACTCGTACCCCTGTCTAGTTCCAGCATAGTTATCTCTCTTAAATGCAATGGAGTACCTGGTTTTGTCATCATCAAATTGACAATCTAACATTGTTCTCTATAAGAGTGTGTGAGATGCACGCTAAATTAGGATAGAAAATATATTTATCTCTCCAAATATTAGCATTGAGGTCTATGGAAAAAACAATTGGTACCGTGATACCAATAGTATTCAGGATTATGCTCCTCTTGAAAATAGAGCTACAAGTCATGTGCACAAGACAAGGTAAAATAAACCTAACCTAAAACATGAAATATACGATATTATGACGATGTCTCTGGTTCATGTTTAGCATTTTTAGCTGTAATTATCACAGTTCATACATTAATTGTTCGTGTCCTTTGTCCAGGTTTCGGTCAATTAGTCCTTGGTTCAACAACTGTCGTCTGACTGTCCGTGAAAATCATGTATTTTGTGTCTATGTCGATGTGGCGTCTGAAGCGTTTGAACAAGTGTGTGTTGTTGCTCTATCATTTCTATCCAGTCTGGTTTTATCAATTCAAATAGTTTATGACTGTCGGCAAGCTGGAATTCCTCAGATTTCTGAATTGTAGTGTTACTAATTCATGTGTTAGTTGCACAAATTCCGTCTGCGTTTTCGTCTTCCATTCAACTATCAGTTTTAGAACGTGGTTCGTGGACTCACAATTATTATTTTTCTACATGCGGTCTATTTGATAGATTTTTAATGGATTAATAACTTTTAGTTTCGTATTTGTCTTTAGTTTTATTTTACGAATGTTTAAAAAAAATCATGGTGTGATTCCGTTCTCAGAAAGCAAATAGTAGGATTCAGGAGATGCACCAGCAGATGTATCCCATACACCACAATCGTCTGAAAAAGAAATTTTGCCATTATTCTACTTTTTTCGAGGTTGTTCACAATATACACTATGAAATATACATTTTCTTACAAACCACATGGAATGCATTCTACTCTTGAATCTGATTTTAAAAAAAATTACTCTGATTTTCCCATGTCTAATTTGCCTTTTGCTGGATGTTTGTGTGTCATTTCCGTCTTTTACCTCGTTGTGTGTCAGTTACTTCGTTGATTATATCTGTACGTGACTCGTTACTAACGTGTTTTGCCGTCATGTCAGAATTAACAGAAACAACATCTACTGAGCCATCTAATGAGTCATCGACATTTACAATGACCATATGCTCGTTGTTTTCATATACCAAAGGCACAAAGTGATTGGGTATAAACCCGTTAGTTCTTTCTGGGACATACATTTGAGTCCACATTATGCCTACTGCGGTAGATGCGGATTGGTTCACTGCCCTTCCAACAACCTTACGATTAAAAGGCTGTGACTCGGCTTGTAATTGTGACGGATAATAAGAACGAATGGGTTTGGAGATGCCGGCACGTAGTTCATAAATGTACGTCATTTCAGAGTAGGAACCAGCAACAATAGTGTATTTCACAAGCTTTGAATAGTTACTAACAACGATACGATTACCACAGCTGAAATCTATATAACTATTGGACTTTTCATCATAGTAAAAAGGATTCAAAATCACTTATATTGTAGTTCGTAGTCGCAGTAGTTCGTGAAGGTTTTCTGATCCAGTCAGTGCTCTAGAAACTCCATCTATATAAAAAGTTCCAAACACCACAAACTGACATTGGTACAAGTTCCAGTAAAATTGCTGGATGAAACATTTTTAAAATTTCCACATAAGCTTCATATTTCGCTCCATAGGTAGACATGTGCTCTGATTCTGGAATCAAAATCCCGTAGGTGATGAGCTTACTTTCTGACTTTGCAGCATTGGTCACGGCATTCTTTTCCCTCAAATGAAAAGCTGTCAGGAGCTTCGAAATATATTTTTACAGAGTCATTTAAATATTTTAATTGAAATTCTTGTTTGCTTTACATTATAACTTACGTATGCATAGCCACATCCGCTATAAAAATCGTGGCTGTTTCTTTAATGTGCTCGACATTGTTATCCTAGTTTGAATAAAAAATGTGATCACGGGAAAGACAATAAAGGATGTGCAGTCCATTAAAAATGAATAAAAGAACGTGTGCATGACACATTGAGGAAGGTATATTAATGGATTAAGTATGGCGAGAGGGCAAGATTGGCCAGATAAAGGTTATGTACATTTAGTTTAAATCATTTATGTTATGAAACTTTGTCAATTGTAATTACAAACGGGGATTTAGTAGAAAGCATGAGCATATTAGAGTCCTCAATCCCCAAATTATAAGAGCAAATATAAACAAAGAATATTAATATTATATTAATTCAATTGAATATAACATTAATAATTAATAATGTACTGAATGGACAGACTATATATATATATATATATATATATATATATATATATATATATATATATATATATAGAGAGAGAGAGAGAGAGAGAGAGAGAGAGATAGATAGATAGATAGATAGATAGATAGATAGATAGATACATGAAAAGTATGTAACTGTCGCAAACACGTACATTTGATTCAATGAGAAAAATAAAATATTTATTTGAAGAATAATAACGATAAACAATATGTCATTCATCAAGGTATCTGTTTATCTATCAAAATAGAGAACATAAATTTGTATTGCTACTGTAAGGCTTGTCAAGCATCATATACATCTCAATCGAAAGAACACGTCGTGCAAACAAACGCCAAGTAATCGCGAGACCATGAACTCGAGTCTTTTGCACTCATGGGAATACAATCACTGTGGACCCATTGTCAACAGTTTGTGCATTGCAAAGTGTCATTGTTACATTCACAGGAACAAATAATACATGGATATTGATCCATCCTTGTTGCGTATGTTTGTGTGTGTGATAATATCAGTATTGTATAACGCTTGTATATCAAAACATGTACTTCTCAGTTATGAAATGTGTGCATAATCAAACTAGGGCGTGATTTATGTAAGTGAGCAATTAACGAATAATGACAACGTTGAGCAAAAGGGTGCCTTTTCTTTAATGTGCGCGAGATTTGGCTTTAACTTGAGTAAACAATGGGTTCAAAGGAATGACAATAAAGTGTGTGCAGTCAATTTGAAAATGAATTAAGCGACTTAAAAGATGAATTGAGCCGACTTTCACTGTCCGTTCCAAATTAAGCGACTTACACAAAAAAGATTGTTTTCTTAACTTGAATAAGAAATGAGATCGAAAGGAGAACAATAAATGTATTTGCAGTGCAGTCAATTAAAACATTAATTAAGCGAGTAGAAACAATATGAATTAGTTACATTGTCCGTTCTGGAGATTACATTCGTTCCGGAACGATCAGTCGTTATCAAAATATCACTTTTCCAGAACAGTCAAACTATCCAATAAAGTACGACCAGTTGTCGCGTGCTATGAGGAGGAAAAAGTAAACAATTGGTATCAAAATCACATAACTCATATTTTTATTTTATTTTTATTATTATTAAAACAAAATAGAAAATAATGTTTGTGTGGAAACCGATATATACAGAGTGAACATGTAAATACATGTGTATTTCGTGTTTTTTCCCCAGTTTATTTCGGTATTTCTAGAAACCGTGTGCGATATAATTACCGACATCAATCGTGGGAAAAGTAAACAAAAGCTGCACCAGTTAGTCCTTATCTCTGGCTCAGTTTATATCGATACTTATTGTTTATTTTATATGTTAAATAGCAGCACCTACTATTACCTGCACACATTAAATCATATGGTTGTATATAATTTGTTTTCCGTTCTATTTCTCATATTTTGACATTGATATTTTCTAAGAGTATTGTAGTATGCGGCGTTTGTTTTATGCAGTATGAAACGCGCTACCGTAGATCTTGTGACGCATATCGCGCGCTGCCTTGTAACATCATCAGCATTGCGCTCTAGCACTGCAAGAAAAGAATCCCTTACCTTTCCCTCAAACATTTTTGCAACAAATCTTCACATTTTCCGCTTAAATCGCTCTAAAGTAGAGACTGTAGCAAACGGAACCTAAACTTAATGTAATAAATGTTCCAAAAGGCACAGATTTATCCATGTTTTAAGTTTCCGCCAGCGTTCTTTGCAATGTCAGTATCATAATACAAGTAAGAAAGCCCACTGTGAGGAATATTCAGCAGACGATAAAATAAAGAAGGAATGAATGGAGGCGTTTGCCAACAGGGATTTTCATTCAAATGCAGGGAGTAGTACACTATAGGGATACGAAGAAATGTTGCATATGACAATACAATATTACATCAATGATTTATTATTATTATTATTATTATTATTATTATTATTAGTTTATATCCAGCCATCCGCTTGTGTGGCCAGCGTTATATAATATGGTTAAACACGTTTTCTAAGAACGAAAGAAAATATAATTTATCAGGACTAAATTCTTTATATTTTCGAAAGAAAACATTCACGAGTTCCAGGATATTACCTATTACCTTATTTATTTATTACAATATGATACTGGAATTAAATGATTTTCAATATTATTGAAATGACAGTCAATAATGCTTAGTTTTACAAATGTTGGGTTCGTTATTAGATGTCACACATGTACTCACGCACGTATCACGCTAAAGTTTTTGAAAATTTGAGGGACAATGGTAGTTTCCATACAGAACTTGTTAACGCACTCTTGTTGGTATCTTCAGTTTACTGAAAAGCTGTACAGAACTACAATAGCGTGCTTATGGGTTCTATATGATGTCTGCTATAAAACCTTATGTAATAATAATATCAAGTAGATGATAATGATGACGACTCTTGTAATTGTTAGATAGTTATTAGAACAGACTAAATTTATATGCATTAATTATATGCATATCCATTAATATAGGTAAAAATGTCAGTAATTGTTTTGAAAATATATGTTATATTAAGGTCTGTATCAAATTCCACATCTGACCGTCACCCCTGGTACAGCGGTGTTGTTGTCAAAAATATAAATCCATTTTAATGATAAGACGACATATGTAAGTTATTTATTACTAGGGAATTAAGTAGTTGTCACCCAGAATTAGTAACTACCACACTATTTTTTATCGTTAACTGTGTACCGTATTATTTTTGTTAACAAGCAGAAATGTCCAACTGAAGATAAAGTTGAAATCTTTACTAAAATACTGTACAAACAAGAATAATATGCTTACTGGTAAAAACAAAATACATTTAACATGGCCTGTGTGATTTACTAAAATAATAATAATAAAGACGACGATAACGATAACATCTCTACTACGATTGTAACTGTCAGATATTTTAAGTGGACTTTACTTATGGTCAGATATATAATTCAATGAATAATAAAACGTTTTTTTTTTTACGACGATTGTAACTGTCAGATGTTTTAAGTTGATTTTACTCAAGGTCAGATATATAATTCACTGAATAATAAAACGTTTTCTTTGACGATAATAAATGTCCGATGTTTAGGTGGACTTTACTTAAGGTCAGATATATAATTAAATGATTAATAAAGCGTTTTTTTAAGGTTTATATTTTCGAGTCTAAAGAAATGATAATAGTTATATATGTCTAAGTGTGTATCCCTTATTTAAGCGTTTTTTGTGTGTCTGTAAATATGATAATAATCAAAGATGTCGATGAAAACTTGTCTATTGTCAGAAATTAAATTTATCGTAACGATAAGACGACGTATATAAGTTATTCATTATGTTAATATAGGTCTCCATATTGGTATTTTTGTGTAGATGTTTATTAATGTGTATATCACTTTATTTCCACAGCCAACGAGTTTCCCAGGTATCAAGGTATCGTGGTTTTTAGTAACAAGATATTCGTCATAGACTGGGATGACGATAAAGTCCGGATTCACGGACTCCAAGATGGACGATTACTGTACGAGTCAGACAGACTGGAGGCATATCCAAGAGCCGTCTGTCTTATCAACGACTCGGAAATCGCAGTGATTCTAAAAAACGGTCTGATAAAAATTATGTCCACACACAACACACCTGTTATACGATGGACTAGGGATTTACGTGTACAGGCAGGATTAAATAGGTATGATGGTGTTGTGTCATTCAATGGGGATCTTGTTGTGTGTGGTGTCAAGGCAAACACGTTGTGTTGGTGTATTGTGTCCAGTAATGATGGACGTGTTGTTGGCACCATTCACCAGATTTGTAAAGTGAAGTCCATCTTGTCGTCAAGTTTCATGACTTCAAAAGATAACATTATTTACATTTCGTGTTATGTTGGTGTTCAATCCCCTGATACTGGAGTATATGCCTACTATGTCCAGAATCCCAGTAAATATAAATATATCTACAAACATAAAGATTTGAAGAAACCCAGAGGCATCGCTATAGACCAACAGGGAAGTCTGTTTGTGTGTAACATCATCCCTTATCCCTGTATTTACCACCTTACGTCTGAATGTCAACTAGTGTCCATTGTCAGACAGAGAATACCAAGTGATCCAAGGGCCATATTCTGTGATGAAGGACTTCTGTATTTAACAAGCTATAGGAGTAATCACATCACTAGATACAGGACACAGTACCCAGGTAATCCATATTTCTTTTTTATTACCATAATTTATTTCATTTGATTTACAATAGTTATTATTTTATTGACATAGTTTAATTTATTTTAGTTACATTAATTATTACTTGACATCACAAATAAAATTACAAACTATTTTACTGAAAATTTTAAACATTTTAATTTAAATTTAGAAAAAAAGATTTCAGTTTCGTTATGTAGTGTCGCTTTTATTAATGTTAACTTCAAATAAAATTATGTTTGTTGTTATTAAATTTAATATTAATATTGCTTTATCTATGTATTTCCATTTCCTTACTGTTAAGTGAGGTACGTTCTATTTATCAACCAAAATTTACAGACAAAAATAAAAAATAGTTATGGACGACTACGACCGGGTTGAGAAGCCATTACCAGTCTAGGGCAGTACACTATTTCCTACCAGGTGTCGCTTTTCATCGTGGCGCGTGCCTCTCAATCCGGTTTAGACCGGTTGGCGTCTGAAAATGTTTACTGGTTGTGTATCGCGCATTTATTGACACAGGGCTATTTTGCAAGAAATATTTATATTTAACAATCGAAATAAACCGAACATTCTCTATTTAAAGGTTTGTGTGTTATAGTTTAAGTAAAGGACACAAATAAATTAAAAGGGGAACAACATACATGCAAAAATACGAACAAAATATTTTTAGCGGCTGCGAGATTTTATTCTGACTTTGATTATTTATTTCAACTAGTACATATAGACAATTAATTTTATTTACTTATTTATTGTCACAGGTCTATTTTGCAAGAAATATTTATATTTAACAAACGAAATAAACCGAACATTCTATTTTTAAAGGTTGGTGTGTTATAGTTTAAGAAAAGGACACAAATAAATTAATTATATTAAATTAAAACAACATACCAGAGGAGAAAAATAGTTTTAGCGGTTGCGAGATTTTAATATATGATTATTTATTTCAACTAGGGGATATAGACTATTAATTTTATTTACTTTTATAAACTACAACAATATAATCCTTGCTATGAGAGCCAGAATGTCTCTCAATAGCGCACATATTTAGTCCGTGAAATATACTCGTAAAATCTTTAGAAATAATTGCATTAGAACGTAACATTTATTAAACGTCACTTAGAATTGATTCAAAATTTGCTTTACCGGCCTATCTCACAATGCACCCATTTTACTTTGATAGTAAATCTATTTTTATGTGTATCAAAATGATAGAAATCCGTTTTTAGAACTCTAATTTAAAAACGGAAAATTTCTGCAAATACAGAATGTGTTAAGTAATGATTTTTTGGCTTAAAAAAAAATGGTATTTTTTGATGGTGGCAAAGATGAGTGTACACTAGAGTTGTAATGCAAATAAGATTATCTCATTGTAAAATAAAAAAATATTACTCAGTGCATTGTGTTATTTTTGTCCTTAGTCCCTCTAAACTGTGTCTCTATAGTTACCATTTGCTGATTGTTTTAACATTAGTGTACATATATCTTGCATGCACAACATTGGTTTTCTTTTTACTGTATTTGAATTTAATACCATAGCTATACCATTGGAGAGGTGTGTATCAAATATATATCACTCAGTGAGATAGTAATCATAAAAATGTTATGTAATATTATCAATAAATTCCTCCAATACAATTAAATTCAGTCAAATCAAGGAGTCGTGATATTTGATTAAGCACTTGACTGAGAAATCCAAGGATAATGGGTTCAATACCCATATAGATCATCATGGGTTGGCTATTTCAGTAATTACCCAGGAAGGTTAATTCATTATTATAGCCAATAATGTATTTAATAGTTGTTGACCCCCCACCCTTTCTGCCCCACTTTCTATCATCTTAGTATGTTGCTAGATTTTTCTCAGGATTGATTTATTTAAAATATTCCAAAAACAGGTGGTGTATCAAGAGCATATATCGCTGTGGCCATTAGTTGTCTAATGTGGTGTTATGATATCAAGGGGATGTTTCATTGTGGTCATTAGTTGGCTATTGTGATGGTATGATATCAAGTGGATGTTTCACTGTGGTCAATAGTTGGCTATTACTGAGTATGTTGTGACTGTGTTTCACAATCAGCGTTTACCTTTACCCTCGTTTGCACTTCAGAGACTCCCAAATTTTTCATTTGACCCCCAGTTTTGATACCAAAGTTTGAATTTACTCAGTCTGACCCCTAGTTTTGACAGCAAGTTTTTTTTATCTCTTTCTTGAAGCCTTAAAGGATAAACTGACTGTCGTCAAAAGTTTGACAGTGTGGAAGTGTATCAGGAGCATGTTTCACTGGTATTAGGTGGCCACTGCGATGGTATTACAAGATCATGTTTCACAGGTCATTAGTTGGATGTAGTGGTATGTGTAAATCATGCTTCATTGGTCATTAGTTTTGATATTGTGGTAGGTATCAGTAGCATGTTTAAGTGTGGTCATTAGTTGGCAATTGGTGGTGGTATATCTGGAGCATGCTATGCTGTGGTTCTTATTTGGTCATTGCAGTGGTATGTCAGGAGTGTGGTTCACTGGTCATTAATTCACCACTGTTGTAACCCTTGTTATATATTGTTCAGTAAAACATAAGACCTTTTCCCCCTCTTTTAATAGAGGAATTATTTAGAGAAGAAATATGGATAGGGCTTTTAAATATAATATTTCATTTTCATATATTTGATTTAATTACTAGGGTGTAAAATGTATCATTAAAATTAGTATGAATCCTACATTAAATGCCATCATTCTGTTTCATATCCAGTCATTCCATCAGAGGTCCTAAATATGGATCCAAGATCCATTGAGATGTACAGAAAGGCTCTTCGAAATGGAAAAGAGAAAGTTTTCAATATCAGAATAATGGTCGTTGGTCCATATGATGTTGGGAAAACAACATTGACAAAGCGCCTGTTGGGAAAAGAAGTGAATATACTTGACAGACACAGTACAGAGGGGATAGATATTCAGACAGAATGCTGCAAAGTTTCCTTGGCAACTGGAGAATGGATAACACAAGAGCAAAGTATGTCATGAATCCAAATCTCCATGTCTATTTCCCTCTCTTGTAGATTTCTGCTTAAACCATTATGGTAATGATGCTTATTTGCTATATTTGGAATTTTGGTGAAAGTAAGTTCAAAGATTATTACACTTAATTTAAGACTGATCTGAGAATATCCAGATTTATTATATAGTTTGTTTATTGCCAAAGACGCAAAAAGCAATCAATTTCAAAGGGAAACTGAAATATCGCATTTCAATCACATTTTTGAAATTTGTTTTTGAAGGGATATTAAATAGCATGAACAAATATTCTTCAGATTTATATGTAAAATGTCATATTATAGCCATGACATATATTGAACAAAATGTATTGCCTAGAGCTACAAGAACAAGATAAAGAAATGAAATTGGGTATGTTTCATTTTTAGCATGAGGCCATATTGTTGGATAATTGTTTAGCCTTTCTCAAGTATGTTTGCATGCAGGGATAGACAGTGGCAAACTCCAAGTTCTTTTTGACATTGGGAGCACTAATGTGACCTTTCATATTCAATTTATTGGTGTTTTCGTAGATTGGTCTAACATGGTCTATTCATATGAAACATGTTTCAGAAAAGGTGAATTCATATCTTTGGCCATTTAGAAAGATGAAAACCTATAATTCAGTGTAGGGTCATATTTGATAAAAGTTGTATTTATGCACATCTGGACTATTTTAATGTAATTTGGGGTAATGTCTCTAATTCAAACTTTACAAAACTTTTAAGACTCCAAAAGAGGGCACACCTTTGAATTCTAGATCAACTTATACCGTAGACAATATCCAGAATGCAATGAATACAAAATTTTACCAAGGCATGAAAGAATATTTCTTAGAAAGGCCAATTTTATGTTCAGTGTATCCAGAACAATCAATCTTGTCTACCTAAATACGAGGTATGGATGTTATTCAGATTTAAGGTTTGTGAGAAGTAAAAATGACATAATACCAACCCCAAATAAGGAATTATTTAAAAAGTTTTCATTATACTGGGTTACTGGTATTAAACAACATTTCCACAGACATAAGTAAATATTCAGCATAGGTAGTGAGGTAATGGAAATACACCTCAGCACTGTCAGGGTAAAGGTTGTGCACATGATGTCAATAAAACCATAGTTACCATAAGCCCTTGTAACATTTACATTGCCTATTTCCTGTAGAAAAGATAACATTTATAAAATGAGGTGGATGATCTAAGACCAACATTGTACATTGGTAATGTAAACTTTGAATGGAAATATTAGTAAGTATTTCTATATATACTGTTCTAAAAGATTGCCATTTTGATGTTAGCTTGCCAATATAATTCACTTGTATATTACTGAAATCTTTTAGCTTTCTTAAAGTATGTAAAGGCATCTTTTATAATGAATATTAATGAGCTTAGGAAATCCCTCGGGGCCAAGTGGTCCAAAGCTTTCACATTTACGGATAACTGCCACCTGGGATAATAGGGGTATATGAGATAGCTTGCCAGTAGCTTCCAATGGCTTGGTGGTTCTTTGCAGGGTTTTCCCAGCTTCTTCCTCCACCATTTATTCTGGCCAAAATGTATAGCCAGTCATGTGCTAACATGTGCCAAACTCACAACATCATTGAACTTAGTGAATCTTGGATATCATTTACAACAAATTCATTATTGAACCAATTTTGCTCCATAAAACAAGCTAATATTTTGCAAGTGACATGTTTTTGGCTTTTTGCTTTCTGTATGCACCCTTTGGCTTTTAATCATCCTCTGTTGCATGCTAACCTGCTTTGTAACATAGCTGCATGGTGAGTGGTATCTGTACTTAACCATATAAGCCATTAGCCAGGAAACCTTAATACAGAAGGACCTAGGGGTTTGGGTTAGAGGAAGACAGATGAAGTTAAATACTTGAATTTAACCACATTCAGATAGGAACTGCATTAAAAAGGTAAAAAGAGAAAGTTTTGTATGTCAACCAAACCGTTTCTTTAATACAAAAATGATTAACTATCTCTGGACATTTTAACAGGGATGACATAAAAAAATCGTGGTCAATAAAAATTACTAATGTAACAGTTGGACAGTATTTTCTTTTTTTTTCTTCGTCAAACAAATAAAATATATTTCTTCTTAGCTAGATGTAGTTGTGTTAGAGCTGCATACTGTTGAACAATCAGATCGTTATATGTTGTGTGCACTCATATATTATTAACCGAACATTTTTAGATGCATGATGGTTTCAAACATAGCTGAGTGATGTTGGTATATTTATAATAATACAGTATGTCTAATACACATGTATTGTGCATTTAATTGATACATTGATCCACCCCCAAACAAAAGGGTCCATTCAGGCCTCAAGCGGATTTGGTGGTAGAAATAAAATCTGCAAAATCCTGGTCTCGAGCCCATTGACTTAATTTCTTAGTCACTATATATAGTGTCATTGAGTGGAGAGCTTAAACCTTAATTTTTGTTAGGTTATGACCTCAGGGACATGGTCCAAGGCTGGTAGAGTCAATTCCAGTAACTATGCTACTGAAAAAAAATAATTATTTGTATAATGCCAAGTATTATGAATCTATGGCTGGTAAGTACATTATTTATCATTGCATGCACATGTTTGATTCAGCTGGGGCACAATGAAGATGTTTAACAAAATTAGAAGAAAGGATGTTTGGCATAACACATTTTTGGTTGTTACCAAGTTTTCTGTAGTTGTTGAGTGAGTTTGGATTTTTGTGATGTTTATAGCCTGAGTCTCTGGAACATTACTTTTTATTCGTTTCTGACATATTTTATCATGGCAGAATTTGTAATGCGTTTAAAAGCCAAATCGAGCAAGTTTGCTTTTATTGCCATTTTTTTCATTACCGAGTTAAGCTTTCGGGCAAAAACTGGTGCACGTAAAAGCCAATGCTCATTTGGCCCAGGTGCATGCATGTGAGTTATAGGGGCAAGGTAAAATGGATAGTCTGTTTTACAAAAATTGCTTGGGCATTTGTTTATAAAACATTTGTCGATTGCTACAAGTCCTCCCTTGTATTTGTCAACATCTGTTTCTCGTTAAACTCTAAATAGTCTTGTTTAAGTTCGCAATCTTGTTTTAATGATACGTATCCCCACTATATGTTTCTGTGTTCTTCACCCCCAATCAGTACTCCAAAGTGCAAAGTATTATTAAACCATATAGTCATCAGTAAATTTGATGGTGTGTTGGGGCCCAAAAGCGAGTATTCATACCGTTATGTCATCAGCAGTTGAGGCATCAGCAGTTTTGGGTTTGTTTCCTTTTTCTTTCATCGTCAGATCCTTCTGTTTACTTTTTAGGGCCTCTCTTGCTTGATAATATTTAGGCCCATAAACCAAGCTGCAGTTGCATTTAATATGTTATGTCTCAGAGATTGTTCAAAACTTCCTATCATACCTATAATACATAATTATACGTTGCCCTATACATAGGGTAACAAGTCTCTCTCTCTCTCTCTCTCTCTCTCTCTCTCTCTCTCTCTCTCTCTCTCTCTCTCTGCTTTTATCATTTGTCAGCCATGTCGGGGACCATGCATTCAAAAAAATAATTAGATATTCTCTAGATAACAGGGGTGATTAAAGATGCATGCACAAATGTTTTTAAAACATAAAATGCCTGGAATACAAACTAGCCAGAACCCGTAAGTGTACCATAGCGAGGTCACATAAAAAAGGTCACACATACCACTGAATCAAGCAATAATAATGCAAGGAAAATCATCTTTTACAGGTTTTAAACCAAATACAGTATGAAAATTATAGAACATATCCAGCTATATTCATATAAATAGATTGAGTGGCATTCACTATCAATGAATGTCACTGCTGATTATTGATATATATTGTTCGGTACATATCTACCACCATCCCTTTTTCAACTAACTGATTTAACTTCTGTAAACATGCTAGATCATTGCAAATATTAGTTATAGACAAAGAGAAAAGATAGACAATGAAAAGAAAATCTATGTTACAGAGTATCAGTATTGATGACTGAAACAGTAATAGTCATTTGCACTATGTACATGTAGCAGGAAAGTTGATTATAAAATCAGTTGGCAATATTTACCTTAAACAAAGGATTATTTATAGGTTTACAAGTACTACATGTTGGACTTAATCTCATGTCATGCCCTGGATTTTAAGTTTACAAGCACTACACATTGTATTTAAATCTCATGCCATGGTAATTTTACAAGAACTCCATGCTGAAATGAGTGGACGGTAGGCAATTCTAAAAATTCATTTTTGTCAATTTTCAGAAAAACATGATCCCATTTAATTTCATGAAAATTATCAAAGTCTACAATTCTTGATAGTGCCTGAAAACATATTTATAGCTTGTTTTAATTAGGACAAACAATGAAAGCTATACCAAGTCACATGTATCGTCAGCCTGCTGAGGAATATGTGTACCCTTTTCCCGAACCAATATTTCTTTCATGAAATGTAACACAATTGTTGGACCTTCATTACAACGGTTTCATGTTTGTATAAATTATTTCAACAGAATATAGCCATGCATAATAAATACTAAACTTCAGAAATGAAAAATATTTGTAAAGAGGCCATAATAAAGGGGAGATAACTCAATGAGCCTTTTCGTATGACCAACATTTGGACTTGCATCACAATTATTATTTCCGGCTTAGTGCCCGTTTTAGAACATTTTTTCTCTCATTTTGGTTGTGATATAAGAGTTTTATTTATGCATTTTAGTAGGGATTTTAAGGTAATTCTTTATTCTCGAGAATATGAGCTCAGAGAGTGATTGAGTGTATTTCGGCGACAGTGCACATTGAGTAATGAGGCCTTGGTGATGATCTGGCAGTGAAATCTATGTTCTGTTTACTTGCTGCTCTATTTACGTTGCTGCCTCTCAAAAATGTGCCGGTGAACCATTCACAAGAACTTCACAGTGAAGTCATCTTTGGAGGTATTTTAGATTAACATATGATTCTTATTGATTGTCACTCAGTGGAAAATTCAGTACAGAGATATTCATGTAGAGAACATACAAATTAATTTTGATGTATGTCCATTTTAAATAGAGCTTTCTAGGACTAAATTCATAAATTATTCAGAAATTGAATAAATATATTCCAAGAGGAAAACCATAAACAGTATTATGTTTATCTAAATGAAATAAATAAATAAATAAATATATGAAATGACCTCTAGTAATTAAATCAAGTTTTGCACACTACCGAATGATAATTGGGTTAACCGCTAAATATTTGAGTGATATTAACGTTACCAATGCACCGGTCATTGCAGATTTGGCTGAAACGACCTGATAGGACTGCTGAATTGAGCCTTCGTACGGTAAATGGAGGTTACTCAGAAATATGAAATATACATGGATATATTCAACATTCTTGGTAGTTTAAGACCTAACTTTTACTTCCACAAGCCGCTTACGGGTTAGTACTATAAACATGTATCCGGATATTTATTATGTTTGGTTCCAATGCTTTACATTCAAAATTTCCAAATTTGACTCACAATATACCGTAAAAGCAAACCACTGTTCTAGAACCGAAGTGGCCGCAGAAAACGGGAATCCAGAAATGGTTATGCCCCTGACAGTCCTATATCTAGTTAAGTTAGAAAACAATTATCGCCATGCTGCAGTGGCAAAAGCACAGGCACTTGATTCTGTTATATGGTGAGTGTATACATGAATTTACTCAGAATCAAGTGCCTGTGGGCAAAAGGCTGGCATTATGTCTTCTGTTTGTTTGTCCATCCATTCATCTGTGGTTATTGTAGTTCAATCAGGTATGTGGGCCCCTGGTTGCCAAATAGTCTAAAGCACTCACCTTTACTGACCACTGCAATGTCAATTCTATGTGTGTTTGAGTCTCAGCCCCCAGATATAGACTATCTTGCACTTAGAAGTGGTGTTAAACCTGAAAACAATAAGGCCTATCACTAATTTAAAAGCCACGCATAGGACATGCACCAATTAGCAATATTGTTGTTAACTTTATTATTACAGTACATATATTATTATTATTATTATCATTATTATTATTATTATTAATTGAGATTTCACTCTTCAGTGACATCATTAATTATGCTTATGTTGTCCACTCCCCAAAATTTGGACCCTGAGTGGCCGAGTGGTCTAAAGAAAACAATTGTCACCATGATGCAGTGGCAAAAGGCTGGTATTATGTCTTCTGTTTGTTTGTCCACCCATTCATCTGTAGCTATTGTAGTACAATCGGGTCAATCTAAAGCGTTCACCTTTACTAATCTCTGCCATGTCAACTCTATTTGGGTTTGAGTCTCAGCCCCCAGATATAGACTATTTTGCACTTAGAAATGGTGTTAAATATGAATACAATAAGACTTGTCACTAATTTAAAAGCCTAAACCTGGCTGTGTACACATGTGACCACACAAGTTCACCATTCTAAATTGGCTTTGGAACAAGTAACATGCACCAATTAGCAATATTTTTGTTAACTTATTATTACAGTACATGTATTATTATTATTATTATTATTATTATTATTTTATTGAGATTGTTTTATTTTCATTCTTTAGCAACATCATTAATTATGCTTATGTTGTTCACTCCCAAATTTATTGTCCACACAAGATTACTGGTCCAGTTTTAACTTTAATCTCTCTGATGAATTAAATCATAACTGATTTAGGATAATAACTGATCTGAGTTTATTTTGAGGACAATAGCAGACTCTTATTTTTACTACTGATTGGTAGCTTATATATGACTGTAAAACATACTTGGAAACAATTGTATTTGTGATATTTGAGTATAAAACTTGTGTGAATACAACCTGACGACAGCTCAAATTTACAGTTTTAAGCTTACGTACCATACAATTTTTAAGTTGTATCGATACGAGGTTTGAGTGTGGCAGTTTATTGTGATGTCTTGCACTGGGGTATGATGCCACAAACACGTAGCACCTTGTCCAATCTAGTAAAATCATCTAATGAGGACAACCAATCTTCAAACTAACTTCTGAGCACATAGCAAAGCAGCTGTTAGTACCAATTTTTGAAAAGTCTTTAGTATGACTTAGCCAGGGATTGAATTTCTTTGTGTAAATTCAGCCTGAGTCATTTATATTCATTTAAAATTTAATCTGAAATTTGCCATTTTATTCTCTGAAAAGAGGTTACTCACCATTCAATGTAAACATTAATGATTGAACACCTCACATTCATATAGTCTGTGCAGGGTAGCATTCAATTTGTTACTTATTTTTTTACCTTCCAAGCTGGTTTGTTGGTAATTTTCTTCTCCATGATTCAGAATAAAACAATTAAATAGACTGTACACCAATCCAGACCAACTTTCCTGTTTAGACTTTGTGGTTGTCCTTTGGTTGAATTCTTTGTGATGAATAAACAGAAGGCTTCTATTAGCACATTAACCCCTATAGGGGTTTGCTGTTTTTGTGTGAAATGGAATTAGGAAACACATTTTGGGATCTATTTCTGAATTCAACCTAATACATTGACTTTAAAGCAATTTTCCATTAGCCCAATGAATAGTTGTGGTACAAACAATGGTTCCATTGGTTATTCTGTTTGCGCATGAGCAGATGGTGAAAAGTTGGAGTTCTATTTTCTTCTTCTTTTTCTTAACGACCCCATATATTTTGTATTGAGAAGACTCTTTATAGAAAATGTCCAACTTGTCCTATTGTTTGCACAGGTTCACCTGTGTGTGTGCACTTCAGACCGGTCTGCCTTACATATGTGGCCATAAAGTCTAAAATGTGGATACAAAATCGGATTCCGACCACAGGCAAATTTTGGGTGGAAAAAAATGTGTGAAGAAAATTCTGTTTTTCCGTCTGTATTTTGTTGTGCAACTAAAATGTCCAGATTATTTGGTATCATTGTAGAGTTAATCTGTCTGCCTTTCTATAAGACGACCCACATTAGTGTATCATATATGACCGCAACGCTACAGAGCATGGCAGTAGGCTACTACCTCCTGCACCATAAACGCGGCATTAGGGGTTAATGTGCTGACATATCCACAGCCCTAAACCAGATATCCTGGGAATTTGATATTTGAACCTGTAGTGGAATCCTCTGTGTGCTGTGCCAACTTTGTCAATATTAATAGTCCATGTTTTTTTATGTTCACATATTATTTTGATTATGTTCAAATTGAGTTTTGTCAATGTAAATAGTCAAAATTATGTTATAGTCACATTATTTTCATTTATATGTTCTTCATTTTAGATGCAGACCAATACTCGAGGCTTCAGTCGCTTGTAATGCTATTAAATAATCAAGTTCAGCAGAAGTCAAATGACAAAGAACAGATGCCAAAAGAGATGGAAACCCATGTCATCACTGCAAAACAAATTAATGGACATGACCAACATGATGTATCAGCCGGGTCCAAGCAAGATATTGATGAAGAAGTCATGCATACATTATCTCAGCCTGTTGAATCTCCCATTACCATTTTGAGCCCTGAAGCAAGCAGTGATGTAGCCCGAGAAAATGAGAAGAAGGATGCAGTGATGGAAATCATCCAATTGATCAATGCAAATTCAGACAAGCTAGAGAACAGCATGGAGGAATTTGCAAAATTGGGATTGTGGGATTTTGCTGGACAATATGTTTTCTACACTACACACCAGACTTTCCTGAGCTATCGTGCAATATATCTCCTGGTTGTAGATCTCAGCCAGGAAATCACAGCAAAAATAAACGATGAGTGTTTCATTGACACAGCAGGGTTAAAACTGTGTCAAGTTCAGGGTAAGTAACATATTTTTGGCTGGGACTATTAATACTGAGACAGCAGACAGATAATTATATACCCACAAATCACAAAGTAAAATATGACTCCATGCATATGATAAAAACTAAAAATAAATATTGCCACATTTTATTCAGGCACCAGGTGAAACAAAAACAGGAAACAGATCAGTCAAAAGTCGATTAAGATTTTAAAGTCTTAATGTATTCAGAATGAAACGAGTAAAAATTCAGGTATGATTTCAGAGCCTTATTGTATAGGGATGAGTCAAACATCAGGAAAGATTTAAAAGCCTTTAATCAGATACAGACAAGTCAAAAGTCAGGTAAGATATAGAAGCCTCAATGAATTTAAGATACAGACAAGTCAGAAGTCATGTATGATTCAAAAGCCTTCATTCAGATACAGACAAGTTAAAAGGCAGGTAAGTCTTGAAAGCCTTAATGAATTAGGATACAGATGAGTCAAATGTCAGGTAAGACTTAAATACCTTAATAAATTCAGATAAGACAAGTGAAAAGTCAGATAAGATTTAAACTCCTTAATGAATTGAGATACAGACAAGTGAAAAGTCAGGTAAAATTTAAAAGCCTTAATGAATTGAGATACATACGAGTCAAAAGTCAGGTAAGATTTAAATGACATAATTCAGATAAGACAAGTGAAAAGTCAGGTAAGATTTAAAAGCCATAATGAATTGCAATACAGATGAATCAAAAGACAGCTAAGATTTAAATGTCTTAATGAATTTATATATAGTATCATCAGCACATGCTGACCTTTAGATTTTAACAGTAGAAAAGCTTCTTTGATTTTATCACAATGTATTACCCTACCTGCCATGTCCTTATTCAGGATGTTAACAGGTCCTATAACAGTCTAACTTGTCATCAAGTACCTATCTTAGATGCCATGAAGTACCTATATAGCTGTCATCTAGCTTGTCATCAAGTGCCTATCTAGAATGTCATCAACTACCTGTCTAGAACGTCATCAATTACCTATCAAGCATGTCATCAATTACCTATCAAGCATGTCATCAATTACCTATCAAGCATGTCATCAAATACCTATCTAGATAGTCATCAACTACCTATTTAGCATGTCATCAACTATCTATCTAGCATGTCATCAAATGCTTATCTAGAATGTCATCAACTATCTATATATAATGTCATCAATTACCTATTTAGTATGTTACCAAGTAACTATTTAGCATGTCACCATGTAACTATTTAGCATGTCATCAATTGCCTATCTAGTATGTCACGAAGTGCCTAATTGGCTTGTCATGAAGTACCTATCTAGAATGTTTACAAGTACCCATCTAGGATATCATCAAGTATCTAATTAGCTTGTCAGCAAGTACCTACCTAGAATGTCCTCAAGTACATATCTAGAATGTAATCATTTACTTATCTAGCAAGTTATCAAGTACTTATCTAACATGTGATGAAGAGCATATCAAGAATGTTTTCAAGTACCTAATTAGCATGTCATATACCTATCTAGCATGTGATCAAGTATCTATCTAGAATGTCATCAAGTACCTATCTAGCATGTCATTAAGTGTCTGTCTAGAATGTCACCAAGTACCTAATTAGCATATCATCATGTACCTCTCTAGAATGTCATCTTGTACCTGTATAGAATATCATCAATTACCTATCTAAAATGTTATCAAGTACCTATCTAGCTTGTCATCAAGTTATTCGAATGTCATCAAGTACTTATCTAGCTTGTCAACAAGTACCTAATTAGCTTGTCATCAAGTACCTTATTAGAATTTCATCAAGTACCAAATTAGAATTTCATCAAGTACATAATTAGCTTGTCATCAAGTACCTTATTAGAATTTCATCAAGTACCTACCTAGAATGTCATCTGATACCTAGTGTCAGATTGAAGGCAATCATTTCTCTCCAAAAAGCCTTCTACCTAAATAAGTTCCATTTTCTTGATGCCCTTATCACAGATCCCAATATGAGGTGACCCAAATACTTAAAAGTGCTGCTGAATGGGACAAGATTTCTGACAACTTTTCATGGACCAGAATGTGGACTCAAAATCATGTTAAACACATCTTCGTATTTGTCCAGAGTTTCTGCAGCTTTCAACATCCTCTTAGACCCACTTAACATTGCCACTTTGCAGCAAAGAATAAAACAACATTCTCCAGAAAAGAGCAATAAAATTATTCAAATTGGATCTTCATCTTCGTTGTTATCCGATGCCGGTTCTGCTTCCAAAGGCAAATAACATTCTGCATCCTGGCAGTGACCAAAGTGTACTCTATTCATGCATGCTCCTTGTTTCATGGGAAATCAACTCCATAAAGTTGAATGGTCTCATCATCCCATGGTTTTTATTTAGATTTTTGCCTGATGGGATTGACCGTAGTTGGACATATTTGCAACCAGGTGGAATGGCAGACTCTCTACTTTAGTCTGAAAAATCAATTATCTAAGAGGCTTCAGGGCATTTATTGTAATTTCCAATGACTGGAACAGCCTGAATGAGTATGCTTAACCTCCAACACCTCAGATGATGAGGGATTAAAAGTGTTGGTTCATTCTGATTATTGTAATTGTACTGGTAGAATCTTTATTCAATAACCCCAGCAATCATGCAATGTAAAATGCCCAGAAAAATAGAGATATCTGGACTATATTAAATAAGCCTTCTGGTGAAAACAATTCTCAAATCCAGTTGGTTGGAGAATCACTTGTGCAAGATGGTTGTGCACTTTAAAAGTTTACTATTAGCTAAATGGAAATTCTTCACATGGTACTGTGTCCAATAACACATTATACCACTTCAGGCATTGATACCTCCAATAACTAGCTTCCTACTATGGGTCTCTGATATGATAAACACCAGGAACAATCAGGTACATGATGACATGCCAGATGGATACATGCTGACATCGTCCAAGCCGTGGGACGGAGATCTGAGTTCACTTTCTCTAGTTTTTATCACTTTTATCACTGAGCAAATCCTTGTCAGAATTGGGTTGTTTAAGACAACCATAACTCTAGCATTGTCATAAATCTATATTATGCAGCTTGATCATGAAATATATATATATATATATATATATATATATATATATATATATATATATATATATATATATATATATATATATATATGTGTTACATTTGCATTTCATTGGGGGAAATGGGAGAACATACTATTTTTAAGTTTACTAGGATCTTTAGAGATAATATAGCTGTAATAAACACTTTTGTCATTCATTGAACTTATTTCATGGCAAGAGTCATCCTGAATAGCATCGGTCAGTTTATAATTGTTTTAAAGAGTTTGATAGCAAATTTAGAACAAAGAGAACTAATCGCAAGGTTCAGTCCAGCATGTCGAATATGCTACATTATTGAATATGCAACATTGTCAAATATGCTACATACAAACGGTGCTCCTTTTTCGACAGATATTACATACTTCACAATGACTAATGTAGATATGTTTGCAGTATGTGTAATGTCCCCTTAATGCTGTGCTTGAAAAAGTAAAACTCTGTCAACCAGGAATTTTGAAAATTACATTTGCTGCTTTCAGAGTTGAATGCATATTTCTTCTTGAATCACACTTTTCCAAAATGAATCACACTTTAACATGTCATGGCTCTCATGGCCTAAGTGGTTAGAACGTGTGCCTCATATTCAGGAGGGTATGGGTTTGAACCCTAGCTGTGCCGTACCAAAGACTTGTATAAATAATATGAGCAGAAGTTTGTACTAGGACTAGTTGACCTGGTGTAAGGATAATGTGACATAGCAGGACATCATGCTACATGTCTGTTGCATGATTCTCCAGTACTATATATCACTATAAACTGCCACACTAAAGACTGAGACATCATAGTGATATGACTGGAAAATTGTTAAAGCTACATTGTTAAATCCAGGCACACACACACACACACACACACACACACACTTTAACATTATTCCCTTGTGTGAATACATGAGAATGCTTGCCAGTAGCTTATCTTGGATTGGTGGTTCTTCCTGGGGTTTTCTAGGGTTCTTCCTCCAAGAACTATAATGGCTGCCATGTATAGCCTATCTTGTGCTGAATAATGTTGTTAAATCCTAGCAACAACAGCAACAATTAACACTATTACAACAAAAAATATACTCATGTTTTAAATTTTATATCTGGAGTAAATATCTGACTTCGAAGAAATGTTGCTGTTCATCACAAACTTTATTAAAATTACCTTTTTACATTCTCCTTTAGTACATTGATGTACTTTAAGATGTTTCTTTGATGTACTTTGCTTACATAAATTAGGATGTTTAACTTTGTGTACTTCATCGATCATGTATGTTATTGTAATTATCATTATTATTTTTATTACCGGTATTATAGAAAAACTTACTTAAATAATGTTTACTGTTTCATCTTTAGAGACGATTGACACATGGATGAATTTAATACATTCCTGTACACCATCCTCTCAATCTGGCATCCCTGCTGTGATCCTGGTTGGGACACATGTGGATAAGATTCATGAGGTGTGTGTGTATCTATCTATCTATATATCCTATCTATCTATCTATCTATCTATCTATCTATCTATCTATCTATCTATCTATCTATCTATCTATCTATGTCTGTCTGTCTGTCCATCCATCGACCAACCGGCCCACCTACCTACCTATTTTAACATGTATGTACATTTATAAAATTGATAGAGTTAGTATAAATGTAAAAACAATATTTAGTCATTTCTTTTTAATGTGTGTTTACATTTTTTATTCAATAAAAGGTTACAGTGAAAAACAGAAAAAGACGGGCAAAATGGGTCATAATTTGTTTACTTTCTGCATAATAGGGATATACTTAGTATATACTGTGGGTGAGTGTATGCCTGACATTTAATTATATTGTCACTATTTCATATGTCTGAATAACATCAGAACAATCAGTGGCAGTGTTGCCATAACAAGGACCCACAGTACACTCACTCAGAATGTGTCATATGTTCACAGGTGTATAATAGAAATTATGGCATTCTGAAACCTGAAATTAGCGGATTCAGCTCACCTAATCCCTCTAATCATCTGAAAGTTTTAGATTTCTCATGCAGACCCTCCCCCCGCTTCATGTCTTTGTGAGAGTCTTTGCTCTTGTCAGCTCAGAAGTATACTTAAGGGTCTGAGGAGTCTGAGACAACTTCTGTGGTGTCCTTTGAGGTCCTCCACAAGTAGGTATTATAATGTTTGAGGAGCATAACACCTCTCACTGAAATTGAGTTGTCAGTCACTCTTCACATTCAGGTCAGCATATTTCTTCCTCCCTAAGAGAGAGTTGATGCATTGCTCATCTTTTGTACAGATTAGCATGTTGTTTGATCCCAATTTTCATAACAACATGTTACTTCCACTAGTTAGAGAGATGGCGCACTTCAAACCTCATATCCATGAAGGCATTTGCTTCCACCCATTAGGGCAATGGTGCAAAACACACGCGATACCCATGATGGCATGTTGTTCCCTTCCATTGGGGAGATACAGACCACCCACCTCATATCCATGACGGCATTTTGTTTCCTTCTATTATATTATGAAAGTAGTGCCCGCACATCTGATATCCATGACGGCATGTTGTTACCTTCCATTAGGGAGGTAGTGACCACATACCTCATATCCAGAAGAACATATTACTCCTTTGTACTAGGTAGGTTGTGTACCACATACAGATTCATGTCACCATTTTTCTCTCTCTTGGTAGGGAGGTTGTGCACCACACACATTCATGACAGCATGTTTCACTCACAAGTTAGGGAGCTTGTGCACTTCATACATCATATCCATATTGATATATTGCTTCCTCCCATTAGAGAGATGGTGCACCACCCACCTGTTATCCTTGATATCATGTTGCTCCCTTCTATTTGAGAAATGACCCACTGTAAACATATTGATGGCTGCAGTTGTTTTCTTCTGTTAAGGAGATGATGCACCACACACCTCCTATCCATTATAAATGTTTGAATACGCCTATTATGAAGGTGCTGCATGCTAAATGGACTGTGTTGCTTCCTCTTTTAAGGAATTTTATGCACAGCAAATCTCATGTCCATGGAATGCATTGCTCCTTCACACCAGGGAGTGGTGCACACCAAATTTCATATCCAGAAAAATGTATTACTTCCTCCCACAAGGGAGTTGGTGCATTACTCACAATAGTTTATTTGTAATATGTCTTTCCCTTCTAATAAAAAGGATTAACATCATACACTACTAAGTGATGAATCAGTTGATAATGATGTAATCTGTGATTATTACTGTCATAGGGATAGGGTATGGACTGATAACCTCCCTCAGCTCTTTATATACAATGTTCTTATTCTTTGGTTTTTTTTGCCACATTAAATAGATCAGCATCTTTTGTTTAGCATTTGTAATAACTGCATTGTTCTGGAAATATATTCTTAATGGTTAGCCAGTTAGATTTAGTTAAATGTACAAGTCAGATCTACCAAACGTCTAGCATCCCAAAGAATTGTTCATTAGATGTCTGACTATTTACATGATAATTAAATAAGATTTAAAAATGATGACATTAATACAAATAAGTGTTGTCAAATCATTGGGAAAAGTCACTTTGCAACAATTTAAGCATGTGGCTGGTTTTAAGTTGACTAGTTGATAATTATCAAGCTTAGCGTAATAGACAATATAAGTGTTTAGAAATCATTCAGCTGTGAGTATAAATGAATAATTTGCAAAACATTTAGTTTTGAATAGTGTTGATGTAGCTGAAGAGATGAACATATCTACACAGAGATGAGGAAATTTGTTGAAGCATCCGTAATCAAATCAAATAAAAAAATATTTTTAAAATAGTGTGGTATTTTAGTTCAAGGATCTTTTTAGTTTTCCCCCTCCTTAATAAGTTTAACAAACCAATGTTTCTACTATTAATGTATATCTACATATGTATATATTTTGTTTTTCCTTTACATCTATATTTTTTCTAACCTGTCTTTGCCCTCTTGTCGCAATTTCTATTTTTGTGCACTTTGTGATTTCCTTAAAACATTCCTTTTTATTTTACTTAATGTTTAAACTTTATTTTAGATATTATGTTAACACATTTTGATGTGGCAAGATCAGATTTGCTGAGGGCAAGTTTTGATGAACAATAAATTTGCCTAGGGAAAGCTGATTTGTATGACTCTTTTAAATCCCTGCATAAATTATATACTAAATACCAACCTGGAGAAACATGTTGAAATGAACCAGACTCGAGCAGCATGTATCTTTATTTATGATACTCAGTCATACATCATTCATTCTCATAGTCTGCAGCGAACGAAGCAAGAAGTAACATGGCACTTCTGACCACGCTAGCGATGGAAATTATCCCGCAGCAAGCCCTTAATGCTGTATTTGGCATTGGGCTGCTTGAGGCAACAAGTTGGAGCATTAGGGCAGCAGGGAAAAGAACTTCTCTGCTGCTAATATGGGACAAAGAAGAAAAACACAAGGATTACAGAGGGGAACCCAAGTACAGGGGTAATAGAGGTAGACAACGGCGGTGGCGGGAAACCAAACCGGGTCACAGCACCCCCACCCCCCAACCAGCAGTTCACGAAGTACCGAGCCTCAAGAATCCCACAGTGGAGTCTGCTGTACGAGAGGGCTCTAACAAGGCGCTTCAAGAACAGATAGCGGCGCTATCTCAACAACTACAGGTGATTTTTTTACGAAAAGGAGACGGCGGAGGTGGCCACGTCACCAATAATTGAACCTGTACCTGAACCATCACCACCACCACCACCACCCCCTATAAAGAAAGGAAAAGGGAAGGGGAAAAAGGGGGTGATAACGTCATCAACACCCACCACCCCCACTCATCCGCCAGGTTTGGCAGTAAACCTGGACAAAAAGTTTGAGGAAACTACCACCACCACCACCACCACCACTCCAAAGGAAAAATGGGAGACACCGGTGAGAATGGCGAGAATGCCGGAAAAAACAAGGAGGAATTAATGGGGAAGTTATGCAGCGAACTAGGACTGGACCAACTCTTAAAGGATAAGAGAAAAGCAGCTGGGTTCTTATCTGCTGTAACATACTTAGGCTTCCGGTCGCTGCAAACTTCGGCACCAAGACTCCAGCAATGGCATTTCGCCACCACTATACTCACCAGACACTACTATGAGGCATTCGAGGAGCGACTCCTACAACACCTAATTGATGCAGCAAACTACATCGCCTCCCGCCATGGAATTTATTTCCCACGAAGTACACGGGAGGAGGGGAGAACCGCCGCCAGATTGGTGAAGATTGAGGAAAAGCATGGTACCTTTTCCTACGATGAGTACTAGTCCTTTTAAGGGCTTTCAATTACTGCCATTTATTTGTTAATAGGGCTCTCAATTGGCTAGAGAGCCCTCTTTGAACAAACTCTTTTGAAAATACAATACGATTTTTTTGAAATACCGCATCAAGATTTACAAGCTATTCCAACCTAACAGTGACACAACTTAATATGTCGCATAGACATTTTAGCTTAAAAATTGATAGGGACTTACATTATGTACACTATGTAATAGTAATATTCGAAGTTAAGTCTTAGGAATATTTTACAACTTATAGAATTTGACTCAATTGAATAGGTGGCTGACACATTATTGGTTCTATTTTGTCCATTAGTAAAACCGGAATGAATTTGAAATAAGTATGGCTAGGGCATTCCAGGGCGTAAACGACATCCATCTACGACATCGGCTGGCCGACCTCCGGGACCTTTTCCTCCTTTTCCTCGTCCAGAGCCCATCAACATAGCGATATGAGAAGACTATTTTTCTCTCGCTATTTGGTGCCATTGCACCTCATTGTAACAAACTCACCGATTGGTTGATAGGGTTGAGTGTGTGTTTTGTCTATTCCCACTCACCCAGGGCCTTTCACTCATGTCATTAGCCACTTTTTAGTGGTATGACATGACGGCCAATTAAAAAGCGCACTATGTGCGTTAAATGCCCGTGGGGATGTGGCACCATTCCTTCCCCACGGGAAACCGACCACCATTAAAAATATGGTGGTTTAAAACAGTGATCACATTACCCCTCATGGCCGGCATCACTATAATTCAACTTTCATTCATTCACTCAGTCATAGGAAAACTACTAAATATACTACAATTTTATTCCTCCCTCACAGATACTACTTTTAGCTAATGGGTGCTAAACGATGTCTGCTGATCTAGATGGTGGTGAGGCAGGGTGATCTCCCATTAGGTATAAGAATTGGACACAAAACCATGGTTCCTTGGTTTCTACTTCTGCTTGTGCCAAGAAGCATGCTCTTGTCTTGAGATGCCTAGCAAAAGCCAGAATCTATGTCACAAGTTGAGAACTTTTCAATTCAATGTTAAGTATTCTGCATCGGTAATATCAACATTTTCTCTTCATGTGCTGACAAAGTTCTACCTTTACAATGTGCTGACTTGTTTAGGTACTTGTATGGGGAGTCTAAGTGACTTCACATTAAATTGGACTATAATTATGTTACCGGTATATATATGCAAGCCTCTAGCGCTTAACAAAAATCCCTCCTAATGCAGTAAAACCTGTTGTGAGAGACTGCACCTTCTACCACAGGAGTCTGACGTTTTATTAATAAAGTACGGTGAAATATTTGACAACACGAATTACCCTTATCAGTTATATAAATAAACAAAAGGAATGCAAGCGTGACCACAAACCTTCACTCGATTCAGCGTTTTCTCACGAGTCTTTGATCGCTTCAGAATCGCAAGAAGAACTGAAAAACTACATACACGAATTCAAAAGACAGTGAGGTACCATCGCATAACTCTTAAATGACCATTTCCTGAATCCAATAGGCGAATTAACCTTTATTTTCCCCATTACGGTCACAATCCCTTTCTAGGAACATCGATATGACGAAAATAGCCAATTCTATCAGTTTCTACCCTGCAGTAAACATGTTGAATAACATGATGAAGGTAATTTCACAAGATAAAATGCTTATCATGCTTTTTGTTTCAGACTGTATCATTTTATAATTTTATTTTAATTTCCAGGTCAGAAAAATATAGTTAAAGTTCGGATAGTAGAAATAGCGATTGATGACTTCATCACTAACTTTCCCTAATATTCAAAGATAACAGAGATTCTGCGCCGTGTTCGTTACAACTATTACACACTAACGCATATTTACTGCAGGGTAGAAACTGGTATAACAGTAAAACCTGTTATAAGAGACTGCACTTTCTACCAACAAAATGCAGTCTCCCATGACAGGTGGTCTCATAGCAGGTGTATCCAAAAAGACCAATTTCCAAAGTCCAGTTTTAGAACAATTTCAAGGTACAATCCTTTTTTGTTTATGATTGTTTTTTTTTAATCAGAACAATCACTACTAAGCAAGTTCTTGTTGTAACAAATGATTACATATAGGTCAGTGGTGTCTGTCTGTTCTGGTGATACTGTCATTACTAGGGATGATGGGTCCTACGTTAAGGCCAGTAAGAAGTCTAAGTGCCAGAATAATTAGTCTGGTTTCTTGCTTTTTATGCTCCCTGCATTGCTCACCCCTATATGAATGTAAGAGAATAAACATACAATAAGCATACGAAGCAGGCAACCAGAATAGGACATAATCTATATATAATTTAGTCTAGTTTACGACAGAAACAATAAAACAGTATAAGCATAGATAACAAACATTTAGACATCAGTAGCCAGGGTATATAAAATTATTCAGAATGGATTTTTATGGATTAGAAAAAGGTTGGTAAAATTTATTAATGTTTTTGCGATGCAGTCGTTTATAGCAGTGTCAAAATTAATATTTTGCCACGACATTGCGGTCGTTAGTTGTCTTCAGCAGATGGTCGCTCATTTCAGCATTTATATCATACAGTCAATCTCTGCATTATGCTTATGTTCAGAAATGACTGTGGTCACTCGGTTGCTCAGAGCATTTGTTACTGTACAAGTGGAATTCCATTATGAACATGTAGATATCAGTGAATTTCTATTCCAAACTACTCAAAGATTCTGAGTACCATCCTCAATAATGTTACTTGTATAGGTGGTGTATGGGCCTTTTTCCCTATAGGTAATTGCTTTGAAATGGATATTTTCACACCATTTTTTCATGTACCTATAACATTGTCTCCATTCCATTTTATGTGAAAGGTTATGTGCGTAATATATACAATTGTGTACATTTCCATATTGTATTATGGTTGTACAAGTTAAGGTAATGCTTTTTATACACGGTTTACTCTTTTTATTGGCAACACTTAATCGATGTCCATCTGCATAAGCGTTCCATTATATTTAAACAGCACTTATTCAATTGCATGGATAGCCTATGCATCTTCAAAAGATAGATTTGGGTTAGAATATTTATATGTGTATTTTTATATCTGTTATGCCCTTAAGAAACTCCTTATAGATGTCTCTAATTCCATCATTTCTGGTACTTAACAGGTGAGTTTCCTTTACCATGGCATCCTTAGTCTTGAAACGTCATGCCTCATTGATTATACATGGACATGCTGTCCTTGCCTACTGATTGTATTGTGATAGCAATTGTCTGCTATCACTATGCTCCAGTTAACTATCATTTGGTATAGCTCTGCGTCCACTCTGTGTAAAAACAATCCATGTGCAAACCGACAGGTTTATCTTTCTCCTCCTTGCAGGTTGTATTGTACAGTACTTGTATTTGACCCTTTTATACTCCATTGCTTCAATTTGACTATCTGCTATTAATATTTGGGTCAGCATTTTAAGATTTAACTTGGCACCGATACTGTGTTCTCAAAACAAGTGCAGGGCTACAGTATTATACATTTTGCGACATTTGTCTTACAGATGAGAACTGTCTGAGTACTGAACAAAGCCCCTAAACACAATGTGGCCAGGACTGTAACCATCTATTAATATTTACGATTGGCAGAACATGACTTGGTGCTCTCTGCCTGCCGTTTCCTGAAGGTCCAAATTAAGGCCAAGTTAAGAGCACAGCCTTTATCCTCTAACAATCCTTTTAATGGACAGATAGAAGACGTCCACAAACAGGCCACCAAGGAGACCATTTCCTCTCTCCCACAAGCACAGCATCAATAAAGAATAGTACAGGAAATCATCCAAGGAACCAAGGTCCACATATAGGACAAAAATCTCTGAAAATCATCTTATCAAAGCTCCACCCATTGATGCCCACCGCACAGTCCTTGTCAGCCAAAGTGTATAAAGCACCAAGATGGTCCTACTGTTCGTTCCTGACAAGTGTTTACCAGGGGTTTTATACCAGACTTGGTCCTAAAGGCACTTTTCCTTTGATCATCAACCTCAGTCTATATATTCATGCTCCTTGGATCTCACTGGAAACACCATGACATTAATATTAATCCCATTGAAGAGGGACATTAGCGTTAACTTCAAGATGCATCCCTTTATTCCCCAATTCAAAAGGTTTACAGGGTGTTCCTGCAATGTGTCTGCAACATAGTATACCAATTCAGGGTACTTCCGTTGGGGCTCAATATCAGCCCCTAGGTCTTTAATGGTATAATGAATTGAGTAATGCCACATGTCCAGGCCATTTCTACAGTGGCACAATCATGTGATCTCTATCACATCCTGCAGAAACACCATGTCAGTTATATCTAAGCTCGACATAATAACCGTAGTTATCATCTTTACCAGCCAGGGAAAATCCAACCTTATTAGATATTTCACCTAGAAATGGAGATAAATACAAAGGCAAAAGAGTTCATGTCCCTCAGGATCGGGCATTGACAATATTAACCATGTTGGCTTCTTTACTTTCCAGGAAAATTCTGTCGACATGGAAATTTCGTTGCGTATCAAGCGTACTCATTGCAGCAGCAGACCTTACTGTCATAGGGCACCTTTTTAAGTGTTCATTGCAAATGATTCTTATGTCCCAGTGGAGGCCAAATGTTTGTCCACTGGGCCAACCTCTTCTCATCAGCAGGCAGTTGAGGCTGAGAAGATGGTGATGCATGGTCTTCCTAGAATATCATAACAAATGCCTAACATCCTAGATAAGTTTTTGTCCCAGACTAATTAACGAATAAATACAGAATGGTCTTTCGATCCATCAGTTTTCATTCAGATAGTAACCCGACAGGACTGACCAATGATGGACCTGTTTGCAACAAGGTGGAATATCAAACTTCCAACATTTATATCTCCAGTCCAAGTCTTGAATGCCTGGGAAGTTGGTGCTTTATCAATATAGACTGGAATGGCCTTAAATGCATATGCTTATCCTGAAAATCTTATGTTTCCAAAGTGATACAGAAAGCAAGAGAATCAGACTGTTGCCTTATCCTCATAGCACTGTTGTATCTACTTTCTACAAGGTTCTACCATCCTATATTTACCATTATATTTGTATGTATATTTTCTTCAAGGTTGTACCATCATAAATGTTGAATTTATTTTCTACAAGGTAGTGCTCTACTATATTTACCATTAGACTGTTGCATATATTTTCTACAAGGTTGTACCATCCAATATTTACCATTAGACTGTTGAAAATATTTTCTACAAGCTAACGCCATCCAATATGTACCATTAGACTGTTGCAAATATTTTCTACAAGCTAATTCAAGCTATATTTACCATTAGACAGTTGTATATATTTTCTGCAATGTAGTTCCATCCCACATTTAATCATAGTCTGTTGAATGTATTTTCTACAAGGTAGTGCTATGCTATATTTAACTATTACACTGTTGTATATATTGTCTACAAGGCAGTTTTATCATAGTTTTTAATATCTTTAATCAGGAACAATTGCCAGCAAAGGGAGTTAAATCAGAGACACAGACCATGACATCTGATACAGTAGACTTTACTTTGCCTACCACATCAACGCATGCTAATACTGCTACCAATGAACAACCCAGGCCCTCAACAGTCCTTGGGTCTGTGTGGAAGTTTCTTAAGCGACGGAAATCAAAAAGATCAGTAGAGAAAACCACAGGCTCCAGCAGGACAGGTAGGTCAGGGGGTTGTATGAATTTTATGAATAATTATGTGTAGTTACGTTTGTGAATGGACTTCAGCTATTAAAAACCTAATGTTTAATTTTGTTCTTAAAGCATAAAAATAATTTAAAACTGAACGAAATAAAAAAAAATGTAAAACTTAAACTGATAGGCATAGCATTGTCAACATTTTTAAAAAAGATCAACAGCTTTGACAGTTGTAACTAGTGTTGTTCCGATTATCGATTATAATCGATCATCAGTTGGTTGAGGAGATAATTGATTATGAACTCCATAATCGATTGTGTATAAAGGGAGACTACTTTTTAGGTGTATGCAAAGCACAAAGGTTAGTAAAACTCCTAGCCACTGAAGTTGACCTGAAATTTATTAATTCCCTTCACAACTACAAACATGAAACCTTATGATTCATATATACGAACATATAGTCATTATTACATGGTCAAGTTGTAAAATTGTTGAGTTAATACATTTAAACACATATTGTTGATTTGTTTCAATTAAATTGCAACATCTATTATTGTAGTATTTATAAACAATGACAAACAAGAAAAACATGTCCTTCTATACTTTAAATTATAGACACATCACATGTGATAATATCACTAACGAAAGAATTTTGGGCTATTTGTAGCAGTATTTCAGTTACTTATGACTGATGAGCCATGAAAAGTTACGTTCATTTAACAAAGTTGTAGAAAAAATGTAACACACAATGTAATATTATTGTCAGGTGAAAGTATACATGTCATTACAAGAGATTACTCCTGTACATTTATAAACATATTGAAGTCTTGATCAAAGATATAACTGTTTAAAAAAAATTAATATTTGCTCTTTCTAACCGATTATAATCAATGATCAGTTGGTTAAGGGGAACTGATTATCGATTATGAATTTCTGACCGATTCCCATCACTAGATGTAACTGATATGTCTTGCGATTGTGATTCGAATTAGGTGAATCTGGCATGTACTCCAAAAAAAGAATGATATATTACCAACATGGCAGAAGTAGTACATAAATGTAGTGACATCTGAATCTGAATATGTACAGTACAGGACACTTATGGCATAAAATTACACAGGAAAAGGAGCCAATGACATGGTAGAATTGTTCACGAGTGGTATTGAAGCTATCCACTGTTGATATAAACACTACACTGTCATTAAAATGATTCCAACCCACAGTTGTTTTGTACAAAGAAAGACTTCCAAAATTGTTCTGTTCTACAGTACTCCATTACGAAATGTCTAATGTTATTTGTAACTTGTAACATCATTCTAAAGGCCTGAAAATATTATACACTGAAACTATTTGTCAACTTTTCAACCAAGATCAGCACCCCACTTAACAACTTCATAAGCTTTCTATCACCAGGTATGTAATTTTATTAGTGTCTGATCACCAGCTTAAGGGGTACAGACTTCTGAGCTGCACCTTTTGAGACTTAGCGCCAACCGGAAAAGTTATAAACATGGATTAACACATTTATATCTTTAAAAGTAGACCTGAGACCCCCATATCACTTAATTCTAAATTATTAAATATCATGATTTATGTAGTATCTGAAAATTTCTGCCCTATGCGATCAACGGATGTAGAGATATTTATTATAAATGTACATGTTATGAATATTCACCGTAAATCAAGTACAACTTCGGCAGTTTCCGTGATTTCTGGCCGTGTGACGTCACAAGAGGAACCCGACATTGCTAGGAACCATTGTTTTATCGTTGTCAAGCATGAAGAGTCTCTGGATTGTATTCTGACTGTGTGTATTTCTAGGTATGGGAAAAAAGTGTATCGTTGGTGGATGTAGCAAAACACCAAAAGATGGTGTTTCATTACACTTGTTTCCCTTGGACATTAAATTTAAAGGACTTTGGTCCTGGTTTGTGCGGCTGACAAGAGCGGATTGGAGAGAGCATTCAAAATATGCCACAATCTGTAGTGACCATTTTGAACCGGATTATTTTTGTGCCCAGTCAGAGTTTGATGGCTACATTTGGAATAAAGAAAAAAGCTACTCTTCTCCATGATGCAGTACTGTCCATTATGCCACGAGCAAAGCATCCTCACATCTCAGACGTGGATGAAAGCCACCCACCCACCACAACCAATAGCTCAGGCCAGACACCCAAGTGCCCGAGATTGGCATACAAGTAGATGGAGAGAGAACGGGTAATATATAGCATTTCTAACTTTTGCAAATTGTCTTCTTTTTATTTCATTGCTTTATGAATTATTCTTTGTTATTTTAGTGTACATGTGTGTGTCTGTGTGTGCATGAGAGAGAGAGAGAGAGAGAGAGAGAGAGAGAGAGAGAGAGAGAGAGAGAGAGAGAGAGAGAGAGAAGGCTGTCACACATTCATATGGTCAGGTTTCATTGGTGTTATATTGAGGTGGAAACTATTTTACATAAATGTATGTAATAGTTTCTTCATGTAAAGGTTCACAGGACCATTTCATCAGTATTATGCATGGCAGTATAACATCAGCTAAATTCACCTTCAGACATTACAGGATGTTATGGCTACATGTACAAGTTCAGTTGACAATGTAGCAGAAGATGAGGCAGAAAATGTAACTGTTTTTTCTGACCCAGATATGGTAGGTTTCACTTAGCAGGATTGTAAATACTGCAGAGCATTCAATAATTGGAAAAAAATAATGTTTTTAAAATAATTTGGTATTACATATTATTATACCAACAAATAATATTAAATTTGATTAATGCAAATATATGACAAAATGTCGCACACTTCAGTATTGTGTGCATTTATATTAAATCATTATCCCACCCATGTGATTTGGTACCATTGTACTTTTTTCCCCACAATGATGCATGTTTTAAAGTTTACATTGTATTTGATATTAAGTTATCTAGGTAATTCTCCTTAAATACAGTTTCGGGTAAAAAGTCATAAAAGTAATATATAGAAATACACAACTTGAAAATACAGTAACTTCTGTTGCATGATAAACGCAGTGTCACAGTCTAGCAGTGGTGGAAAGGAGGTCGGTGGGTGGACAGCACACTTGGTGGGTTGAAATTAGGCTGTAGTCATCCATGGCAGTTGCTATACTTGATTCTTTCTAAAAATTTAAAGACGTTTGATTCCTGTGACTCAAGGGTGAAAACAGTAACAACTGGTTGTCAGACAATACTCAGATCAAAGAGAAAATCTGCTAGGACCCATTACAGTGGACCAAGGAAAGTTGACAAAGGTAATGGGGATAGTTGATGGTCTAGATCTTAAATTGACCATGATGTGGCCCAGTGAAGCTGATTCAAACCCGAGAGCCTGACTTTAGACCAAAAAGATATCACTTTAAGCTGATTGCTCACTATAATCCGACTTAATGGATATTCTTTTATAAGTAATTAATTTCCACATGTATGCATAACAATTGTAATACCAACAGCAATATATATATATATATATATATATATATATATATATATATATATATATATATATATATATATATATATATATATATATATATATATATAATTTGAATATAAACAAATATTTTTTAAAACATTTTCTTAGGTTTACAGGTTCTGTTTAAGCCCAAAGTAAGGAGCTGCGGTACCCAAAGTGATAACCCGAATAACACAGTTGAACCACGGCACAGTTACTGTGGATGACTTGAACACCTCTTCAACAACAGAGTCCAGAGAAATAACTGTCAACTTCAGCGATTCAATGGACTCCTCCTATGCTGCTACCAGTTCAAAAAATTCATCATGGCAGAGCAGCTTTAATGAGGATCAGGGGCAAGTATAATGATGCCTATATAATACAGTCACCAGCCTACCTATGGTAATGGCAACATCTAGCTATAATATAAAAGTGGCCTCGATATTGAGGTTCATTTATATGGACTGTGTTAAGATCAGTCCTGAATAATTTCTTTTTTTACAACAAATGTGGTTTTCTTGTAGAGGGGACTGCTTTTTTAACAATTACAAAATCCTAGAGAGAAAAGGAAGCATAGTTCAGCATTTATGTCATAGGGCTAATTATGAAATGTTAGTATTTGTATTATTATTTCCAACTTTCCTTGCAGTACATGAAGTCTGTATCATACAATAAATGTTTTTTTTCTTACTGACAAATTTCATCTCAAGAAAATAAGTTCGTAGTAGCAGAGAGTGCTCTCCTAAGCCTATTCACTGTGTGTGTTAACTGTGGAAATGAAGCTCAAGGAAATATTAATCAGAGAATGGGAACTTTTATTAATATTGTCCAGAAATGTGACTTTTGTAACCATAAAAGATCATGGAATAGCCAGCCCTTTGTTGGATCCATTCCAGCTGGAAACCTGCAGCTTTCAGCTGCTATTTTGTTTGCTGGAGCCATTCCATCACAAGCCATGAGGATTTTTGAATTCCTGAAAATGGCCCATACCAACATGGACACTTTCTATATGCACCAAAGGTACTACCTCCAGCCAACAATTACACATTTTTGGAAGTAGGAGCAAGAGAGTTACTTTGAGGAGGTGAGGCGTGGTGGAGGTAGTATTGTTGTAGCTGGAGATGGTTGTGCTGACTCACCTGGTCATTCTGCCAAGTATGGAATTTATTCTACTGTGGATGTAAATACTGGGAAAGTAGTTAATATGGAAATTGTGCAGGTAATCAGCAATACTAATATATTATCATATACATGATCTATTTCGATAGAGTAGTTGATGAATGTTATAATAAAGTAGTCATGCAAAAGTATATAATTTGCTCAGTCTTCAAAAGAACTTATTATTCCTCAATATATTTATGTCTTATTTTGGGAGCTGTGGTCTAGTGTTGGACGTGTAATGCCATGGTTGTGGATTCATTACCAGCCAGTGTCAACTGCCTCAGCATGTCAGTGGGGAAGACAATTACCTCTAGTTCCTCTGGATGTTATAGCAAACGTTTTTAAAATGCTTTTAAATTAACAAAAACAATGTCTGGTTTACTTAGAGAGCATAGCAGTTATCACATGGAGTTAGAGGGGCCTTAAGCGCACAAATTATATGTTTCAGGAGAATGGAATTCGCATAGAATCCATCATCACAGACAGGCACACGCAAGTCACCAAGTGGGTGACGGAGAATTTATCTGACTGCACCCACTACTATGACATTTGGCACTGTGCTAATGGTAAATATGTTTCATTTTTTTAATGGCAATATTTGGAGATTATGTACTTGAACATTTGACAAATTTAGACAACTTTATATATAAAAGGGGGGTAGAGAAAATCTTTTTGTGCAGTGTTCAACTGACAATTGAACCAAAATCAAACATTGTAAATCAAGCAATAATGCTCCCAATTTGTTGTTCAAAAAGTCAATTTTTTTTAAAACCAGGATTTAAAAAGAAGATGAACTTGCTGGCCAAGAAGAAAGAATGCCATGATTTAAAATTTTGGAGGAAGAGTGTGACCAATCACATGTACTGGGTGGCAGCATCAACGCCTGATGGTAACAAATCCGTAATGCTGGAAAAGTGGCGTTCAATTGTGAACCATATGCAGAATAAACATGATGGACATTGAGACCTCTTCCCAAAATATTTATATGATAAACTGGTGGGATGTGAAAACAAGAAGAAATGGCTTAAGCCAGGTATGACCTAATTTCCTGCTGTTTCAGGGAATATCAATATTTTGTGGCAGTTGGATATTTATTTAAATTTAAAGGAACATATTTCTCACTGAAAATTTCAGAATTTGCCAAGATACAGAATAAAGCCTTGAAATCCAGATAGTATCTCCAGTATATCTGCAAGATTATTCAATAATGTTCAGGTTGAACTAAAGTGTTTGTAGATTTGTCAACGTATACAAGTTAACATTATATAGGTGAACATTTAAGTAAATAAAAACATTTTCTTCCTCAGGTTCTGCTGCAGTTGCCAGATTTTGTGATTTGGTTCACAGTCACCAAGTGACAAAGGACATACAACAGCTGTCCCCACTGCATCAAACGTTTGAGCTGGAATGCCTCCACAGTGTGCTGAATCATTTTGCCCAAAGCTTATTGGGTTTTCCTACTATGGCACAATTTGCAGGTATTTTGTCCATTATTTCGTCATAAATTATTTTGGAGTGTTTTAATATTTATAAGTAAAAATGCGATATAAGTTCCTGAAGCAAATATGGAAGTATTGTGTAGAATAAAAGAACATGAAATATGTATTTTTCGAGAAAAAAAAGATGTATAACAATGTTTGAAGAATTACATTACAGAATAGATTTTCTGTTTTTATGTCAGAGCATTTTTGGCCGCATTACATTTTGAAGAGAACAGCCGAAAACCACAAGCAACAACATCAAATGGACAACTACGTTACCAGATTACCTTTCCGAGGTGAGTAATCTGTTAAAGAAGTCAAAGTGGAAACTACTTTTTGTAAGTTTTGCACTTATTATTATGTTGCCTTTTGTATACAGAATGTAAAAAGTATTATAAATGTTCATAGACGCTGTTTCTTTAAGAAATATGTATAAAAAATCATAAATTTTAACAACTGAAAAGTACTATCGAAATTCCATCAAATTGGTTGAAATGCCTTCAGGTCCAGTATTCTGGTATATTGATATTTGAGAAAAAATTTATTTTCAAAATATTACCACTGAATTTTTTCTTCTTCCTTTTTGGTATATATATAGTATCTGAATTGGGCAATAAATGAATGCTCTCCAATAATTGATCAACTAATTATTACATTTCATTCATTATAGGATATGTTGATAGTCTGATGGAAGTGGCATAGGTACTCGCAGAGAACATCAAAATGAATGAAAAATCAGGCTTGCAGTTGCCAAGAGACATCCTGCCTCCTCCACTGTGTGCACAGTACCAGCGTCCTGAGAAAGAGATGGCTATGTCTTCACACATGTCTTGATATTCAAAAGCTAGTTAGGCCATTTGAATCAAACATAGGTATCAGATGGGAAGGCGTGTCTTATTTTGTAGACAGCACATGCTGGCAGTGGAACTCTTACTTCTTTGCCCAAGAAACCCCAACACCATCGAACAAACTGCCGATATGCCACGTACCGCCTCCTTCTAAAAATTGATAAAACAAATACTTGAAATAAAGAAAATACAATTACATTTACAAATTATAATTTATTCAAATATTCATTTTAATATAGAGATATTTTCAGTTGTTAATGATTTCAATTGTTTATGTTCAAAACTAAGTCATGGTACTGTTACAAATTAATGAACAGAATCAATATCGGATAAATGTGTGTCGGGGTGAAGGTGTTATTTAACTCTGAAATATTGACAGAATTCAGCTAAGTAAAATGTACTTACTCAATGCTGTCTGTATCGGTAAAATGCTGTCTCGAGTACGTATGGGTCCAGACAAACTGATGGGAACCCAGGATAGTCAGTTATACATTGCATTGCTTCATTAAAGCCAGTGATTTTGTCGTATGTTTTAGAAATTTCATGGCAGCACTGAGATTCTTCTGTTGTGTGCATAACTTGACACTGAGCACAAAGACACCTGTATAATAATAAAAATCCGAGGCAAATTATTTCAGGCATGTCTTGCTAATGTAAAAAGTGTGTATTAAATTAAATATGTATTACACCCAAAACACATGCAAGGATCAGCAATATTGCCAAAAGAGTGTACGATATAAAAAAGTCAGAGTTTCGTTTAACATATCCCTCCACATCTGAGATATTAAAACAGTTATAAATTATAGTGTGGTGGTGAAGGTCTTTGACAAGGTGAAACATTTTACTGAATCAACAAAATAATTTATACCAAATGTGCCAAAATATGGCTGATAAAACTGTATGCTGCCAAGCAAGTCACCATGGAAGTCTTACGATAGTTTTAGACAAAGGACAGGGTAATTCAAAATGACTTTCTTGGCATAACTGTGCGAATCGAGGGTATAAACATATCTGTATACGAATATTTAAAATAAAGCAAACAATGTTATTTATTCACGTTTCTGTTCGATGTTATGCATGTACAAATGAAATGATATAATGGGGGAAAAAGTCATAAATGGACCAACGAGAGATATAGAATCTATGTTGGGGTTAGGACCGAGACAATGAAATCCCAGCCTAGGGGTTATATTATTTGTCTCCCTACGAGGCTTGTCCGAGTGGGGAGACATATAATATAACCCCGCGGCTGGGATTTCATTGTCTGGTTCCAAACCCCAACGTAGATTATTTTTCTCACACAATATTATCCTTTAAAGTAAAAAGAACTCTTTAAAAGTGCACGTTGCAATGTTTACATGTGGCGCATGAATATAAATAAGGTAATGAGGGCTGTGGTGTGACCGTTGCGTCCGAAGTACACAGTTCATACGCGTGAGCAAAGAAAAATAACAACATAAAACGTCACATAGTAATGAGGTATTATCAGATTTAATATATGGATGTTATATGAAATTAACAATAAATAGTTTTAATTTATTAGAAAGAAACTGTTTCCTATCATCATTTCTAATTTTGAGTACCCCACTCTCCCGTATAAAAGACCCTCGTCGCCATCCAAATATGCTGACCCCAGATGATAACAATGTGCTAAACTTTCAAGTTCATGGATTCTTTGAAAATTTATATTTCTGTCTTGGAAATATGGCAGGTGATGCAGTGAAATTTGCTTATAGATTAGTGTGTTGAGGGATAAATGATTCCTTCTGGCTGTTAGTGTATTATTTGTCAATAAATATTGCAGGTATATTCAGCTGGAGCACAACGGAGATGCTTATCAAAATTATAATAGAGCATGTTTGACATAACACATTTCTGGCTGCTGCTAAGTTTTCCGTTGTTGTTTAGAGAGTTGGGATGCTATGAAGTGTATGGGTATATAGTCTTATGTGCATGGATCAGTGTTTTCTGACATAGTTCATTTAAACACCATTGAAAATTTTATCCTATCTGTACCACAGTAAATTTTCAGGTCAGCTTCATTAAATGTAGCTAACAGTATATACAATGTTTCATGCGAAGTGTTTACAACTAGTTCAGTTGATTTAGCTACATTTGATGATCTGAAAATGTACTGAGCTAGTCCTGCATATAGGATAAACTTGACCATGCTAGTTAGAACGAACTAACATAATATCAAAACCTCGAAATAGTATGCAAGTGTGTATTTGCGTCTATCACAATGTTTTTGTTTTGGTGTGTTTTTAAGACAGATTGACCTTAAGTAACTATGTTTTGGTTATATATTATTTGTTGTTTTTTTTTTTGCTGTTGCTGTTGTTTTATTTGAGAACAACTATGGCACAGCAGAAGACAAGAAGGGTTTCTTTTTGTTAAAAGTAGTTCTCAGCGCGTGGACACTATAACTGAGACGATTGGTCTTAGATGACTAGACTGAGACAAGAAAAGTAAGGTTAGTAAAACAGCTAGACTTCTCTGTCACTTGGGTGAGACAAATAAGCCTCAGTATCATAAAAACAAGACCGGTCCTACTTACCATTCGGTACTGTTAAGCATGTTGCCAGCATCTCGTTCAATTTCTTCCCTTTATTCCTCTAATGCTGACTCTTCACTTGCATAAGGTTCATAGCGATAAGGTTCAATGCCTTCTTCACTAATCTCTTCTTGACTTTCATCAAATGAAGAGGAAGAATATTCCAATTCTGGTTCATGTTCGCTCTGACTGTTACAACGAGTAGCCATGTTGCTAGCCAACTGCGAGTTCCTCTTGTGACGTCACAAGGTCGAGCGTGCGTATGGGGTTATTCACTTAAAGTCGCTTGGTCGTTTCCATAGAAGTCGCATTTTGGCGATATTAAAAGGGTCATATCTCCCAATCCAATTGACTGAACCTATGTCCTGTCTTCGCAATGTACTTGAAATGTCAATTACAATAAGAATACCGAAAGTAGTATATAGCATTCAGGTGTACCTTTAAGGTGTGTTGTTAAGTATTATCGTAAATTTTAATTTACTACCCAGTTTTCAGATACAAGAACACGTGATTGAATCAAATGAACAGACACACATTTTCACTCTCTAATTAGCCTGGATTAGGTTTATATTTTGGAGTAAGACAAAGCAAAAAGCAAGGTGAATTCAAATTGATCATGGGGTAACAATTTATCCCGAACTGACCCTCGAGAGGGAAACCATGGATATTTATATTGTCACTGTCTTTTCAATTCACTTGAAGCGATATGGAATATCACAGGATTTATTTAGTTTGATGTAATATAAATGTTTTTTTTTATATAGTTTAACATATTTGCAAATTGCCTTGTGTTTACGAGACAAGGGGTTTTAGGACAGTCACACTACCGGTAATTCATGCTGACTAATCCAGATTAATTCCACTTCTAATGAGAGGCACATATATGTACTTTAAAGGTGGTTTATGTGCATTTCTCATTCTAGTGTTCCTATGCAGTATACCGCCAGGATATATCGGTAAAAGTCGGTCTTTGATATGTTCATCATGGGCAGAAGTAGGTTACAGTGACCTATTTTCTTGCCCTAGCAACTAAAAAAAAAGAAGTTAGACTTCATACTATGTTAATGTATATATGTGACATTGTTTTAATTTGCTAGTATACAACTAGATTTTAATTTTCATATTTTAACTAACTGGTCATCTTAAAACACTATTATGTTCACAATTACAGGTCCTGTTATATCAGGGTTTCATATAAAATATATATTTCACCAATGATACTGATAACAATGAAATTCTAACATTGTTTCAGCCATATTTAGATAACCCAATCAAGTGTGTAATATCTCTATTACCTATTTTGTATCTGGTTATGGTACAGTATACCCTCCACCATAAGGCTCATAATCACTGGAGTCCCCATCAATGTTTTGTTTTTTTCTCTTTATATATTCCACAAATAATTTTTCAATGCTATTTACTTACAGCAAGAGATTCATTTGACAAAGCCAACCCACATTCAATAATGTACTTTCATTCTTACTTTATCAATCATCATATAATAGTTGATCACTGTCTTAAATAAAGTGATTATGCAGTGAAGAAACAAAAGAATTTTTACAAATAAATTTAAATATAATTAGGTAGTTAAAATTATAAAATTACTCATAGAATAAAGTTGAACTATTCTTTAATGAAATTCAATTAAATTAGAGTATCTATGTGATATTAGTACACTATTTGACTTCTATTTGGAGAACTTTGTGAAGGTATAATTTTTGCCTGGATGATGTCTAAACTTTTTAGTGTACAAAAGGGACACAGACTGTACTGTATTCCTAAACTTTCTAGTGTACAAAAGGGATACAGTGTTGTATTCACACAGTGATACCACACTGGTTGAACATTGAATGTTCAAGAAGTTATTATTTTTAAACATATAAATCTACCAGGTATAGATCTTTTCTACCTGTATGTCATGTTTGATGAGAGTGTCTCTAATTTGTAATTTACCAAAGATTTAACAAGATGGTATACAAATATTCTGTTGAATCTCGGTAGAAACATTTCAGACTATGGACATATAGCTGGTAAAATTTCTTGTATTTTGTATTTTGTAAAGTGGTTTAAATGAGGCTGTGGGTTGTTCTGTTGATAAAGCATTAGGTAAATGGTAGGGTATGAACATTATAAAATATCTGCTACAGTTCAAGATATCAATTTAACATGTAATGTTTTTCTTGCCTACAAACACACTATATGCCAGAGTTATATGCATGTACTAGGCAGTTCATATCAATCACTGAAGCTCACAAGACTACTGTATTGTACAACATTCAAGCATAAGCAGGATTATGAGTGAGATCAGGCCACTGAGTTTGATGTTGTGAATGAAGAAGATAAAGAGAAGTATTTGATTAAGGATAACTTAGTGTAATAGATAGGTGACAGTTTTATAGCAAAGGTATGGACATATTTGCAAACTGGAAGAGTGAGGTTAAGGTTCATCTGGATGACATCAGTTACAGGATTCCTCCTAAGTTTTTTTTACTAGCACCAGCACTTTAAAAAGGATGATTTGCTTAGTGTTTTTGGTTACTGTTTTAAGATTGATTATCAACATCGTCTAACTAATCCATGATTAATTAATAAATATTGATTTGATCACATGATGTCTTGCCAAACCAGAGACTGTTTATATCCTTATTATGTCAGACATTATTGATTGTAAGAACACTTTCAGGATTCATGTTGAAAACTCTCCAGGGGTCAGGTGGGGATGGCTCTCCTGGGGTCAGGTGGAGATGGATCTGTGAACAGCCTGGAATTGTTTGTCTGAGATGTTAGAGAAATGGTGATGTGATCAATAAACCAAGTTTCTATATTTGTCAAAGTGCCATCTAGGAATGTATCCTTTGGTCATAAAGAAAAATATTGAGACCCCCTCCCGTTCTAACCCCATGCACTTCATGAGGATGATAAGACAATTTTACACATGTATTTTTGATATAGACCAAAAGGGTGTATGGCTCACTCTGGATCTTGTGTAACCTAGCATCATAACATTGAAACTATTGACAACTCTAAAAAGGAATGTACATAATCACACACAGGACAAGGAAAGATAAATGTATTCATTGACCATTTAATTTATCCCAACTCCATGGGCATAAACTTGAAACTGTTTTTTGATCCTCGCCCTATTACCATATACATACTTAATGGGCATAAATAAATATCCTCTGTATACATACAACTGACAGTGACCCTACTTATGATGGATGACAACTGAATGGACAACTAATATATGCCCTGAAATAGTTTGCAAACAAAGACTAAAATAGAAAGCATGACATATATGTTTTAGGAACACAGAATTTCAGATCAGATATTTTGGTGTTGGAAACAGTTGCAATGGTTCAGAAATAAATTTCTTTAAAATCAGTCATATAGATTGTAATTATTTAATTTGTCTTTTAGCTGAAATTGTTTTACATGCTCAATAATCATATACCATTAATAGCATTTGTTTGATCTGAACCAGACTTTTGACTTGGTTCTTTATATAGCTGAAATGTTTGGATTTCCAGTTGATTTATTTTTAACTGTTTCTATTTAAATGAGTTATGGTCCTTTGATGCCTGTTATCTTGACTTTAATTTCATTAGCATAACTTTATTGAGGAGTGTAGAATTTTGATGGTATGTTGTGTGCAGCTTTTTATTTTCCACTACAAACATTAAAGAGCCATTTTCGAGTAACGGCTAACTTTATTGGGGAGTATACAATTTTAATGGTATATAGCGTGTAGCTTTTTATTATCCACCACACAAATTGTAGACCCATATTATAGTAATGTAAAGCTTTATCTGTTAGTGTTCCATGCCTTATTTAAAAGCAGGGCAGTTCCTAACTTGTCACTTGCATATGTGAGTGGACAAGGATTGTTTAAAGCACATAATTTGAATGAGGTGCTAATTCAGACAATGAGGGCCTCAGTGGCCGAGTGGTCTAAAGTGCTCTTCGTTAAGGATCACTGCCATTTTCCCTCTGTCTGATTTTGTTCGAGTCTCTGATTCAGTCAATGTGGGTATGTGAGAAATCTTGCCAGTAGCTTCTTGTGGGTCGGTGGTTGTTTCCGGGTGTTTCTCAGGTTCTTCCTCCACCATTAATACTGGCCGCCATATATAGCCTATCTTTCGGTGAAAAATGGCATTAAACCATACTACAACTAATTCAGACATCTTTGCACTACCATTGTCAGAGAGAAAGTAACACAGTTTAGTCCATCCACATTATACTTCAAGTGTGCCTGTAAGGTTTGTGTTAGGTTATTTTAGGCACTGTAATTAGGCATCATTGTCATAATATCCCATTTCTTGATTCTGATGAAACATTACATAAGTTTATTCTTCATTTATTCCTCATCTTATTCATAGGGATTATGGCCCCTTATTTTCCACCCTAACAAAACATTTTAAGTTCAGTTTGGTATGGGCTTTATAATAAATTATGGTCAAACCTATAATTATCAGTATAGATTCACCCAGCTTCTCTGCAAAAAGAACCTGGGCCTCATCATGTTTGGGATTTGCTTGTGTTTTAATAATGTGCTTGAATTCCACACCAAAGAGTCAGGTGCTAGTCTCAGTGACAAGTCTTCCAAACTCCAGTTTTGTTAAAGAACTGGAATTCAATAAAACAAGGTCTCAAACGAGTTTCTTTACTAAAATATATCTTCTGTAATCAACCAATCCTGGCCAGTGAAACCCATAAATACACTATTTTTAAATTCACCCATTTTCAGACTGGTTCCAATTTTCCTGCTATTTGTATCTTGAGTCCAATTAGGTTGATTTCCATCATTCAGCTTCCTCACCTCAATCAGAAGAATTCATGCCCCTCATTAGCAGTTGTTGTACATTTTAGCCGTTGTTGTACATTTTAGTTTCTGCAGCAGAACTTTGCCAGTGATTCTTATTTGATTTTAGTTTGGTTTGAGTCTTATAATCAGTATTTTATTATTTTATTTCAGTTTGTTTTGGTTTTAAAATAAGGATTTATTATTTGATTTAAGTTTATTTTGGGTTTTACAATAAGGATTATTATTTGATTTTAGTTTAGTTTGGGTTTTATAAAAAGGATTATTATTTGATTTCAGTTTGGTATGGGTTTCATAATAAGAATTATTATTTGATTTCAGTTTGGTTTGGGTTTTACAATAAGGATTATTGTTTGATTTCAGTTTGGTTTGGGTTTTAAAATATGAATTATTGTTTGATTTCAGTTTGGTTTGGGTTTTAAAGTAAGGATTATTGTTTGATTTCAATTTGGTTATGGGTTTTATAATAAGGAATATTATTTGATTTTAGTTTGGTATGGGTCTTATAATAAGGATTTTATTATTTGATTTCAGTTTGGTTTGGGTTTTACAATACGAATTTTTATTTGATTTCAGTTTGGTATGGGTCTTATAATAAGGATTATTATATGATTTCAATGTGGCCAGCTTGAAAATTGTATCACCAATAATTCTGAATGGTTGATCACACAGACATGGGATATTTAAGACAAAAATAGTTGTATAACTTGTAGATGGCCTGAAGGAAAAATTGGTGCCAGTTTAACTTTCAACATGAACTACTATGATGCCCATTTTAATTCTTATTATTGATACTCCTGATAAATAGATGATCATATGAAAATAGAGTTTTCAATGAATTTGGTTTCATGACATGTCAATGATCCTAAGTAAATATGGTGCTGATCTGCCATCAATTGCAATGATGATCATAATGATGGCTGTCAAATCTTTGAATACCGCCCCTTATTTTCAACATCTTTTCATCAACATACACCATTTACATCTCCTGTTGATTGGGATGCTTCGTATTTGACTGTTAACAACATCTTATCTTTTTACTTTGAACTATTTGGTTTTCTATATCTATGGTCGATATTAAACCTTTTAGTATTTTTAAACATTTTAAATACAACCTGTTGTATGGCGCTAAAAAAGCCTAAATGTGCTGGTGCATCATTAAGAATCAATCAATTAAATAATTGCAATGATGGCTGTCAAATCTGGCATTAATGATAATTGCAATGATGGCTGTCAAATCTGGCATCAATGATGATTGTAATGATGGCTGTCAAATCTGGCATCAATGATGATTGCAAGGATGGCTGTCAAATCTGACATCAATGATGGCTGCAATCATGGCTGTCAAATCTGGCATCAATGATGATTGCAAAGATGGCTTTCAAATCTGGCATTAATGATGATTGCATTGATGGCTGCCAAATCTGGCATCAATGATTATTGCAATGTTGACTCTCATATCTGACATCAATGATGGTTGCAATGATGGCTGTCAAATCTGGCATCAATGATGGTTGGAATGATTGGCTGTCAAATTTGGCATCAATGATGATTGCAAGGAGGGCTGTCAAATCTATCATCAATGAGGATTTCAAGGATGGCCATCAAATCTGGCATCAATGATGATTGCAATGTTGGCTTTCAAATCTGACAGTATTGATGATTGCAAAGATGGCTGCCGAATCTGGCATCAATGATGATTGCAATGTTGATTCTCATCTGACACCAATGATGGTTGCAATCATGACTATGAAATCTGGCATCAATGATGGTTGCAATGATGGCTGTCAAATCTGGCATCAATGATGATTGCAATGATGGCTTTCAAAACTGGTATCAACGATGATTGCAATGATGGCTGTCACATTTGGCATCAAGGATGATTTCAATGATCACTCTCATATCTGACATCAATGATGATTGCAATCATGGCTGTCAAATCTGGCATCAATGAGGGTTGCAATCATGGCTGTCAAATCTGGCATCAATGATGATTGCAATGTTGATTATCATCTGACACCAATGATGGTTGCAATCATGACTATGAAATCTGGCATCAATGATGGTTGCAATGATGGCTGTCAAATTTGGCATCAATGATGATTGCAATGATCACTCATATCTGACATCAGTGATGATTGTAATGTTGACTCCTATCTTACATCAATGATGGTTGCAATCATGGTTGTCAAATCGGGCATCAATGATGGTTGCAATCAGGGCTGTCAAAACTGGCATCAATGAAGATTGCAAGGATGGCAATCAATTCTAGCATCAACGATGATTACAATGATGGCTGTCAAATCTGGCATCAATGATGATCACAATGATGGCTGCCAAATCTGGCATCAATCAGATCACAAGGATGACTAGTTGAAAATTGGTTTACTCTACAATTCCTAGTGTGATGGTCATATCTGCATTTGGTTGCAATCAGGAACAAACAAATGTGTTTCCTATTTGACAGGTTTTAAAATTAATTATTTCCTTTTCCTATATGAATTATCACATCATCATGCGCTTTTCATGAAAACACTTATAATGTTTTGTTGATCTTAAATTAAAATGGTGCTGATGTGACATCCAGTATATAGCGATACTGAAAATCACATTATCACTACTCCTATTAAATATTAAGTCATTTTGATGTATGTTTTCATCAGAAGAGTTCTTTTTTGTGATACCTGGTTGGCCATGAATCAAACTGTTTTACTATGATTAACATGGTCCACATCTTGCAAATATTTGTACCTCTATTCTAAAATGAATTTTGTTTCAAGATGTGGGTTTCAACAACAGATTCTCTTATGATGCCTAGTTGTCAAAATGGTATGGCTGACATGATGGCTGATTTAAAACTCTTGTAAGATGCTTAGAGATGGTTTCAACCGTCAGCAGTTGAAAGGATGAAATGGACTGGAAAGTTATTTTAACCTGAAGAGCATTAATTTTGTTTTGTGATTCATGAACTGGAAAATTGCAGATAAAAAAGAATGTTTAAGGAACTATGTTAATTTTTTTAAATTTTGATTTGTGTTTCAACAGTATTTTACATTTTGTGGGGTTCATCTTAATCGAAACTCTGTACAGTTCAGTCACTTTCACATCCATATGCACATATTATTATGACTCTGTGGTCTTCAACTAGGCAATAAAAAACAGTGAAAACCAACAAGTTTTAAAAAGTTCAACAAATAGTCTATTTCCCCTTGGATACAAAACTGGCAATTTAAAAAGAATTTGAGTAGTGCTGATTAAATGTCAAAGAGTTATATCACCAGTCTGATCGAAGATTATTCTAATCAAATTCCTGGGGCATTCAGATCCAACACTGAATGTGTTGATGTGCCTTTGGTAGCTTGTGATGTGGAGATGTGTCAACAGTATATGGTGAATCACAATGCTGTAATCCAATATGTTCTTGTCTGAATTCAGTATAATTCCAATTTATTGTTTCTGTTGAAGAGCACTTTGTGTTTCCATTAAATTGAATAAATTAAATTTCTGAAAATAAGAATACAAATGACTTCAGATATTATCAAAGGAATGAGTAATTTCTGAAAAGAACAAGATTATAAATCCCTCTACCTGATTTAGGTAAAAATTAACATACTCTGAAAATACTACACGTATGTATATTTAGTTGAATTTTCCATTTTTGAACAATCTGGGTTGTTTAAAAAATAAAGTTTGTTACTAAATTTATAATAAAGAATGCGGTCAACATCAGACACATCAAGTTATTCTTTGAGGGAATTCCAGTCTCCCAGCCTTAGACTATGATAAATTTGTTTTGATTAATAATAATCTTAATACTTAAGCCGCAATCGTAGGAACAATTTGAGCTATGTGGTGTTTGTTTACCAAAATCAATAACTAGTAAGGCACAACATGAACTTTATTTTGGAATGGTCAAGTCCAAAATACATTTATATATGATATATAATCATGGAGAGAAAAAATAACAATAAAATTGAAATATACATAACAATATGCCTTTGTACTCGTTCATTTGTATTTGTGTCAGCAACTTAGATGAACCACATTTTGTTGATCCCACTTTAGTGGAAGCTTAATATATTAATCACTTCGACATCCAGTATTTTAATTTTGACAACCATTAATTTAATTTTGATGCCCATTTTTTTAAAAATACTTTTTGACGTCAATTGTCTTTTAATTTTTACATCAATTATTTTAATTTTTACATCCAGTATTTTTTGTTTTGACATCCAGTATTTTCTAAATATTGACATCAATTATTTTTTTAAAATTTGTACAAGTATTTAAATTTTGACATCCAGTATTTTTTTATTTTGACAGCCAGTATTTTAATTTTGACATCATCTTTTAATTGTGTAGAGCTCATCTTGGCGGAAGCTTATTACAGTGCAGTCACTTTTGCAGCCAATTTTATTTATATATTTCTGTATCATCATCCACATGCACGTCTGTTCACAACCTATATAAGCTTCAAAAGTATTTTCCTTGTCATTATGTTAGTATCATTTTGTCTCATCCTCTTTGGCTTTGTGCTATACCTTTGGGGTATGCTTGACATAAAGACCAATGTCAGCTTTTTTGCTGAATGCATATTACCATCTTTTCTCACATTTTGTTGATACATATTGATGTTTGTCTCCTCTGTTGATACAAATGTATGCTCTTATTTAGGTCTTGAGATTTAGTAAACTAAAGATTGCATATTAAATAATTATTTTGGCAGGTGTCCATCCTGTCTCCACTGACAGTCAGCCCAACACACAAAGAATTATGAAGAAGGAGAAATTGGATGCAGAAAAAGAAAAGGTATAGTTTCAAGATCATATTGAGTAAATATTGACATTTCAGAAGATGAGAAAATGAATCAGATCCTAATTTGATGGTATGAATTATTGTCATACTAAACTTTTGAAAAAATTTAATTAGGACCAGATACGATTGATTACATTGATGGTTAAATCAGGACCAGATACGATTGATTACATTGATGGTTAAATCAGGACCAGATATGATTACATTGATGGTTAAATCAGGACCAGATAGGATTACATTGATGGTTAAATCAGGACCAGATATGATTACATTGATAGTTAAATCAGGACCAGATATGATTACATTGATGGTTAAATCAGGACCAGATATGATTACATTGATGGGTAAATCAGGACCAGATAAGATTACACTGATTGTTAAATCAGGACAAGATATGATTACATTGATGGTTAATTATTAGCGTTTCATCTTAAAGTAATCATTGTTTGCTACTCTTTTATGTAGCTTAAGACATAGCTATCTTGAAGTAAAATTGTATGTACCACACTCCAGTCCACACATTTCAGGTTTCTGATGATTCTAGAAATATTTAGTGTTTTAAACCATAGGATTTCAAATTAATCATGAATCCCCCCAAAAATAATTCTGTACAACTAAAGGAAACTGAAAGAATAGATATTAGAATACTGAAGTACAATACCAGTATGTTGGTTAGTATTTAAGACAATTACATTGATGGTTAAATCAGGACCAGATATAATTACATTGATGGGTAAATCCGGACCAGATATGATTACATTGATGGTTAAATCAGGACCAGATATAATTACATTGATGGGTAAATCCGGACCAGATATAATTACATTGATGGGTAAATCCGGACCAGATATGATTACATTGATGGTTAAATCAGGACCAGATATAATTACATTGATGGGTAAATCCGGACCAGATATAATTACATTGATGGTTAAATCAGGACCAAATATAATTACATTGATGGGTAAATCCAGACCAGATATGATTACATTGATGGTTAAATCAGGAGCAGATATGATTACATTGATGGTTAAATTAGGACCAGATATGATTATATTGATAGTTAAATTGGGACCAGATATGATTACATTGATGGTTAAATAAGGACCAGATATGATTACATTGATGGTTAAATCAGGACCAGATAGGATTACATTGATGGTTAAATCCGGACCAGATATGATTTCATTGATGATTAAATCAGGACCAGATAGGATTACATTGATGGTTAAATCAGGACCAGATATGATTACACTGATATTTAAATCAGGACCAGATATAATTACATTGATGGGTAAATCAGGACCAGATATGATTACATTGATGGTTAAATCAGGACCGGATATGATTACATTGATGGTTAAATAAGGACCAGATAGGATTACATTGATGGTTAATTATTAGTGTTTCATCTTAAAGTAATCATTGTTTGCTACTCTTTTATGTAGCTTAAGACATAGCTATCTTTAAGTAAAATTGTATGTACCACACTCCAGTCCACACATTTCAGGTTTCTGATGATTCTAGAAATATTTAGTGTTTTAAACCATAGGATTTCAAATTAAGCATGAATCCCCCCAAAAATAATTCTGTACAACTAAAGGAAACTGAAAGAATAGATATTAGAATACTGAAGTACAATACCAGTATGTTTGTTAGTATTTAAGACAATTACATTGATGGTTAAATCAGGACCAGATATAATTACATTGATGGGTAAATCCGGACCAGATATGATTACATTGATGGTTAAATCAGGACCAGATATAATTACATTGATGGGTAAATCCGGACCAGATATAATTACATTGATGGTTAAATCAGGACCAAATATAATTACATTGATGGGTAAATCCAGACCAGATATGATTACATTGATGGTTAAATCAGGAGCAGATATGATTACATTGATGGTTAAATTAGGACCAGATATGATTATATTGATAGTTAAATTGGGACCAGATATGATTACATTGATGGTTAAATAAGGACCAGATATGATTACATTGATGGTTAAATCAGGACCAGATAGGATTACATTGATGGTTAAATCCGGACCAGATATGATTTCATTGATGGTTAAATCAGGACCAGATAGGATTACATTGATGGTTAAATGAGGACCAGATATGATTACACTGATATTTAAATCAGGACCAGATATAATTACATTGATGGGTAAATCAGGACCAGATATAATTACATGGATGGTGAAATCAGGACCAGATATGATTACATTGATGGTTAAATCAGGACCAGATATGATTACATTGATGGTTAAATCAGTACCAGATATGATTACATTGATGGGTAAATCAGGACCAGATACGATTACATTAATGTTTAAATCAGTACCAGATAGGATTACATGGATGGTGAAATCAGGACTAGATACGATTACATTGATGGTTAAATCTGGACCAGATATGATTACATTGGTGGGTAAATCAGGACCAGATATGATTACATTGATGGTTAAATCAGGACCAGATATGATTGCATTGATGGTTAAATCAGGACCAGATATGATTGCATTGATGGTTAAATCAGGACCAGATATGATTACATTGATGGTTAAATCAGGACCAGATATGATTGCATTGATGGTTAATTATTAGCGTTTAATCTTAAAGTAATCATTGTTTGCTACTCTTTTATGTAGCTTAAGACATAGCTATCTTTAAGTAAAAATGTATGTACCACACTCTAGTCCACACATTTCAGGTTTCTGCTGTTTCTAAAAATATTTAGTGTTTTGAACCATAGGATTTAAAATTAAGCATGAATTCCCAAAAAAATAATTCTGTACAACTAAAGGAAACTGAAAGAATAGATATTAGAATACTGAAGTATAACACATGTATATTTATTTATTTTTTGTTGAAGAACTCGCATAATTTCTTTTTCAAATACATTACCAGATCACATTATCTGTCGACATTTAGAAACTTAAAATATCTCCAGTCAAATCTGTTTTTCCAACTTTACTGATTGCATTGAAGGAGTTACGTGCATAAATCAGTTATACTCACTCAATATGTGTAACTATTTATCACTGTTTCCTGTCAGAGGCAAAGCCTCTAACATTATTAAAACACCAACTTCATTGTACAATATACATATGAGCACCATTTTGAAAAACCTTGCCATGTCACATCTATATTAATTTAGTGATGTGTATTGAACCTCATATTTGCAGCCATTGACTGTAAAATTGTACAGAACAGATAAGTAATGCAGATAATTTTTATGTATAGTTAGTGTTTAGTTAGTTTAGTTTCATTAGTTTCACTTAACTGGATAATAACTGGAGAAGACATAGCTTTCTGTGCAGCATTTGAGGAAAATTTTAATTTTGATACTATGTGAACGTTGCCAGCATATACTGATTTCACCATTAAATACATGGGCTTTTGGTATGAACATTTATGAATATTTGCCTGCTACATCCCTAATCTAGTCCTTCAAAAGGATGAAAATTTGTCTTTTCTTTCTAATTATCATCAATCAAAAATGACATTTGCCATTACCTCTGCTTCCAATCACTAGGTGTTGCCAGTATTTAAGCTTCACTTCCGTATATAACATAGTATGAATAAGACTCAAATTCATTCCAATCATTTTGGTATTAAATTCAAGCTATCCATCCCAAAGTTGTATTTAGTTGGACTAATTTTGATTATTAAACCTGGATCTTATCGTTAGAGCTGACGGATTGATCAGACATATGGCTTCATGTATTTGTAAGGACAGGAATATTAGTGCATGATCCTTCTGTATCACTTAGCTGACTGTTACCCATGCAGATCAGGAAGGGGATAGAAGTGGAAAATTTGTCAAATCATGTTGCTGACATGACCTGTATGAAAGCTGACCTGTCCAGCCTACACATACCTGACAGCTGGGCTGACCATCCACCCGGCTCATTGGGTGAACCTATTCATAAATAACAGATGGAAAACCCCAGTCAATTTAGGAAGGAATTGTTTAATTTCTCTGCCATTTTCCAGGTTTTTCATTATCACTTCTTATGAATTTGCCATCAGAACAGGAGGAAAATATTCTTTAGTATGTAATAGTCACTCATCAATATATTGGCAGAGAAGATGTATGAATGCAAAACTGTGAGGGGTTCTAATAAGTTAAGTTTCTTATAAAGAAGGCCAATTGCAAGATGTTGCCATTAATAGACCTGAGTTGCCTCAATGAATCGATTCTTCCTCAGATGTTTAAGATGGAGATAATGATGACCACTTATTCAGCATTCAAATGGATGAGTAGGCAGTCATCTTTCAATCTCACAGAAGCCAACTTTCATGTCTCTATCCATCTGATGGCATACAAGTTTCTTGGGTTCTCTTGCCAGGAGAACATTTTACCAATTTCAAGTCCATCTGTCCAGTCTAAATAAAGTAGCCTGCGCTTTCACTAAAATTGTATATTACATCATCACCCTCATCCAATTGTACTGTTATTTCAGTTTTTTTGGGAGATGGAAACGTTTGACTTACCATGGTATGGAGTTTGTAATTAATCTCAATCTAGTACATCTACTTTATGTATGCACCTGATGTATCACTGAGCTTGTAGAATCCATTTCCATTGCAATATCGATGTCAGTTGTTTTCTTGCAACTCCTAAGGTTACTCAAACTGGCAGCAGATTGGGTTCATCAAGGTCATCGTTATTCACTCCTCTTGCAAATGACTCCATTACCAACAGATGGAGAGCACACTTGCTTCTGGGCTTTGATATGGTCAGAGGCAAATTATGACTAGGGAAAGTCCTCTTCACATCAGCGCACTAGGAATGAAATAATCATAAATGTCTTTCAGCTCTGGAATTAAAGACTCATTGGGAAATCTTTTTTGTTTATGTTTAACAACTCTGTAGTGATGACTTGCTCCTCAAACGGGAGCACTTGGTCACCTGACCTACTCACGCTTGTCTATCAGCTTCTTCATTGGTGTTATCTTCAGGTTGACATGAAAGTCAGACAAATGTCCAGCAAACTCAATGTTCTGGCTGATATTCTAGTATTGTCAAACAGAATAGTACCTTCATCCATTGAAAACAAACACACACATGATCTTGGTGTCAGGATAATGGGACTGGGTGGGACATCATGCTACATGTCTGCGGCATGATGCCCCAGTGCTAGACCACTATAAACTACCTCACTGCAGACATTGTAGTGATATGACTGAAACATTGTTAAAGCTATGTTAAAAATCCTAATCACACACACACATTCACTCATACATTGACAACACGCACACACATGTTCTTCGTGCTGAAATTATTTCCCAAAATATTGTGTCAGAATTGCAAGAAAACTTTGATTGCTCCTCCTTGATGGGACAAGTCCTTCATCAACAAGGTATTAATAAAGCCACCCATTAAGTCTAAATCCATGCCAATCTTGTCAAACAACCATCTTTAAATCTGGTTACTATTAGAAACTAAGAACAATTTATAAACAACTTTTAAAACTGATGATGATATAAGACAGTAATTTGACACAGAGGACTTGCAGTTTTATCAAACATTGCTGCCCTTACTGAAAACTGAAAGAAATTAAACTTTGTCTCCATGACTGTTGAAGAGAATGTGATCATATTAGAGAGAAGCATTTTGGCATAAAGTCTTTTCCCATTTATAACAAGAATCCTAATCTTCCCTCTAATAGGGTCACTGTTACTAACTGTTGGAAAAGCTTTTAGTAATTTCTTCTCTAAACCTGCTCAATTGTTTTATTCAAGTGGAAAGATAGCATCCAGGCATGAAGACCTTTCAGGCGTATAAACATTTTGTGCCATCACCATCATGTATTGCTGCCATCACTAACAATTAAATAAAGAATAATCTTTCAGTGATTCATTTTTTCTGACTCAGCTGCAGGTGGGTTTTCTTACATTTACTTTGTGCTGATCTTCTTTCTATTATAGACGTATCGTCATGAGGTATGTGAGAAATGCTTCAGAGAGATCCGTTCTTATCTCAAGGATAAACCTACCAAGTTTCACTTGGTTGATGAGGATTTTGCCATTGACAACACAGTTGTAGATAGCAAATTGGTGGCTCTGAAGAAGAAAATTGTAGAGGTAGCATCGATGCAACCATACTGGGGAGAGGAGGTACCTGCACGTTGGATCCTTCTGGAAAGAGAGTTGATGAGACTCAAGGCTGCTGGAATCAAGGTACATGTTTACAAATGCAATGTAAAAGACAAATCAACTTTAATAGTGTATACCTAGAGAGATATATAGTTGAAGGGGATATATTACTTAGCTGCCTTCTACCTGTTAACACTATATCACAACATATTTTAAACCATATCATGGTCATTAGAAGGTTATTCCTTAGATTTTAGTGTATAGCTCTACTGGTGACAGACTAGAAGAGCTTATGGGATGGCCTGTTGTCCACTAGTACAAATTATTTCAATTCTGTCTAGACTGCTTGTAGGATTGCAGTGAAACTTTACATACACTTTCATCCCAATATTTGTTTGGTCCTAAATGGACATAATGCCAATCTTGCTTTCAACAAGACCACCACCCGACCATGCTGTCAATCTTAATATTATTATTGTCAGTGCTTCTAGACATTTTATTTTCAGAAGGTTTCTTATGAAGTTAAGTTGGTCTTAAATAAAAGCTATTGCTATCATAACAGTCATCTTGAAAGTCTTATTAATATTGCATCCACGCCGAATGCCAGTTTGATAGTGCCTTCATGGCAGCCATCTTGAAACTATTACTATAGCAATTCCTCCTGAAGGAGATTTTATGTTTTTATGGGTTGGTCCTGAATGAAAATGATGCACTAACCCAAAATTGATGTGTATTGGCATGGAAATTTTACCTCTTGTCTTCTAATGATGTCTGATTTTTCTAAAATGGAAAAGGAGTTGATGTTGCATCCATTGCATTTATTTAAACATTTTTGAATTACTGTATTTTTGAGGTACCAAAACATTGTTAACATCATGTAGTAAAAAAACACTTAAGTTAGACATGTTTAGGTATCAAACCTTCTTAACATAGTTAAGTAGAATTAACTTGAGTTAGACGTATTTAGGTACCAGAAACTTCATGACATCACTTAGTAAGTCACTTGAGTTAGACATGTTTAGGGATTAGAACCTTCTTAACATTATAGAGTAAACGTCACTTGAGATACACATGTTTAGGGCTCAGAACCTTCTTAACATCATTGAGTACAGGTGACATGTGTTTTACATAATAAGGGATCAGAACCTTCGTAACATAGTTGAGTAAATGTCACATGAGTTTGTCGTGTGTAGGGATCAGAACCTTATTAATATCATTGAGTAAAAGTCACTTGAGATAGACAGTTCTTAAAATCATCGAGCAAAAGTCACTTGAGTTAGACATGTTTAGGAATCAGAACCTTGTTAGCATCATTGAATAAAAGTCACGTGAGTTTTGCATACTTAGGGATCAGAAACTTCATAACATAGTTGAGTAAAAGTCACATGAGTTAGACATATTTAGGGATCAGAACCTTCTTAACATCACTGAGTAAAAGTCACTTGAGTAAGACATATTTAGGGATTAGAACCTTCTTAACATTCTAGAGTAAACGTCACATGAGTGAGACATGTTTAGGGATCAGAACCTTCTTAACATTATAAAGTAAATGTCGATTGAGTTAGACATGTTTAGGGATCAGAACCGACTTAACATTATAAAGTAAATGTCAATTGAGTTAGACATGTTTATGGATCAGAACCTTCTTAACATTACATAGTAAACATCTCTTGTGTTAGACATGTTTGGGAGCAGAAACTTATTGACATCATTTAGTAAAAGTCACTTGAATTAGACATGTTTAGGGATCATAACCTTCTTGACATCATAGAGTAAGCATTACTTGAGTTAGACATGTTTGGGGATCAGAACCTTCTTAACATATTTGAGTAAAAGTCACTCAAGTTAGACATCTTACTTTTGGGGGAGCAAACTCTTATGAGCTTAATTGAGCCAAAGTCAGTCAAGTTAGATAAGTATACTTTCTGGGTGTGAGGGGAGGGAACCTAAACCTTGTTAGAATTAATGACTGAAATCAACATGAGTTTGCTATATATATATATATCTTTTGGGGACCAAAACATTTTTAGAATTATTGACTAAAATCCACATGATTTAGCTCTATATATCTTTTGGGGACCAAAACATTTTTAGAATTATTGACTAAAATTCACATGATTTAGCTAAATATATTCTTTGGGGAACGAAACCCTTGTTAGAATTAATAACTCAAATCCACATTAGTTAGCTAAATATATCTCTTTTGGGGACAAAACCCTTGTTAGAATTAATGACTAAACTCAACATAAGTTAGCTATATAGATCTTTTGGGAACCAAAACCATGTTAGGTATTAATGACTAAAATACACATGAGTTATACATACATACATACATACATACATACATACATACATACATATATCTTTTGAGGACCAAAACCTTGCTAGAATTAAATTATAAAATCTACAAGAGTTAGCTATTTTTTGTTAGAATTGATGCCTAAACTCCACATGAGTTAGCTAAATATATCTTTTTGAACCAAATTCTTGTTAGAATTAATGAATCGAATCCACATGAGTTAGCTATATATATCTTTTGAGGACCAAACCCTTGTTAAAATCTTTGACTTAAATCATCATGAGTTAGCTATACACAGTATATACCTTTTCGGGAATAAAATCATGTTAGGATCACTAAGTAAAAACATCTTGAGTTACCGTATATATAAATACCTTATGAGGACCAAAACCTTGCTGAGATCCTTGACTAGAAGCCACTTTACTTAGTCATGTATAATGGTATTATGCTATTTCTATTCATTTGTAAATGATTGGTGAAATTTTGAATGACCATTACAAAACAAGTTTTCAACTTTTGTATATATTTCTTGACATCTTGGCATGTAATTGTTTGTCAAAAATCCTTGTTAGTGCACTTTTGCAGACACTAACGGATGTAACGCAAAAGAATGTTTGTTTGAAATATTTATATTTACATGTAAATAACGTAATTAGATTTTCATGTTATTGTGATAATTTGTTAATTCCTACTGATTTTGGAGAAAGCTTTTGTCAAAAGAACATTATCACTAATGGCATCACTATTCACATTGTAAAGACTATTTTTACTACTGGTGTCCAGATGCACAGTATAAAGAGTATTATCAATATTAGTGTCCAGATTCACAATTTAAAGAATATTCTTATCAATGGTGTCCAGATTTACAATGTAAAGAAAGCTATCTATACTGGTGTCCAGATTCACATTGTAAAGAATATGATCACTACTGTTGTTCAGATTCACAATTTAAAAAATGTTCTCATTCCAGGTGTCCAGATTCTCAATGTAAAGAATATGATCACTACTGTTGTTCACATTCACAATTTAAAAAATGTTCTCATCCCAGGTGTTCAGATTCTCAATGTAAAGAATATAATCACTAGTGATGTCCAGATTCACAGAATAAAAAATATCATCACTACTCGAGTCCAGATTTACAATGAAAAGAATGTTATCACTACTGGCTTCAATGTAAAAAATATTATAACCACTAGTGCCCAGATTCACATTGTAAAGAATATTATAAATATTCCACATAGAGAGTAAGGGCGGGGGGTTGCATAGTGTGATAAGTGATAGGATATTAGCATAGCTGCCAGTAATCAACATTATCATCATTTGATCCAATAATCGACCTTCATTTGATCCAATAATCGACCTTCATTGTCATGCTTGGCTCTGAATACATGATCTTACAGAGAGAGAGGGAGAGAGAGAGACAGAACAAACTAATGAATATTGAAAATAATAAAGAAAATAATTGTATAAAATGAATTAAACTTATAAATGTTTGTCTGCAGGTGATACCTCGGACCCTATTGGAAGCTTTTAACCAGACAGAAGATGTTCCAATACCCACGGACGAATTGGATTTATTTCTTAAATTTCAGAATGACATTGGCACAATCCTTTACTTCAGGTAAGATTGGGGTTGCTTCACTTTGCGTTTATGTACTTGACCTGATTTATAAGTATGTATTTAAGTGACAGTGGAGATGATAAATGCAGATAATTACTTTTGTAAAGACAGTAATGTAAGCATATCATTATCAAAGTGACTGAAGATGATAATGAAGATAATTATTGTTATGGAGACTGTCATGTAAGCATATTATAAAATAACTGTAGATGATAAATGCAGATAATTACTCATATTGAGACTGTAATGTAAGCATGTCTTTCTTTAGTCGACAATGGATATGATAATTGCAGATAATTACATTTATGTAAAACATAATGAAAGCATATCATTATTTAAATGACAGTGGAGATGATAATTGCAGATAATTACTTTATGTTGACTAATGTAAGCATATCATTTTTTTAAAGTGACAATGGAAATCATAATTGCAGATAACTACTTTTATCTATAACATAATGAAAGTATTTCATTCTTTGAATGACAGCGGAGATGATTATTGCAGATACTTACTTTTATGTATAACATAAGGAAATTATATCATTTTTTAAATGACTGTGGAAGTGATAAATGCAGATAATTACTTTTAGGTTTAACTGTAATGTAATCATCATTCTTTAAGTGGCAATGGAAATAATTATAGATAATTAGTTATATGTACAACAAAATGAAATCAGATGTGATAGTATAAAAGATACACATAATAAATTAAATCATTGCTTTCACATAGGATTTAGGGCATGATAAAACCAATATCTTCATTGCCTGTTTATATTTTGGGATAATGTAGTTTGAAGTTATCATTTTCACTATCTTACATCAAAGGTCAGTGGAATACCTCAGGTATTTTGGTAGTAGCTTGTTGTGTCAGTAAATAGTAATAAATGCTCATTGAAAATGAACATTTACTTGAAACAGATATCAAATTCCTCTCACCTCAGACATAATCATTTTGCAAAAAATGAATTTACTCTAATGTTTTGTTTTGAGTGTTATATTTATAGAGTACATTTAAGCTTAGCTATGATATGTTTTTTAATACAATGACATAATTAGCTCTACATTAAAGAACAATAGTTTACTCTTGTAAACTATTTCAGTTTTTTTTATACATTATGGGAATTAGCAATAATGATCTCTAATAATCTGAATAAAAATATACATTGATGGAATTTGCAATAATAATCTCTAATAATCCCAATAATATTATACATTATTGGAATTGGCAATAATAATCTCACTAAAACTTAAACATTTGATAATAATATCACACTTGTCAACCCTTATAATTTAACCTTATATTTTTCCTTGCCTATGTTTGATCAGAAAATGTGTTTTATTTTAGATTTAATGGGGTTGGTCAAGGAACCAATCTATCTTTTACAATTATACCTCATTAGATTTAGTAGAGTTGATCAAGGAACCAATATATCTTTTACAATAGTACCTCGTTAGATTTAGTAGACTTGGTCAGGGAACCATTCTATCTTTTACATTTGTACCTCATTAGATTTTGTAGTGCTGGTCAGGGAACCAATCTAGCCTTTACAAAAGTGGGAACCAATCTATCTTTTACAACTGTACCTCATTAGATTTTTTAGTGTTGGTCAGGGAACCAATCAAGCCTTTACAAAAGTGCTAACCAAATTATGTTTTACAATAGTACCGCATACATGTATTAAATCTAGTGAAGTTGGATATGGAACCATACTAGCTTTAACAATAGTACCTCATAATAAATTTATTGGAGATGGTCGGGACACTAATCTAGATTTTATAATAGTACATGTACTTCAGATACTTTAATCTGCCCATATTTTCTAAGCAAAATGCCTGTATGATCAATGTGGTGGTTTTATCATTTTCTAACAATGGCATTCAGCAAACAAAAACACGTTGAAGACAAAAGGACAATAGGATTTGTAACATGTTCAAACAGTCAGCACTGGAGTATAAAAAATAATATTCAGATTCTTGGGGTATGAACAGCAAGAATTACGTTTCATGGACATAATCTAATTGACACCTTAGTGTTCTTTACAAGCAAGTTTAGTTAAACATAATTTCAGTTTTTCAGTTACAAATCATTCTTTGACTTCATTGTATTAGTCTCAAATCACACTTTTAAACCTGTAGATGACAATATATAATAACGGTATATATGATGTTTCATTGCACCTTATGAAGTCAAATACTCTATCACTATTGCAAAAAATATTTAATAACCTTACTTTCAAAATCTTTTACAAATAATTTGATCAATTTAATATGAAAGCACTTTTGCCATAAAGACCGTTAAAGATTGTGCAGATGGTACTCATTTGATGTCCAGTATGGACACCATTACTATTATAAAAATAGAAATCTATTCAAGCAAATGATACCCATTTATTTACTACATATATAAATCTTTAAATAATTTTTGGAATGGGTCTCAACAATCATTGACGAAATATGGATTACTACTTAAGTTTTGAGATATCATTTGAATCTCCTTTGAAATATAGCCATATCTGAAAGTTTATAAAGAAACAAAAACACTCACCAGTATTCTATCAAACCGTTCAAAAGAGTATGTGGCAAGAAGCCCTTTTCAGTTTTTACAAATGATATTAATCAGGCAATAAATTAGGCCACTTCAAACAAAGTATCAAAATGGATCAGCAGTATTCACAAAGGTCTTCCAAACTAATACAATGATACCAATTCACTAATAAAATATTGCTGCCATTACATCACAAGGTCTTCCAAACTAATACAATGATACCAATTCACTAATAAATACTGCTGTTATTACATTACATAGGTCTTCCAAACTAATACAATGTAACAGAATTGTTACCGAGAGGATGGTGGATTAAATGAACAACACAAACACAATATGTGAAAGAAAATATAAATTTATGAAATAAATTATTAATGAAAAATAATGATGTATCAACACAATAACTCATGCGTTCAACCCACAATTACACTCACAACCATTCACAATACATGAATAAATTAAATATTAATACACAGATACAAAGGAATCTCTTGGACTATACACAGATCCAAGGAACCTTTACAAAAGTTATATTACCGCAAGTATAAATTACGATAATAAACACAAACATCAAACTATACTATCGCACGTATGGATTGCGACACCTAGCACGAACATATACATGTATTTAATCAAGTTGCTAGCTTTTATTGATTTTCATGTAATCCCTTGAAATACTACTGTGATTTGAAGTAACTATGTAAATATAACAATGTATTCAATTGTACTACAATTGCAACACACACATGTATCTCGACCCTGTATAACCGTACGATTCACCAACAGTTGAATCGCCGCCCAGTTTCTCCGAAGACCTAGGGTTGACACAATACTTTTATCGGTCACTTGCCCTTCACGGATCCACCACAGTTATACGTACAGACAGCATACAACATCTACTAGAACCAACGGTTCCAAATACTTAAGATGCCACCCCGGATGTTTACACTTCTAGACAGCTCCGACACTCAGACTTCTAGATTTCCGGATATTTACACGTCACGACAGATGTAGACGGACAGACAATCTGACAGACAGACAGTCAGATACTTCAATTCGATTGCAAAATTAAACAGCACAATCACGGCACAATCAATCACATTCAGCTACAATTCAGAGACATTCAGAGACGTTCAAAGACGTTCAGCTACAATTCAGAGATGTTCCGCAACAAATCGGCTACGATATCAAAGACGTTATCAGAGATGTTCCACAACAAATCATCTACAATTTCAGCTACGATCTCAGAGACGTTATCAGAGATGTTCCGCAATAAATCAGCAACAATTTAAGCTACGATATCAGAGATGTTATCAGAGATGCTCCGCTACAATATCAGCTACAATTTCAGCTACGATATCAGAGATGTTATCAGAGATGCTATCAGAGATGCTATCAGCTACAATAAAGAAACCAGACTAATAATAGTTGTCTCAAAAAATAATCTAATCCTTAGATTACGCTATTGCATTTAAAGTCTAATAGTGACTAGTAATTCCAAATATTCCACGTTTAAAATATGCATTGTAATAAAGGCATCATTATATGAAATGATAAACTGAATAAAATTCACAATAAAACGAAATATACATTTAACACTCACCCCTTTGGTTGGAGATTTGATTGACGAGCTATCTTTCCTGTGATAAGATACTTTTGGTCCCGTAATATTGATCAGAAAAATTCTGCCTTATATACCCTCAAATAGGTGAGCAGAAATCACGGCAAGATTACCGTGCACGTTGTGAATCTAATGTTCCGGACTTCATGTAATTCAAAGTCAGGCACATGCAAATCGTTACACGCTGCTTACCTTGGAGAAAACCACTTATTCACCCCAGGTAACGCATGTACGATGAAACAAAACAAATGGTGGAATTAGTTTGTAATTCAAGAAGAAAATAAATTCAATTTTCGCCTAATTCTGTGACACACAATGATACCAATTCACTAATAAATACTGCTGACATTACATCACAAAGGTCTTCCAAACTGACACAATGATACCAATTCACTAATAAATACTGCTGCTATTACATCACAACGGACTTCCAAACTGATACAATTATACCAATTCACTAATAAAAAATTGCTGCCATTACATCACAACGGACTTCCAAACTGATACAATGATACCAATTGACTAAGAATAGTGCTGCCGTTATATCACAAAGGTCTTCCAAACTGATGCGATGATACCTATTGACTGAGAAATCTTGCTGCCATTACGTCACAAATATGTCTTCCAAACAGATACAATGATACCGATACACTAGGATATATTGTTGCCATTATATCACAAAGGTCTTCCAAACTGATAAAAAAATTAATAATAATAATAATAATAATAATAATAATAATAATAATGAGGACTTTGTATACCGCCTAATCTTTTAAAGCTCTTTACACCATCTATAATGATAATGCCTACACTACAGAAAAACAAAAATCATGAATTTGGAAAAACAAATGACAAAAACAATGAAAATGGAAAACATAAAAAACATGCTGAAAACATACAAGACACAAAACATTATGAGGTCTACAAGTTTGTCGCTGCAGTTGAGAAAGGTGATTTTTAAGAGCACTCTTAAAAGGGACCACTACGTCGTTGTGTCTTATTTCAAAGGGCAATTTGTTCCATGTCACCAGGCACTGGTATACAAAAGAATGTTGTCCTTATGACTTTGTTTTCACAGTGGGAACAATGGGTATACGATTGTCAGAAGAAGAGTATAAGTATCTTGCTGGTGTGTACACATGGGTGAGGCCGTATAGGTATGATGGACTGGAGTCTCTCAGTGAAACATAGTGCAGAGAACAAATTTTGTGTTTAATTCTATATCGAATTGATAGCCAGTGTAGGGTACAGAGCAGTGGTGATTTGTGCTCTGAGGTACTCTAAAGATGATCCGTGCAGCTGTGTTTTGAACTTTTTGAAGTTTCTGGAGTAAATATTGTGATAAAACAAAAAGAATTGAGTTACAATAGTCCAGTATTGAAAGTATTAATGAACATACAAATGTTTTAGTGGCATCAACTGAAAGATATTTACAAATGGAACTGATGCGTCTCAGTTCAAGATATGCAGCCTTCCATATGTTCATGACATGTTGGTACAATGTGAGAGTACTGTCTAGATTAACACCTAGATTTCGTACTGACTGTTTGAATTTAATATTCTTGTTGCTGATATTTATTGTCTGAGGTAAAGGATGTGAATGAGAAATTCTTTGTGTTGTGATCAGAATAGCCTCAGTTTTATCATCATTCATCTGCAGCTTGTTACATGTCATCCATGATTTCACATCAGAAATGCACCTCTCTACTCCATGGATGGTAGCATCAACTTCAGTTGGGTGGCTAGACTGGTATATTTTGGGTGTCATCAGCGTACAATTGGTGCGACACTGGGTACTGATCCATGACACTTGAGAGCGGCTGATTGTATAGAATGAAGATAACTTTTCCAAGAATAGACCCCTGTGGAACACCACAACATACGTCAGCTGGGCTGGAATGTATTCCATTTGCAGATATAAGTTGAGTCATGTTGCCTAAGTAGGACTTAAAGCACTGTATGGCTATATTCCGAATATCAAATACATGCTGGAGACGCTGAAGTAATATATCATGGTCTATTGTGTCAAATGCTGCATACAAATCCAGGAGAGTGAGGACTGTAATCTTTCCACTATCCAAAGCAAAGAGAATGTCATTAAATACTTTCAGAAGAGTAGTTTCCGTTTTGTGGCAAGGGCGATATGCAGACTATACATTGCTAAAAGACTGTTTGAATTCAAATGAGATATAAGTTGGGTTAGAACAGCCTGTTCTAAGATTTTTGATATGTATGGAAGATTAGAAACTGGGCGGTAGTTCTTTAAATCGTTAAGGTTAAGTGTTGGTTTCTTGAGCAAAGGCTTTACGATGGCAGTTTTAAAAATGATGGGAATTCCCCCGATGAGAGAGAGATATTAATAACATCAGTTAGTGAAGGCAATATTGGATCTAAGCACTCAAGCAGCAGTGATATCGGAATTGGATAGAGTTCACAAGACTTTGGTGCACTCTACATCACGATTGTCCGTACTGAATCAATAGAAACAGGTTAAAATGCTCCAAACGGTTGTTGCTGAAATTTTGCATCATTACTGTATGGTGACGAGTCAGTTGAAATTGTGCTGTCAAGCGAATCTCTAATGATTTTTACTTTGTCAAGGAAGAAATTTGCAAATTGGTCCGGAAGGTCTACTGGAGAGAAGGTAGTTGGAAGTGGTTTACATTTATTCCTTGACATTAGTTTGTTAGTTATCACGATGAGCTCTTTGCAGCTGGAACTCTCATTGATGTTAGTATTGTAAGGGGATAATTTGGCTAAATGGACTATGTGTCATTCTTCTTAGCGGCTTTATATGTTTGTTTATGAATGGTGAGTCTGGTGGAAAGCAGTGCGAAGCTGGTCCTTAACACTGCTATACTATGGAGAACACTTTTGTATTGATACTCTGCATTTGGTGGCTGGGGCATGTTTTTCAAGGAATGAAACCAGGCAGTTATCGAGTTGTTCCGCTGTTGGATGTATGAAAGCTGTAATGTTTTTTGGATGTTTTGAATGAATTTCGTTCTATTTGTCATATGGAGGTTTCTCTTAGTAGCAAATAGAGGTGGAAGGTTAGGGACTGATACGTCAAGATGGCATCTAATGCAGAGGTGATCTGATGCAAGTTTGTGGGATACAAGGGTGGATTGCAGAATATTATCATCAGGTAAATAAAGAAACCAGTATAAATTGTGACCAAGGTTATGGGTGGGTTGGTTAACTGAAGGTTTAAGATTGAAAACATGAATGGAATCGAGGAGATTTGACGTGTATGGGTTTCCAGGACAGTAAAAGTGAAAGTTGAAATCTCCAAGAATAATTAGGTTGCCACCTATCGAATTTCCATACTCCAGAAGATTTGGAAACTGCTCCAAAAAGAAAAGAGTCAGTCAGCTTGTTTTTTCTACTAGGAGGAGGGCGATAGAGACAGAAAAAAAATGGACTGACCTTTGTTCCAGTGTGAGTGTTGTTTGGATTAGTTCAAATGATGTCTGGGTGAAATTGAATGATGTGTTGTACCTAAGGCATTTGATCATGTAGTTCTTTGTAATGACAGCAATTCCACCTCCGACAGAATTGCAGGGGAACAACTTGATGGAGTAGTCACTGGGTGTTAAATCTGCACATTTGGGTTCATCGCCTGATGGTTTTAACCATGTTTGTGTCAGGAAGATGTCGATATTCTGGTAGTTGATAAAATGAACTATTTCTGTGCGCTTTTCCGGTGATCCTACTGATTGAACGTTTAATAATGCAATACGCAGTGGTATTTAAGAGTAATTTGAAATAGGTTATCAAAATTAACGGCATTATTTTTAATTTGTTTATCTGTTATGGACGAAAGGGAGATAACTGGAATTCTTCTTCCTGTTCTACTCGGGCCAGCTTTGAAATGTTTCTTTTTTCCGTAATGATGAATGTAGTCCCAGTTCGTTTAGTCTTGAGCACAATGTAGTATCATGAGCATAGGTGTGGTCATTTCATGTAATTATTGTGGATCCATCATATTGTGAGTGGGTTAACTGGTGATCACGTGATGGCGGTTTATTAAAAAACAAATGACGTCGAACAGTGGAACAAAACAACTGAGAAAAATTCTAATTGTTCTCGTGTCCAAAACAAGGAGATGAATTAGCACATATGAACTGAACATCCAATGCATCATGAAACGCAATAATGTAGACGAAGGTAGACAACAAGCACATATGTCATGAAAAATAGCACAAAATCAGAAGAGCCTATATCAAGCAGTTAAGAGATTGCGGCCATCTTTCCGGGTGACAATACAATATATGACATATCAGACAATAGATAACCATATTAGAAAATAGATAACTATATTGGACAATAAATAATACAATAATACAATTTCAAACTGATACAATGATACCAACTAACAAATCTTGCTGACATAATATCACGAAGGTCTTCAAAACTGACACAATGATACCAATTCACTAATATATATTGCTGCCATTACAAAGATAGATAAATCTTAAAATGATGTGTGACAATGGTATGACTAAGTTTGCATAGGCAATCAAATTGTAAAGCAACAATCTGATCTCCAAACAAATAAAGCCATATTGAATATTTTTACAGAAACTAATGTCTTTAGATTACTCATTCTAAAAATAACCTACTAACCAGAATTCTATCAAACTGTACAGAAACGTTTGTGACAAAAGAATCCCTTTCAAATGATTTAAATGATATTCATCAGGCAAACAATATGACCACTGCTGAAATCCATTAAGTGGTTTTAATTATTTAAGTAAACCTCAAGAGAATTTTTTTTTACAAACGTACGAGGGCTTTTCATTCTATTGTTTAAACAAATGTTGCTAATATTTTGTCCGTTATGGTTATCTATTGTCTGATATGGTTATCTATTGTCTAATATGGTTGTCTATTGCCTGGTATGGTTATATATTGTCTGATATGGTTAAATATTGTCTGATAATGGTTATCTATTGTATTATATGGTTATCTATTGTCTGATATGGTTATCTGTTGTCTGATATGGTTATCTGTTGTCTGATATGGTTATTTATTGTCTGGTATGGTTATCTATTGTCTGATATTATTATCTATTGTCTGATATGGTCATATATTGGATGATATGGTTATATATTGTCTCATATGGTTATCTAATGTCTGATATGGTTATCTTTTGTCTGATATGGCTATCTAATGTCTGATATAGTTATATATTGTCTAATATTGTTATTCATTGTCTAATGTGGTTATCTATTTTCTAATATTGTTATCTGTTGTCTGATATGGTTATTAATTGTCTTATATGGTGATTAATTGTCTGATATGGTAATATATTATCTGATCTTTATTGTCTGTTATGGTTACCTATTGTCCAATATAGCTATCTATTTTCTAATATGGTTATCTATTGTCTGATATGGTTACATATTCTCTGATATGGTTATCTATTGTCTGATATGGCTATATATTGTCTCATATCATTACATTTTGTCTGATATGCTTACTGATTGTCTGATATGGTTAGATATTATCTAATATGGTTATATATTGTCTAATATGGTTATCTTTTCTGCTAAGGTTATATAATGTTTGATATGGTTATATATTGTTTGATTTTGTTATTTATTGTCTAATATGGTTATCTATTGTCTGATATGGTTATCCATTGATATTGTTATATGTCGTCTAATATGGTTATCTATTGTATTATATGGTTATCTCTTGTCTAATATGGTTGACTATTGTCTGATATGGTTATATATTGTCTGATATGGTTATATATTGTGTGGTATGGTTAATTATTGTCTACTTTGGTTATCCATTTGATTGATATGGTTATTTATTGTTTGATATTGTTATCTAATGTCTGATATAGTTATATATCTCTGATGGTTATCTATTGTCTGATATGGTTATTTATTGTCCAATATGGTTATCTATTTTCTAATATGGTTATCTATTGTCTGATATGGTCATATATTGTCTGATATGGTTATATATTGTCTGATGGTTATCTTTTGTCCAATATGGTTACCTATTGTCCGATATGGATATCTATTTTCTAATATGGTTATCTATTGTCTGATATAGTGACCTATTGCAGATATGATTACCTATTGTCTGATATGGTTATGTATTGTCTGATATGGTTACATATCGTCTGATATGGTTATATATTGTCTGATATGGTCATCTATTGTCTGATATGGTCATCTATTGTCTGATATTTTTATATAATGTCTGATATGGTTATCTATAGTTTGATATGGTTATATTTTGTCTGATATGGTTATATATTGTCTAATATGGTTATATATTGTCTGCTACGGTTATCTTATGTCTGATACGGTTATATATTGTTTGATATGGTTACATATCATCAGATATGGTTATATATTGTCTGATATGTTTATCTTATGTCAAATATGGTTATCTATTGACTTGTATGGTTATCTGTTGTCTGATATGGTTCTCCATTGCCTTATATGGTTATCTATTGTCTTATATGGTTACATATTGTGTAATATTGGTTCCCAGGTGGCTAATTGGTATATATTGGTTACTATTACAGATCACATTCATTACGACTCTGCTCATCTGTCAGTATGATTGCAGTTTAATATTAAACATTCACATCTGTAGTATGGACTACAGTTATAAATATGATTTCAGATTAATATTAGACATTAAATATATAGACTGGGCAACAGTCGTCAGTATGAAAGCAAATTAATATCAAATATTGATATCTATAGTCTGGGTTACAGTTGTAATTTTGATAATTGCAGAATAATATTAGACATTCACATCTATAGTCTGGGCTACAGTTGTTAATATGATTGTAGATTAATATTAGACATTCACATCTGTTAAATGGGCAACAGTTGTTAATATGATTGCAGATTAATCTTAGACATTCACAGTCTGGGCTAAAGTTGTTAATATGATTGCAGATTAATATTAGACATCAACATCTGTTAAATGGGCAACAGGTGTCAATATGATTGCAGATTAATATTATACATTCACATCTATAATATGGGCTACAATTGTCAATATGAAGGCAGATTAATATTATACATTCACATCTATAATATGGGCTACAATTGTCAATATGAAGGCAGATTAATATTATACATTCACATCTATAATATGGGCTACAATTGTCAATATGAAGGCAGATTAATATTATACATTCACATCTATAATATGGGCTACAATTGTCAATATGAAGGCAGATTAATATTATACATTCACATCTATAATATGGGCTACAATTGTCAATATGAAGGCAGATTAATATTATACATTCACATCTATAATATGGGCTACAATTGTCAATATGAAGGCAGATTAATATTATACATTCACATCTATAATATGGGCTACAATTGTCAATATGAAGGCAGATTAATATTATACATTCAAATATATAGTTCTCACCAAAAAATATAATGTATATTTGTTAAATTAGACTTTCTGGCATGTGTTGTTCTGGAAAGTGGTGGAAGGCAGGCACACCTTATGTAGTCAGGGCACAGTATGTAGCGAGTGAAATACCAGTAGTATTAGAAAACAGAGCTAGCCACTTATAGCAGTAGGCACATTGGTTAGAGGCAAGTAGAATATCTAAAAAAAACTGCCTGGATGACAAATTTTATTAATAACATCAAGTCTAGGAAATAGTTGTGAATATGGAGGCCAATTAATATTAGACATTCACATCTATAGTCTAGGAAACAGTTGTGAATATGCATGCATATTAATATTAGACATTCACATCTTTGTCAATATGAAGGCAGATTAGTATTGGACATTCACATCTACAGTGTTAGCAATGATGGCAGATTAACATCATACATCCATATTGATAGTTTGGACTACAGTTGTCCCTATGATGGATATCGTTAGTTTATTTCTGATATACTTGTTTACCAGTTCACTACTGCATTTAAGTAAGTTGTAAAAATATTTCCACTAAAGAATCAGTACATAATGATGTTAAACTATATAGTAAATAATAAAGTTGAATTTTGATTTATGAAAATAAGACAATCTACATTATGGCAAGTTAACTGTTGTAATATGTCACTGAAAGATTCAGCTTATATATTGTATGTTTAGTATGAAATCAAATTACATCCACATAATCTAAACACTCACTCAAATCTTACAAGACCATATGTCTTTTTTAATCAATGGACAATTCATAAGTGGAAGATACTAATGTGACCGGGGACAGTTTCATATATTAGCCCCTGGAATTTATTTTAAGGCTATGATATGACATTTTGAAATATTCCTTCATACTATTTTACTATGTAATGTCTAAATAAAGTTTCATACAGTTTGGTTTATATTGATCACTAGCAAATTTTAGTGAATTTAGACTTTCTGGCTTGTGGTTGTTCTGGAAAGTGGTGAAAGGCATGTACGCCTTATTTAGTCAGGGCACAGTATGTATCGAATGAAATACCAATTCTAATTACCAAGTCAGTTAGGAAGCTGATTTAGCCACATATAGCAGTAGGCACATTGGTTAGAGGCAAGTAGAATATCTAAAACACTGCCTGGATGACAACTTTTTTAATAGTATTCAAACTATTAATTACACAATGTTTTTCAAAATTATCACCAAGGGAAAGTGGTTGTGTTTGTTCTGTGAGCATAATATGTGTTCTCAAAAATATATTTTAGATATGAAAACTGAATGTATAAATTTGGGGGTGAGGTGCATGAACCTTTCATTTTATGTATTTCCACCGACTTGTCAGGTCAAGTGAATTTGTATTCTTTTGTGTTGTTTTATATCTATCCAAATATATGGACCTTTGCGACCTTGCTCATGTATTTTAATTTTTAGTGAATTTTTACATAATGCAGGTGTATGCAACATTAAATTTATATATAGAAACTGTCCCTTGCATCCTAAGGAAAATGATACAAGGGACTATTAATACCTTCATATGTGAAGAGCTTACATATATCGTATCAACATCCTACACATATGGAAAATCAAAGATTGCTGAATAGAAAGTGAGAAACTATCTCTTACAAGATTGCTAATATGCAGAATGATGGTACAGACAAAACGCTTGATACAAATTTTCATTTAATAAAACTGTCACAAACAGTATGTGCTCCATTAAGCAAAACACCTTTTTCTGTTTTCAGTTTACCGTCAACAAATAGGTGGTTCAGGTCACTGAGTAACCGTTTACTATTTTCAATAAGTATAAAAGAAACATGAAAGTTGAAACGCTTGGTATCAATCATACTTTTTGCTTTCATATACAGCATAGAAGTATTGAAAGACAAGATTGTCTTGGTACCACAATGGATGATTGATGCCGTCAAGTCACTCATCACTGCTGAGATGTTTGTCCTGAGAAATGCCCCAGCTGTCTCTGAGAAGTGGGATATGTTTAGCAAGAGTGGAAACCTTTATCCAGAACTTATTGGTCTGTATATTTCTTTAGTTCTATAAGATTTTCAGAATGTGGTTTCCTCATTATACTTGATATTAATCTAACTAAATACCAAATGGGTATTTTCTGATGTAAATTTTGTCCTCATATTTTTAAAAGTAAGCATGCCATTGTAATTCTGCCTATCCATATTTATGTGATTTTGCTACTTTAGTTCATGTGATGTTGTTATCTACCACATTTTTAGCTGAAATGGCTAAATACAGTTCAATCTAATAACATGGCAGTGCAACCTTATGCCATGGCCCAAAGTCTATTTTGGAGTACATCTGTCTATATTCCATTCGTTTTGCACCCATGAGCATTTCTTATTAATTGTTATGTCCATTTGATGCCCAAATACTGGGCCAGTTATTAAACTTGTTGTGAAGGTTTCCATATTTTGTGCCAAAATGTTTCTGAGATAGCCTTTATTAATTGGTGATGGTTCCATAGCAAGATCTGGATAACTTTTAACTTCTTCCTAAGGGTCATTTTTAATTAGTGGCATTTCAGTCCAATGTTTTATACAGCTTGGCACGAATCACTAATCTTTTATTTAGCTTGGCATGAATCTATAATCTTTTATAGAGCTTGGCATAAATCCCTAATGGTTTATAGAGCTTTCATGAATCCCTAATGGTTTATAGAGCTTTCATGAATCCCTAATAGTTTATAGAGCTTTCATGAATCCCTAATGTTTGTTAGAGCTAGGTACGAATCTGCTTTGTTTTATAGAGCTTGTCCCCACTCCCTAATGTTTTATAGAGCTTGGAATAAATCCTTAATGTGTTATAGAGCTTGGCATAAATCCGTAATGTTTTATAGAGCTTGGCATAAATCCCTAATGTTTTATAGAGCTTGGCATGAATCCTTGATGTTGCATATAACTTGGCATGAATCCCTAATGTTTTTGAGGGTGGCATGAGTCCATGATGTTTTATCGAGCATGAATCCCTAATGTTTTATAGCGCATGAATCCCTAATGATTTCTAGAGCTTGGCATGAATCCCTAATGTTTTGTAGCTCTTGGCATGAATCGGTGATGTCTCATAGAGACTGGCATGATTCCCTAATGTTTTAAAGAGTTTTGCATGAATCCCTAATGTTTTATAATGTTTGGAATGGATCCCTAATGTTTTATCGACCATGAATCCCTACTGTTTTCTAGAGCTTGGCATGAGTCCATGATGTTTTATCGACCTTGAATCCCTAATGTTTTATAGAGCTTGGCATGAATCCCTAATGTTCTATGGAGCATTGCATGAATCCTTAATCTTGAAACCCAAGTGTATAGTTTACACAATAACCCAAAATTAGATTTTATATCATAACCAAAGCTTAGCGACAACACAGAACTCAAAGTGTAATGTTTCCACAGTAAACTAAGTGCAGTTTCCATTGTAAACCGACTGTAAAGTATCCATAATAATCCACGAGTAAAGTTATTACATTAACACAAAGTAGATATTGTCCATCAGAAAAGAAATGTAAAGTTACACATGTAGACTACTTATCTTATCTTATCTTTGTATTCTGATTGTAATCTATATAGATTTGGACCTTTGTGACAAGACATTTGACCATCTGCAAAACCAGGATACTAGTAATAATGTATAGTTTTTATAATGTTGTAAATTCTGGCATGAAATGTATAGATAAGCTATAATTAGCTCTGTTTAGTGTATCACTCATTTATTATAATTGACTCTGTTTGGTGAATCACTCAGTCATTAAACTATAATTAGCTCTGTTTGGTGTATCACTCAGTTAATAAGCTAAAATTATTTCTGATTGGTGTATAACTCAGTCAGTAAGCTATTATTAGTTCTGATTGGTGTATGACTCAGTCAATTTGCAATAATTACCTGTTTGGTGTATCACTCAGTCAATAGGCTTTAATTAGTTCTGGTTAGTGTATTACACAGTCAGGAAGCTACAATGAATTCTGATTAGTGTATCACTCAGTCCATAAGCTTTAATTAGTTATGGTTAGTGTATTACACAGTCCATAAGCTACAATTAATTCTGATTAGTGTATCACTCAGTGCATAAGCTACACTAAATTTTGATTGGTGCATCACTCAGTCAATAGGCATTAATTAGTTTTGTTTGGTGTATCACTCGGTGCAAAAGCTTCAATTAGTTATTATTGGTATATCACTTACTGAAAAGCTACAATTAGTTCTGATTGGTGCAACACTAAATGAAAAAGCTACAATTAGTTCTGATTGGTGCATCACTCAGTGAGAAAGCTACAGCTAGTTCTGATTGGCAGTTTTTATTTTGTTTTACCTTGGACCTGTTAAAACAATAACCGTGAACCATAACTGAATGTAATATATTTTACTGTATGACACATCGTACTGTGTGGCATTCAAATTCAATACAAGCAAACAAGATACAAAGCAACAGCGTAGTTTAACTTAAACGGTAATTAAATAATCAGTCAAGTCATTTAGTCATAAATGAAGAACAAGTCTGGCATGTCTCTTTTATATTGTCAGTGCTCTTAAAACTCACATTTTTCGACTACAGGAACAAACTTGGAGACTTATAAATGATTTTACCTTAAATGTTTTCAGCATGTTTTATGTTTTCCAATTTCCATTTTTTGTTTTTCTGTAGTGTATTCATATCATTATAAATGTTGTAAAGCGCTTTTAGCTTCTAACGTTTAGGTGCTATACAAAGTCCTCATTATTATTATTATTATTATTATTATTATTATTATTATTATTATTATGTTGATTATTCACAACTTGTATCAAAACAGATATAGTTGATTATTCACAACTTGTATCAAAACAGATATATGAAAAAAGTGTTGATGCATTGATTTATCAATCAATCACTTTATCCATATGTAAAACATTCCTATCACTGTTAGAAATCATCCTCATACATTTTTCTGATGCCCTTCATTAGTTAATGTCCTTGAGAAAAATGAAGACACATTATTGGACAGACATTGAAGGATGGTCGTCAGACTGGGCAAGTCTTGCATGAACAAGGTTTTCCTATTACGGAAACTGTTAACACAAAAAATGAATTTAGGACATGTAGATTTTTTTTGGTCATCATTTTTCACACATATTCCTAAAATAAAATATAATTAATTGGAAAGAATTAGCTTTTTTAAATAATAGTCAAGGATTATATTGTTTAACAATTCTCTCAAAATGCAGTATTATGAAATATAAAGACTCTAATATAATACTTATTTTCTTCTCACTTTAAGATGCTATTTGGACAAAGGAAAACTACCCAGACCTCCATGACAACAAAGAACATATTTTGCTGCTCATGGAACATCTTAACATCATTGCCAGGCCAAGATGTTTCAGTGAAGATGGGTCTGAAATCAAGGTTAGTTGACCCTAAGGTCTGGATTTGGTCTTTTCTTCTCCTATATGTCCTATCATCACAGAACATTGCATTGGAAACAATTATTCTGCCGTCTCCATTATAACTTTAAATTATGGACAACCCCTGAGACTACTAAAAAAAACTATCCCGCTAAAAGAAAATGTTCCCCAAAACATTTCTGAGTGACAATAAAGTATAGGAACAAAAGTACCTCAGGAGTCAAACCCTTGGACTTGGAAATAGGTTAATTTGTTTCAGTTTATATTTATGTACAAGTAAATCCAATGATCTTTGTTTTCAAGAACATCCAAAAAATAGCAAGAAATGCATTCCTTGATTAATTACAATTAAGAAGTGGCTATTGGAATGATAATATCGATTCATCCATAGATCTATCAAGTACTCTAGGTGTCATTAAAATGTGCTTACATTAGGCTTTGTTCTTTTGGTGACAGTTTACATTTAAGTTATATTTATTCCAACTGTAAAAACTAATAAAGTAGTTTTAAGTTAATCTGTGGCGGTTATGTCAACTGTGGAAATAGATGACAGGTTCTATGCTTTAATCTGTAATTATGACAATGCAAGATTGACTTCTTAATACAGTAGAGTTTTATTTTAAATTGATGATATAATATATTCCTGTTGCAATCCAGTTGTCAATTGGAGGGTAAATACTTCAAATCAAAATGCAAAAAAATAAATCATTGTGTTTCAAATTAGATATTTTCTACAACAACTAAATTTGAAGACAAACATTTTTCCTGTTCTTGCTTGGACAGAGACAGGTGAAACTCTTAAAGATAGACAAATCAGTGAAATTCTTAAGATAGACAGGTGAAACTATTAAGATAGACAGACAAGCAAAATTAACAAGATAGACAATTGAAATTCTTAAGATTTACAGACAATTGAAATTCTTAAGATTTACAGACAATTGAAATTCTTAAGATTTACAGACAATTGAAATTCTTAAGATAAACAAGTGAAATTATTAAAGTAGACAAGTGAAATTATATAGCTTGACAGTCATGTGTAATTCTTAAGATGAGTGAGTGGAATTCTTAAGATAGATGGACAGGTAAAATTATTAAGAAAGACATACATTTGCAATTCTTAAGATAGATGGACATGTAAAATTATTAAGAAAGACATACATTTGCAATTCTTAAGATAGATGGACAGGTAAAATTATTAAGAAAGACATACATTTGCAATTCTTAAGATAGATGGACAGGTAAAATTCTTAAGAAAGACATACATTTGCAATTCTTAAGATAGATGGACAGGTAAAATTATTAAGAAAGACATACATTTGCAATTCTTAAGATAGATGGACAGGTAAAATTATTAAGAAAGACATACATTTGCAATTCTTAAGATAGATGGACATGTAAAATTATTAAGAAAGACATACATTAGCAATTCTTAAGATAGAAAAGTCAAATTATCTAGATAGACAAGTGAAATTCTATAGTTAGATAGTCATGTGAAATTCTTAAGAAAGACAAGTGAAACTCTTTAGATAGATGAGTGGCATTCTTAAGATAGATTGACAGGTTAACATTCTTAAGAAAGACATACATTTGCAATTATTTAAATAGAAAAAATGAAATTCTTTAGATACACAAGTGAAATTATTAAGATATAAAAGTGAAAATATTTAAATAGACAGAAATTTTAAATTCTTAAGATAGACAGGCATTTCAAATTTTTAAGATATACAAAGTGAAATTCATAAGATAGACAAGTAAATTTGTTTAGACAGACATTTTAAATTTTTAAGATAGACAATTTAAATTATTAAGATGGACAAGTGAAATTCCTAAGATAGTCAAGTGAAATTCTTAAGATATACAAGTGAAATTCTAAAGATAGACAAGTGAAAGAGAGACAAGTGAAATTCTTAAGATGGACAGACGTTATACAGATATTTGGTCAAAATCCCTAATATGTGATCATTATTGGTTTGCCAATAAGGGTTCAGTCATAACTGGATTCATTTTACAGAATGATAATTGATTATTGGCCCTACAAATAAATTTGTCATACATTTTAAGCTAAAAATGGAAATTATATATATATATATATATATATATATATATATATATATATATATATATATATATATATATATATATATATATTGTGTGTGTGTGTTTGTGTTTTGGGGATATTTAAGGTAGCTGTGGCATATTTTTCAGTCATATGTATAAGAAAATCTATAGCGATGCTTAGCACTGGGGCATCATCCATCAGAAATCTACCATCATGTCCCACCCAGTTTCTTTATGGACCTTATAACCAGGCCAACCATTCCTAACACTAACCACTTAATGCTGGGTACCAATTGAGGCAGCCCCTAGAACCATTTTTATCTTTGCTTGGTATGACTCTGCCAGGGTTCAAACAAGCAACAGCCTGCATCCAAAGGACACACACACACACACACACACATATATATATATGGACAGGTATTGCAAGTAGACTCATCATTGTTTGATCATGTGACTGAATGCAAAATTAAAGTCAGCATTAAATGTTGAGAACCAGCTCTCAGGTCAAGGTCAGTGTAAAATATTACAGTTAAGTAAGTTAGTAATTAACCTGGATTATCAATTATTGGAAGAACAGTTCAGTAGTATCCAGGGTGACTGAACAGACCTTTTCAGGACAACACTACTCGTCCTGCATAGGGAGGGGCCTAGAAAAGGTGGCCAAGAAATAGCCTGCCCTTCAAACTCTGGCCAGCTCAGATCATCCATATCTACAGTCAAAAGTATCAAAGAATGCATCTTCTTATTCGAGCATGGAATATCCATACTCTCACAGAAAAAGAGGATGTAACAAGACCCTACAGGAGATTTAATACTACACTATTGACATTGCATCATTAAGTGAGAATAGTGTTACGTAGGAGGATTCTCTGACTGGGCTTGCAAGTAGCTACACCTTTTTCTGGAAAGGAAAAGCCCAAAATGAAAACAAGATCCATGGAGTCAACCTGGCTATCGAATCAAGTCCTCTGAAGCAGCTTCCGGAAACTGCCTGTTGGTGTCAATGAGAGGCTAATGAAATCGTGACTACCTATCAGCCACAAACACCATGAAACAATCATCAGTACCAATGCCTCAATCCTCTCCAGCCCAGCGAAAACCATTGAGCAGTTGTATGTGTACCTCATGTATGTACTGTGCTCAGTTCCAACTGATGCCAAGATCATACTCTGGGGCACTTCAGTGCCTGTGTTAACTGTGAGTATAGTCGATGGAAAGGTGTGCTGGGCTATCATGGTGTTGGCAAGATGCACAACAATAGCATGCTGCTACTCAGCAAATGCGTATAATTTGACATCCTCATTATATATATATATATTTATGTTTGTGTGTGTGTGTGTTTGTTTACATAAATTATTTGAATATTGTTAGCTCATCTTGATGCCATCGTCAGTCGGTAATTTGGATGCAAGTGTACAAGCTGACAGCTTAAAAGTGAAATTTTACTGCATAAATGAGGATGAAGTTTTCCGATTGATACCGGGTTTCGAGTCGAGTTGGTCATGTGTATTATTGTGTATAGCATGGTATGAAAAAATTCCAGCAAAATGGTGACATATATCATTAAAAAAGGACTTGTAATTCCATTAAACTGACCTTACAAAATGTGGACGTTCTTGTTTTGAGGTGTATTCCCACTTTTTGGTGTATATTCACATTGAGGTCTCCGTTTTGCACCTTTTACAAATGAACACACACAAAACACACACACAGATTATATATCTATATATATAAAAAAATGAATTTTTGTTTGTGTCGTATGCGTTCCTATACCGTTCATCCGATTGCGATAAAACTTTGGTGAGTTGTTCTGTGCACGCCCGCAAAGGTTTCTGAATTAGTACAACCATTTAAATTGAACAATTAACAAATGTGTGTATTTCATATAGTTTTGCGACATTTACCGTGTGTTCGCTGTGAACTGTAGTGTAGGTGCCTTAGATACGTCATATTTACTTAGTTACATTGTCTGAATTAGTACAAGTTAAGGTTTCTGAATTAGTACAACCATTTAAATTGCACAGTTAACAAATGTGTTTTTGCGACATTTACCGTGTGTGCGCTGTGAACTGTAGGCGCCTTAGATATGTCACGTGATCGAACAGTAGGCGCCCTAAATACGTCACGTGATCGAACACGGTCTGTAGCGATACCTAATTTCGCGTGTCTTCGGTGTGAACTGTAGGCTTCTTAGATACGTCATGTTTACTTAGTTACGTTTGGTTCGCGCCTTGGTTATGTCAAACAATGGCGGTGTGAATTTGTAATAGTTGAAACAGATGAGCAACGGGAAGCAAGATTGGAAATCGTTCGAGTTCGCACTGCTCAAGCCCGATCACTTTCACAAACACTTTCTTTCAGTGGCATTTAGCGTGTCTTCGGTGTGAACTGTAGGCGCCTTAGATACGTCATGTTTACTTAGTTACATTTGGTTCATGCCTTGGTTACATCCAACAATCGCGGTGTGAATTTGTAATAGTTGAAACAGACAAGCAACGGGAAGCAAGATTCGAAACCGTTCGAGTTCGCACTGCTCAAGCCTGATCACTTTCACAAACACTTTCTTTCTTTCAGTGGCATTTCAACGCAAGCCAGGATTAAAATACAAACACTTTTTTTCTTTGAGTGGCATTGCAACACATGCCGGGTACTTGCTAGTAGTATATATATGTGTGTGTGTGTGTAAGTGTGTGTGTGTATGTGTGCTTTGGAGTTTTAACATAGATTGAGCAATTTTTCAGTCATATCACTATGATATCTGCAGTATGACAATTTATATTAATGACTAGCAATGGGGCATCATGGAATAGACATCTAGCATCATGTTGCAGCTAGTCACATTGTTCTATCACCATGACAGCTAGTTCTAACACAAACGTCTTAATGCTGAGTGTTAAGAGAAACAGCTTCTAGTTCTATCAGTCTTTGGTATGACTCAACCAAGGTTCTAGCCTGTGACCTTCCCCATCCAAGGCAGATGCTCTAGCAACTATGCCACCTGATCTATATTATTCTATTCTATTCTATTCTTTTCTATATTATATTATATTATATTATATTATATTATATTATATTATATTATATTATATTATATTATATTATATTATATTATATTATATTATATTATATTATATTATATTATATTATATTATATTATATTATATTATATTATATTATATTATATTATATTACATGACATTATATTATATTATATTATCTTATGTTATATTATATTATATTATATTATATTATATTATATTATATTATATTATATTATATTATATTGTATTGTATTGTATTGTATTGTATTGTATTGCATTGCATTGCATTGCATTGCATTGCATTTCCATATATTACATTACATTACATTACATTACATTACATTACATTACATTATATACACACTGCATGTAGGACCCTTCCATGATACTGAGTGCTGGTTCACAACATTCAGTGTTGGCTATGTCATTTCATTGTTGAATCATGTGATTGTCAATGAAATGACATAGCCAGCACTGAATGTTGTGAACCAGCACTCAGTATCATGGACAGTTGTCTTGGAATATAGAACAGAGTATGTCAACAGAAAGAAGAGATGTCAATTGAGTTAACAGCTTTTGAATATTAAGGTAACATTATATTGGCAGGTTATTTAGTTATGAAATTGGACAAATAAAGTATTGATGAGTACACAGAGTTTAGGTTGATATGCAAATACAATAATCTTAATAAAGACATCTGAAATGGCACGATCCTGCTATATATATATATATAAATATATATATATATATATATATATATATATATATATATATATATATATATATATATATATATATATATATATATATTTCAGCACACATTAATCTATACACTGCAGCCATTATGTCTTATTGATGGAGGAATGATATAACCCTGGTCAGAACCACAAACCCACAGGAACCTACTAGAATGCTTTGTCATGTACCTCTCTCTCTCTCTCTATATATATATATATATATATATATATATATATATATATCACAATACATGGCACAAGTGTAACATTACTGGTAGGGTCACATAAATGTGATTAATACTATCAACATAGATTCATTCCCATGACTAGAAATATGAATTTATAGCTTGAAGTACTGCTATTATCAGTTCTTTTGCTGTCATTTGTGTATTGGAACTCATGTCTTTCTTATCTACACTCATCTCATCCATAACGTAACCAGTTATACCAATAAATCATTGTATTATTAGTTAAACTGGTCTCATCTTTAATTAACAGATTCTTGATGTTTTTAAACAATAAAATCAGTTTGTGTAGATTTGTGTTATCCATGACTTGCAAGACTTGGTTCTGGCTGTTATAATGTCAGTTTTAGCTCTAAGAAGCGGCCAATGTGGGTATGAGAGGAAGCTTGCCAGTAGCTTCTTAAAGGATGGTGGTTCTTTGGGGGGTTTTTCCGGGTTCAACCTTCACCATTAATCTATACATCATGTCAGGTTTGTCTAGATTATTCTTATCCGTGGCTTAGAAGTTTTGGCTTTACTGGTGTTAGTTTTGGCTGGTCAGATCGATGGTTTTGACAATTTCAAAATATTTGTTAGGTTTTATCTGTCATCCATCGGTTACAAAAGTTTGATTTCACTCATCCTTCTAAAGAACTTAAAGGATTTGCATGTCACTTGAATACCCATACAAGCCAATTATGGTTGGTCCTGCATGAACATTTCGCAAATTGGACATGGTGGCCCTCATACAACTCGTCTTTAAATGATGACCCTGTTTATACAAGTTTTTCACCTAGAGACCTAAACTCAAAGGGTTTCAATATTGAATCTAATACGAAAACTATAGTGGCCATGTTGAACGTTTTATCCTTGCTACTCCAACTTTATGGATATTTATTTGGACTTAGGTAATCCAAGAATATCAGAGATGTTTCAAAACTAAGCAGTGAAAAGTAGTAAGGGTTTTATGTTGGATGCCTTGAATATTTGTTTACCAATAGAACATGCGCTATTTTGGGACAATCATTTATATTTTAGGTAGACGACTATTTCCTTGCCCCCTGTATGCTTAAAGAAAAGACACCAGAAAACATCATGTTTCCTAAGCTAGATCCAGAAATGAAGAGCAGCTCCTCAGTCATTTGTTACAATTTTGTGGAAAAATGTCTGCCTTCTCCCATCTTCCATCGCCTGCTTGCCACCTGTGTGTCTCGGTGGCCCATTGCCAAAAGAAAGTCAGAAAATCAGATCTTCTGTGGCTGTTGTATCTTCAGCCTTGATAGTCATCATGAACTGACTGTGTTATTCAGGGAAGACATCATATTTGTACAAGTTATCAGATTCGGAACCACTGAGAAGATGCCAACTTCTAAACTGTGTATTGAAGTTAAAGAGTTCATCACCAAGACTCTCACCAATATTATTGGTTACCTGGGACATAGTCTGAAATTTGAGATGTCCGTACAATGTCCAAAATTTGTTGGATACAGAGAAGACTGCCTGATCCCTCTTACAGATCTTCAAGGGAATGAAGATGTTCTATGCCATTTCCATGATGACATTCATGTGATTAGGTCCCACGATATACTCAGGTTCTGGTTTCAGGAAGAGGTAAGTCAGAACAGATATATTCATTTGGAGTTACAGTACAAATAAAGTTTAATGTTTGTGGATAACATCTGTTACTGTAAAACTATAGTTGAAATGCTTGTGGATAACATGTGTTACAGTAAAACTAAAGTTTAAATGTTCTGGAAGCATACAGAACATGATATATTCATTTAAGACCTTCAATATATGTAAGCACGATTTCATATACAATAGGATGCAAATAAAATAAAACAAATTAATATTAAGAGTGAATGATAAACGTGAATATGGTATTTACTTTTCAGGAACCATCTGATGCAGGATGTAAGTATATGTTTTTCTCATTACATGCTTTACCTATGCAATAATTTGTGAGACTCCATTTCAAAATAATCTTTCATCTGTTGGTTGTCAAACTTCATTTTGTTTTGGAGCTCATATAGTCTTACAGTTAACTGAACTCAAGGAAGGGTCAAGCATTGAACTTGCATTGATGACTGAACTCATCAAAGAGTCATGTGTCAAACATGCCCAATGGACTGAATGCATTAAAGGGTCATGAATCAAACTTGCATTTATCAATGAACTCATTGAAGTGGCATGTATCAGTCTTGCATTTATGACTGAACTTCTGGATGGGTCATGTATTGAACTTGCATTTAACAAGGAATTCATGGAAGGGTCAAGTATTGAATTTACATGTATGAAGGAACTCTTGGAAGTGCCATGCATTGAACTTGAATTTATGACTAAACTCATGTATGGGTCATGCTTTGAACCTGCAATTCTGACTGAACTCATGAGATGAGTCATGTTTCAAACTTCCATGTATGACTAAACTCATTAAGGGTCATGTATTGAACTTGCATTTATGAATGAACTCATGGAATTGTCAAGTATTGATCTTGCATTTATGACTAAACTTATGAAAGGGTCATGCATTGAACTTGAATTTATGACAACTTATGGAATGGTCATGCATTAAGCTTGAATTTATGTCTGAACTCATTGAAGGGTCATGTATCGAACTTGCATATGTGCCAAGTCATCCCTTGCTATTTGCTTTTCTCAACTTACAACTAACTAGAAAAATTGAAACCAGCATTGATGGTAAGCAGCTTGCCTTTAAATATAAATGATAAGGATAAAAAGGAAAACTTTTTTAATCTCTTATCACTGAAAACTGTTACAAAGATTTTATCTAAACTTGACAGGTAGTATCAGATTTTACAAATGATTACCAGTAACCACCCAGTGTTGTGTACATTATTAAAAATATTTAATTTTTTTAAAAAATCCTTTAAAACATCTCACGAAAAGATAACCACATTTAAGGAATGTGTCTGTGCATGAAGATCTCTCAAGTTGTCTTCAATAAAAAACACCTCATTTTTTGGTTTTACTAAAAATAGGAAAATCTTTGAACAGCTTTGTTTTTAAAAGAAACAATTGCTTGCCATAATTTTACTAAATTTAATAGAAAGCTTCCTGGCATCAAGTTATTAAAGTTTATACAATGTTGCTGATCTGCCATCCAGTTTGACTGCTATTACAAAGGCATAGAAAACCCTTATAAACAAGTCTAAAAATTCTTCAAGCAGTTTGTATTTTTTTTATTATAGTATCCTAGCTTAAAGTGCTGTATCAAATGTGTACAAGTTATTCTGATTCATTATCATCAATAGCTATTGTTAATAGAAAATAAAAATCTTTGAAGATTTTGAAACAAATATTCCTAAACAGAATTTGAATAAATTTGGCTGAACACATGCTGGCATATGTGTTCATTAAGTTTATGTGCAAAATTCCCGCCAACCTTCAGATCTGGTTGTCTTTACTAAATAAAGTTAAAAATCTTGGGAAATATTTCACTAAACTACTGAGAAGAATTTGACATGTATTCGAAAATTCTTAATGACATTTGCCTTTAATGTTGACTTTTAAGTCATCGTTTGGGAAACATACTTTCTGATCATCTTTCTGGTATCTTCTCCCACGCTCTTGCTTTTTTGTGAATGTTCCCTTAGATGTTAAAGGTATTTTGCACTTTGCATATCAAAGAGTTGCCTCGGTAACTTTTTTCTATTCTTAACATCTGTCAAAAGAAATAAAAACATTGTGCAAGGTTCATATCAATTTTTTTCTTTTCTTCTGTCTGATAATTATGCTACAATGCGGTGATAAATATGGACATAAAAAGCCTCATTGGACACTTGCCTCGCGAATTTATCTTGTACTATGTGTACACGTAATGATGGTTGTCTGCAGACATGCAGCATGATATCCCACCCAGCTATATTATCCTAACACCATGCTGACCAGGCGTAATCTTAACCTGTTAATGCTGAGTGCCAAGTGAGGCTGCTGTTAGTATCATTTTTAAAATTCTTTGATATGACTCAGCCGGGGATTGAACCTACAAACTCTAGCATCCGAGATTGGCGATCTAACCATCACGCCACCGAAGTGGTCAACACTCTAGAATGTAAGGAGATTAGATTAATATGGTATATAGTGACAGACAATGCCTAGCATGCAAGGAGATTAGATCAATATGGTATATGCATATAGTGTCATTGTCTAGACTGCAAGGGGATTAGATTAGTATGGTATATAGTGACAGAAACTGTCTAGAATTCAAGAGGATTGGATCAATATGTTATATAGTGACAGACAATCTCTAGAATGCAAGAGGATTGGATTAATATGGTATATAGTAACAATATCTAGAATGCAAGATTAGATTAATATGGTATATAGTGACAGAAAATGTCTAGAATGCAAGAGGATTTGATCAATATGGTATATAGTGACAGACAATGTCTAGAATGCAAGTGGATTAGATTAATATGATATATAGTGACAGACAATCCATATAATGCAAGATTAGATTAATATGGTTTAAAATGACAGACAAGGTCCAGAATGCAAGATTAGATTAATATAGTTTATAGTGACAATGTCTAGAATGCAAACTTGGATTAGATTAATATGGTATAAAGTGACAGACAATCTCTAGAATGCAAGGAGATTAGATCAATATGGTATATAGTTACAGAAAATCCCTAGAATTGCAAGCGGATTACATTGCTATGGTATATAGTGACAATGTCCTGAATTCAAGGAGATTAGGTTAATATTTTCTATAGGGACTAGAAAATCTTGATTCACAGCATTAAGAGATTAGCACTACGACTGGTCTGCCTGGTGTCAGGATAACGTGACTGGGTGGGAGATAGTGCTACATGTCTGGCATATGATGTCCCAGTGCTAGACATCACTATAAACGGCCCAACTGCATAAATCATAGCGATATGACCAAAACATTCTTAATTTTACATTAACAATCCAAATCACACACACACACACACTGACAGGCATGTTATTTCCAAAAGTGCTATGTCATTGATTCACATGTGTATTTCAAAAATGGACATTAAATGTGTTCTTCATTGCTAGGTTTAATTTTGATACAATGCACAATTCATAAAGTGTTATGTCTGTATTGAGTTAATTTGAATAAATGCAAATGTTTTATCATATGTAGTTCATAGTTTAGTTTGTGCAAGCTTTATCAATACAATTATAATCAGTCTATTTGATATGGAAAAAGTATCAATACAATTATAATCAATTTATTTGATATGAAAAAGTATCAATACAATTATAATCAGTTTATTTGATATGGAAAAAGTATCAATACAATTATAATCAGTTTATTTGATATGGAAAAAGTATCAATACAATTATAATCAGTTTATTTGATATGGAAAAAGTTGTAATCAGTTTTTTTATATGGAAAGATGTATAATACAATTATAATCAAGTCTTGTAATTGATATGGAAAGATGTATTGTGTTGTTATTCTATATATTAATTAGGTGATTTTGTATCTAATTGACTGAGCTATATTCTACTGTGGAAGCCATACTTTTGGTTAGATTTTAAGCAAACCTGGATTGTGTATGTTTGTGTATGGATTTTCAACCCAAATCTCAAACCCTTTCGATCTCTGTTAAATTGGAAATAAGTCAGTCCTTTGTGTCATTAAGCTGTACACTAATCATATGTAGCTAATGAATGAGATCCATGAATAAAAGAGATTTTATGTAAATTACAGTGTCAGTACATTCCGTACAACTCCAAGTCTGTGTCATAGCATTTACGAATAATATGTTTAATTTCAGAACATGTTTCCATGTACTTAATTTTTTCTACAATTATTTGTGTCTTTTAGCATCTGCTGGTGCCATGTCATCACCAACCAGTGACACTGATAGATTCATGTGCATCGCATATCTTCTAGTTGATGTCGGATCCAGGGTACTGAGACAACTTTTAACTCATCACACAGTCACTTCCACCTGCACTCTGGACCAATATCTGGCCAAAAACATGAATACTATCAACAGTCTTAGAAGGGTATTCAACCAATCCCAGATGGACATCATGTTTCCACCAAATGGTGATGATACAAACCTAGATGACTATGACATCACCCTGCTGTCCGCCCTCTTTCAGAACATTGTACCAAGTCTGAGTCAGCCAGAAAAGAACATGATCAAAAGACTACGAGAAGAGAGAAACAAACTGTATGGTCATGCTAAGTCATGTCAGATTAGTGCCAATGACTTCCAGACTTATTGGAATGACATCAGCTCAACATTGACAACTCTCAGCCAACAGTGTGGGGACACTGCTTTTGAGGCTAAGATATTGCAGGAAATTCAACGCACTAAAGTTTCAGCAATCCCTGCTGGATCCTACCTAGATATACTCAAAACATGGTTTGACACGATAGAATCAGTTAAGGATGAGTTACAGAATGTGACAAGAAGACTACAAGCACTGGAGTCAAATAAAAAGTGATTAGCAAGTGAGTCATAAACATGGATGTCCCTCTGTACAAGGAACAGTCTGAAGAGTCCCAGACAATATGAGGCATTGACTTGTGTTGAATTATTATCCCACCACAATAATGGCATTTACAAACTGCATTTGACAAAAAACATATTTGTCAGCACAATTAAATCATTAACATGTATGCCATTAAACTGAAAAGAATCTCAGGTATGCAGGTTACAAATATACCTACCTTTCAGCTGAAGAAACAGTAACAGGATAGCAAATCAAAACATACATGTGCATTCAATTTTGAAAGGAAAATCAAAACACCTGAGATTATGTGTTTGATTATTGACTTTGGAATGAACAGTGTGTATATAATCCCTATCATAATGTGTTTGATAATTGAGTTTGAAATGAACTTTGTGTATAAGATTCCTAGCATTATGTGTTTGATAACTGAGTTTGGAATTAACTGTGTGTATATAATCCCTATCACAATGTGTTTGATTATTGAGTTTGAAATGAACTTTGTGTATAAGATTCCTAGCATTATGTGTTTGATAACTGAGTTTGGAATTAACTGTGTGTATATAATCCCTATCATAATGTGTTTGATTATTGAGTTTGAAATGAACTTTGTGTATAAGATTCCTAGCATTATGTGTTTGATAACTGAGTTTGGAATTAACTGTGTATATATTCCCTATCATAATGTGTTTGATAATTGAGTTTGGAATTAACTGTGTGTATATAATCCCTATCACAATGTGTTTGATAATTGAGTTTGGAATTAACTGTGTATATATTCCCTATCATAATGTGTTTGATAATTGAGTTTGGAATTAACTGTGTTTATATAATCCCTATCATAATGTGTTTGATTATTGAGTTTGAAATGAAATTTGTGTATAAGATTCCTAGCATTATGTGTTTGATTATTGACTTTGGAATCAACTGTGTGTATATAATCCCTATCATAATGTGTTTGATTATTGAGTTTGGAATTAACTGACACTATCAGTACTAATTTGGTATGGTTGCTGTGTTATATACAGTGTATATAAATATGCTAGACACACTTTGGCTTTCCAGTGCAATGTTGAGTGTATATACATATGCTAGACATAGTGGCAGTTCAGGGTTATAGTTATATAGTGTGTTTAAATATGCTAGACATAGTGTCAGTTCAAGGTTATAGTTAAATATAGTGTATAGATATCTGCTAGAAATAATAACAGTTCAGTGTTATATTTAAATAGTGTTTAAAAATATGCTAGACATAATGGAAGTTCAGGGTTATAGTTAAATAATGTATGGAACTATGCTAGACATAGTGGCAAGGGTTATAGTTAAAAAGAGTTTTTAAATATGCTAGACATATTGGCAGTTCATGGTTATAGTTCAATAGAGTGTATAGAAATATCCTAGGCAATGGCAGTTCAGTGATATTGTTATACATGTATAGGGATATGGAAATATGATAGAATAATGGCAGTTCAGTGTTATTGCTATAGTGGATATATAAATATGCTAGACATAATGTGGCAGTTCTGTTATGGTTTTATATGGCGCACAGGCTAGACATACTGTACTATCATTGTTCAGTGTTATATAATGTGTATAGAAATATGCCTGACATGATGGCAGTTCAGTGTTACAGTTACCTAGAGTGTATATAAATATGCTAGACATAGGAGCAGTTCAGTGTTATAGTTATATATGGTGTATAAAAATATGCTAGATGTACTGTGGCAATTCAAAGTTATAATTATATAGAGTGAATATTAATTGACATGATACATGTATATAGGCATTTCAATATTAAAAGTTGCTCTGGAGGCCAGTAATTCTAAAACTATTATTAAGAGTTTGATAAAACTTGCAATACTTGTGTTCAAGGAATGGGAGTTTCTCATTTTAATTGCACTGAATACTATGCCATTGGGGACATTTTCAAAGTCTACCCATTGCTATCATGCATAACGCTATCATTGCCCTGAATACCATGCCACTGGGGAAGTTTCAAAAGTCTACCCATTGCTATCATGCATAACGCTATCATTGCGCTGAATACCATGCCACTGAGGAAGTTTCAAAGTCTACCCATTATTATCATGCATAACTTTATCATTTGAATATTTCTGGAGACATCGTGATCTCTACCTTATAATGATATGTGTAATTTCATACCATGGTCAAGACATTCATGAAGCCAACATTGGTATTTAGAGTCCCCTCTCTACCCTCCAGGGACTGGCCCTTGACCATCACTTGGAAACTGTTCATACCCAACCCTAAAGTATATATAATCTATAACGTGGAATTGCAGTACTGTAGAAATTAATTTATTCAGACCACATAAGAGGTCCTTACTCAGCTACAATGACCATGGAAACATTTTAGAGTTTTGCATTATGACCATGAAGATTTATATTGTTTTGTCTGAGATCCTTCACAGTATTTGAAATTGACAGTCATCTATGCCTACTAGTGTCTACATAGAAACAGTTCAACAAAGGTAAGGATTATGTAAAATTGACAGGCATCCAGGCCCTACTAGTGTCTGTATAGAAGACATTGAACATGGGTATGGTGTCTGTGAAATTGACAGGCATCAATGGACTAATATTTTCTTAATAGGATCCATTCAACATGGGTCTGGTGAATGGGAAATTGACAGTCATCCAGGTCCTACCATTGTCTATATATAAGACATTCAACATGTGTCTGGAGTATGTGAAATTGACAGTCATCTATGCTCTACTAGTGTCTATATAGAAGGCATTCGACATGGGTCTGGTGTATATGAAATTGACCAGCATCAATGTACTAATAGTTTTTTAATAAACTACATTCAACATGGATCTGGTTTATGTGAAATTGACAGTCATCTATGCCCTACTAGTGTCTATATAGAAGACATTGAACATGGGTATGGTTTCTGTAAAATCAACAGGCATCAATGGACTCGTATTTTCTTTATAGAATCCATTCAACATAGGTCTTGTGTATGTGAAATTGACAGTCATCTATGCCCTTAACTAGTCTCTATATAGAAGACATTCAACATGGGTATGGTGTATTTGAAATTGACAGGCATCAATGGACTAATATTTTCTTAATAGGATCTATTCAACATGTGTCTGGTGTATGGGAAATTGACATTCATCCAGGCCCTACAAGTGTCTATAGAAGACATTCAACATGGGTCTGTTGTATATGAAATTGACAGGCATCCAGGTCTCACCATTGTCTATATATAAGACATTCAACATGGGTCTGATGTATGTGAAATGGACAGTCATCTATGCTCTCCTGGTGTCTATATAGAAGACATTCAATATGCCAGTCTGGTGTGTGTGATCAGTATAATAGTTTGTTTTCAAGTGTAAAGTAATATATAGTTATAGTGTCACTACTTACATTAATATTTAGTTTAGTTTAGGTACTAATTAGTCTGCTGATGCATATACCCACATTCATGATAATTGTATATACGCATTCATGATAATTGTATATACCCACATTCATGATTCTTGCATATGCTCATATTCATGATATATGTATATGCCCAAAATAATGAGAACTCCATATACCCACATTTATGATAATTGTAGATATCAACATTCATGATAATTTCATATATTACCCAGATTCATGACCACATTCATGATAAATTTGATATAACCACATTCATGATAATTGGATAAACCCACATTCATAATAATGTGGAATTATTATTTGAATTCACTTGCCAGTAAGAGAACTGTACAGTAAAGGAAAATACTATTATTTTTGTATATATTTATTCATGTTATACAATATTTTACCTGTTTATTTTACAGATAAGTTGTGATTTGTGCTGAAGAATAAAATGACATGACTTGCAAGCTGTATTTTTGTTCTTTTTTTATAGTTCCTTTGAAACCCTAAAACCCAGCCTTGGCAGGAAATATCTAGAACAG